>CARXXK010000001.1:82189113-82789113 GCA_949089665.1 Macrosiphum euphorbiae
ATTCACTTTTCAGTAGGCTCTGGGCCAACTTCATTCAAATTTAGGTATTCAATTATTCACTTTTAGCAATAAATTAAGTTGGCAATAGTACAATGAATGTACTCCAAAATTAATTGGTTATTATTATAACCAGTGCCATCGTTGTAGTGAAATTAATGCATAAATAAGCATATTAAAATATCATGAATTAAAATTTTTAAGCATGTTGTAAGGATAAAATATTGCAACTTTAAAAATGCATACCACATGCTTAAAAATTAAATTATCATGAAAACCAATGCTCTAAAACAGATAATATTCTTACTTTTAAGCTTAATATTTGGTTAATTTACTCTAATATCAAAGCCAACAATACAAAATTGGTTCAGCTGAACACAAATTTGCCGTCTCTATTATAAGTTTGTAAGATGGGAGACAAAATTTGGTGTGCTACATAATATTTAACTATTCAAACTCTTTCCTCAAGAAATGCAACATTTTGTTATAATCCTTATCTTTAAAAAAAAAATGTAATATACTAAGAACCAGTTGTACCGTCTAAGGTTACACTTCGATTACGCTTAATCAGCTGATAACAGATTTTATAATTGGGCAAATTTGACCAATTAAACTCGGGTTAACTTTCATCGGAGATGGTACAACTGGCCTAAGTAATATTACAATAAAATTAAGCACATTGGAATATGTCTTACATCTGTCCTTATATTTTTTTATAGCTTTAATAATTACTTTAAAATTAAATTTATTTACAGCAACAGATCTGAAAGAAAAAATTCAAAAATGGAAAATTGAAAAGCTAAAAGCATTGTCTCAAAAGCCTCAACAATAAAGAAAGAAATATTTAGTAAAATATAAATATTAAATAATATTATAATAATAATTAAAAACGATAATATGTAAAATTTATAACAATGTATCCAAGTAAAATCACTTTTGAATATTTACCTCTAGTTTTAATTATACTATTTATTTTTGTGATAAAAGAATGTGTTCTTAACACTAATAAAAGACTAAGAAAATACATACAAAATTTATATAATATATTATAATATGTATATATAAAATCATACGTATCATTATATATGTATTTATTGATTAATTTAGTGGTAGTTTGGTGGCTCCAAGATTTGTATTTATGAAGATAATTGTTGATAAATATTATACGCACAAATTTAAATAAAGTTATCTATAAGTTTATTATGAATTGTAAAAAAATGTATTGACAATTTTTTTCTTTTTGTATAATTATTTGATTTAAAAAAAATTGTACAAAATTTTCAAACGTACTTATACTTATATTGTAAATAATTTAAGAATAAAAAGTATGATAAAATGTTTTTTTTTTATTATTATTATTAGTTACATATTTATACATTATACAGTATACACTAAGGAAAATATTCCACTACAAAATTTAAATTGACTATAGATGACTAGTTCTTAGTAGACTAAACCGTTATTGTAATAAATATATTATAATATTTCATTTCATGAATGTGTGAATACATAAATATTATTTATTTTTTTTGTATATTACATTTTTTTAAGTTGGCAGTCTTAAATTCAACACTTTAAAATTACATTATTAATATTTAAGTATATTATTACAGTAGTATTTTATACATGTTGTGATATGTTATTTTCAGTAAATTTTAACAATGTACAGTTTAATTCAATCTTTATACTTCCATCTTCTTCCCTTCTGTAATAATAAGTCAAATGCTTATATTGACTGCAGAAAAATAATCGTTCTACATCTTTCTAGGATGCAATCCTTCTCCTAGTGTCATCAGACGACGTTGCTTTCTTGGGCTGCTGCATACCTGGTAGAAGGGGTTTCCGTCTTTTCAGGAACTGGTGGTATATCGGATTTGACCTGGACGACACAAAATTTGATTAGCATGATCGTTTAAACTATATATTTTAGTTATGTGATATTGTAACATTATTTACCTTCAGGTCTCCGTCCAGAAAAAATCCGATCTGATGATATTCCTTGCCGGACCGCGGTTTCAATGTAGTCTTGGCTGGTCTACCGCACCTGCACCAATAATGTATAGGACATAGTGTTTATTAATTATTATTACAATAATAACTGACAGATTAATGTACACACTGATTAAAGGTTGGAATAATATTATATTTGATTCTCCAAAAAGACTTAGTGGTATAGTGATGTTTTTATGCAAAGGTGGGCATTAACTAGTTGAAAAGTTAAAGTTCAGTTAAAAAGTTAATTTTTTTTTAACTTTTTAACTTAACTAGTAAGTTTATTTTCTAATCAACTTATGAACTTAAATAGTTTAATTTACAATTGAAATAACTTAGCTTTTCTCAGTTGATTTAAAAAAATTCATTAAGTTAAAACATTTTGAATTTGTTTGTTTATACTTAAATATTACAAATTTCGAACGCTCATAAAAATTTAATTTGACTTTCTTATAGACATTTTTTTTTTTGATAAAGGTAGATAATCGTATAAGGAATCTTGTATTACATTTTAAAATCTTAGATTTAAAAAGAAAAATTTTTACGAATTCTTAACTCAAAATAATTTGCTAATTTTCGTGATTTTTCCATATTTTGTCAATTTTTGAACTTTAAATGCTTATAAAAAAAAATTGTGACTAAGGATTTTTAATATTTTTCATCTGCATTTGAAACAATATACTAGGAGCCTTCTATTAAATTTTCAACTTTTCGCAACCAACAAATAAAATTTTATTGATATTTTTAGAAAAAAAATAAAAAAAGATGGAAAATGAAAATGTCCCTAAACAGTTCAAAATAAATCAAAATATTTTGAAAATGTTATCGTGTATAGAAAATGCAAATATAAACAACCAGTGAAAGTTTCATGTATATACGTTCATTTCTTTTAGAGTTACACCAAAACTCAAAATCGATTTTTTGGAAAACCGATTTTGTGTAAAAATTCCCGTTTTTCCTTAATTTTTATGTTGTTTTTCCCGGTGCTTGTGAAAACTACTGGGAAATTTTTACTTTTGACCCCCAAAAGTTTTGGCCCCCTACCAACTAGATTCACTTTCCTATCAGAAAAAATACTGTTGAAGAAAATCCAAGCACTTTTACTGTCCTAAAACGTGATGACAGACACAAAAATAAAAAAAAACACACATCATTGTAAAATCAATACATTCATCGTTTCACTCAGAATCTAAAATAGATTAACTTTTTTTAAACTGAGTTAAGTTAATATTTTATATTTCTATATGAACTTTTAACTTATCGAGTTAAATTTATAATTTGTTAACTGCTAACTTTTAACTAATCGATATTTTGTCCTCTTAACTTAATTTAACTTGAGTTAATTATTTTCATTAACTTGCCCACCTTTGTTTTTATGTCGTATAAACTATAACTGTACGAAATATGAAATATTTTTTCTTAAAATATTTAAATATAACAGATAGGTCATAAGTATAATATAAAGTCAAAGGCGCACCAGTAAGCATATTATATATGTGACGTAACAGAATTTAGTCTGAACCTACGTACCTAACATTTAATTTCACTACAAAATGTAACAGAGTTTAGCAACAAATGCGTATAAAAAATATTTTAACTTTAATAATTATTGTAGCACTATTTTGTATTATTCAAATGTTCTTAATCTGACCAACATAATTAACATAGTTTATACTCTGTTCAAGTTAAGAAATTTAGTCGGCGGCGACAGTTTCCGTCGATACTTCAGTCAAGTCAATTATATGTATACCCAGTGCTGACATTTTAGAGTACCCCTACTATTATTCTTAAGTTGAACACACGGGACGTTTCATCATTTTTCCCCATGAACTCTACCATCATAGTTTTTCTTATGGGTTATTTCATAACCACGGATCTATAAATTATAATACCTAGGTATATTGAATGCCTGCAGTATTAACCTGTACTATTTTTCTTTTTTAAATTGATTATTTATAAATATTTTTATATGATTTAGAGAGGAGTAAAGGGGACGCGGGTAGGCGAAGGTAGCTCTCGCGACTCAATAACGTGACAAGTGATGAGGACACTATTTTTTAAAAGTAAACAGAGTCCCCCGATAATTTAATTTTGCCAAGTCAAGCACTGTGTATACATGCCTTGTAGTACACTAGTATTGTCACTCCCCTGCTCACAGTTCGGCCGTCGACTACTCTTCTTAACTTGAACAGAGTATAATATATAAAAAAATAATATTTTTTTTTTAGTGTTAATCTTTTCTCCCGTGCATAATATGTTTCTTTTTTTGAAAACCTGGCTCGTATATGTTCATGGCTCATAACAATTGAGGCAGTCATAATATCTCTATACGACAATATTATTGTGAAAACAACAATGTATGTGTTAATGTATTGCCAGTAGGTACAGCGTATTGTACACGAAATTAGACATACCTACTGTTGGTACATTATAAACTTATTTTAACAACCCAGTACATCTAATACAAATTAATATTGTTGTAATGTACTAATGTGCCTATAAAAGGGTATGGAAATCAATGTTGTATTATAATATGTATATATGTTATCTATTATACTATATTAGGTTTGAAAAAAAAATATGCATTATATTCAAAAATATTCCTCAACGAACTATAGGTATAAATAATAAATAGGTATATTCTTTTCTCTAAAAATATGCATTTATATGTGGTATATGTATCGAACATTTTTACTCATCTATTCAACGTGAATATGCGATGTGAATCGTAAAGAAGTCTTATAGTCTCGTTCACTGTATGAAGACTACCACTACCTGCTCTCATATATACACTCTTGACAAATAAACGAGTGAAATATCCGACCTCTGCATTGCTCCTATAGTCGTAATGATATTTTATGCGATACCGTCGAGTAGTACGAAAATCGGAGTAAAAATATCTTTGCGATGACACCTACCCAGTGGAGGGTGTACGCGGGTACCCGGTGTGTACCCACCTTCTAATTTTATATTTATGTATGTACCCTTATCGAAAATTATGGTACGCATGTTAGGCGTAGCCCCCCCAAGTTATTTTTTACAATGATTAACCTGTGTACCCATAAACGGTTTTAGGACTACATCACTGCGCCTACCTTGGGTTTTCGTTGTTGGCGGTGTCCGAAGAACTGTGCGATGACAACGACAGCGTTTCGATGTAGTCGCTCATGTCCGACGTGTAGCTGCTCGTGCTCTGCGAGTCCAAAAACGGCACGCCCACGTTTCCTTCCACGTTAAACCCTGCAACAGACCACAAAGGTATTATTGAACGTGGCTTGGACTTTGTAAAAAGTCGGATGAGACATGATATGGTGAATAGTGTTCTCACCCTGAGAGTATATTACATTCTATTAATACATTTATATTATAATAATAATATGTATACGTAGTTATTGTACATTGATTATTGTACGTTCGTGCCTGATAACTATCTAAGAGGTGACTAGGTTTCGACCGTTTAAAGAATAGAGGTCACCACTTCAATAGCACGATCAGCTAAAGACAAAAATGAGATGACAAGTATCAATAATGTTCGGACGATTTCGCACGCCTTGAACTTTCTGGTTTTAGTTATTCAAATACTACCTACCCCGGCTACGACTAGAGCTATTAACTATTATAACAATAATGTGCGTCTTATGTGAGTTCGATCTATAGATAAAATATAAAAACAGTTTACCGGAATGGCATTCAGTCGATTAATATTATAGACAAAATATAATTATATTGAATTGTTGACCGTTGTGAACTATATGACGAATTAAAAGATTCCGAGATGGGGTATCGAAAATTAATGGACTCCTGACAATTGTGTAGCTAAATAGCCTATTCATAACGCCGCGTGATCTATAATTAAATCGTAGGCATTAAAAAATAGATCATACTTATGAGATAGGCACCTATCGATAAAGTGGACCCAACGGTGGTACTGAAGCCGGGAAAAAAGGGTGAAATGAGTTTCCACATTCCACACGACTATTGTTTAAAGTCAATTTAACAAGCCATTTAAAACAATACAAATTCCTGTGTCGTATAATTTATCGTTTTAAATCATAATTTAATTTACTACTCAAATAGTTCGTTCTATTTTCAATTATAATATATAGTGTTTGAAAATTTCATGAAATTTAAAAAAATGAAATATTTCAAATGTGTGAAATATTTCAGTATTTTAATAAATTTTGTTTTATTTTTAAATAATTTTATATTTTACATATAACTGTCATAATTACCTTCATCACTATATGGTACCTGTATGTATACCTAACCTTTGGTATAATACATTTAAATTGGTATTCAAAATGTTTAAATATTTTAATGTTTAAATGATACAAGTAGGTATACAATATTATACATGTATATGGTATACTTACTGAATTCTGACATTAGAATTTAGAAACAAGTGAATAATGGGTTAAAAAAATACAAAAATTGTGTTTTTATTTGTGTAAAAAAATTCAATGTTCACGTTTGTGGATTGAATAGTCACAACTTAGTGAATATTTCAAATGACATATTTCATTTGAAATATTCCTGAAATAGTTCTATACGTCAACACTAATAATATATCCTATGTGCCGTGCCGTATATACATAATATATAGGTAAGTAATCTAATACCTCCTACTCACATGATACATATTTACCTAGTAGTGGCTAGTTATATAAAAGAAAGAGGTGACAGTGCGAAATGTGACTACTATTTCCAATGTCAATGTAAATTATTGAAAACACGTTTATTATTTTTCTTTGACGAAAATATATTAAAACCAACCATTTCCAAATCAAACGAAACGCATTATTCCCGTAGTTGTAACGCTATCCAGTGTTAACTTCAAAATAAATAATGCAAAATTCACTTTTTTCGAACAGTTTTACATCAAAACGTACCTATTCCAGATTGAAGCAAAACGTTTCATTTCTCATAAAGTTAAAATCGATCCACCTATGACATTTTTCTTATAACTTTAAAGAGTATTGCTTTTTTCATCATGTACAAATTACGTAGGTACTTCAATCTGAATAGTTTATTATTTAATAAGGTGTTTCACACAAATATAAAAAGAGATTTCGTCAAT
Source organism: Macrosiphum euphorbiae (assembly GCA_949089665.1). Taxonomy (NCBI): domain Eukaryota; kingdom Metazoa; phylum Arthropoda; class Insecta; order Hemiptera; family Aphididae; genus Macrosiphum; species Macrosiphum euphorbiae. The sequence goes on from CARXXK010000001.1 coordinate 82,196,180, forward strand.
GTATTTAGTAGTTCATAAAACTGATAAAACTATACTACCGTTGCCAACATTAATGTACAATATTACGCGTTTTTTCAGGAATGAAATTATTTCTGAAAAAAACGATTCATCATTCAAAGAACTCAGCATATCAAAAACAATTAGGTAACGTTTTTTAAAATATTTTTCACACAATTATTTAACTTTTCTTTTTTTTTATTGATATTATATCTACGTTTTTAATGTCTTATTATTAAGCAGAAAATTATTCGGAGTATTTTGTTATATATATATAAATTATAATTCGGGTGAGCAGTTAATTAGTTATAAGACATATTTAAGTTTTAGATGAGTGGAGTAGTGGACCAACATTTTGAAGTGTTACCCTTCTGCCACTCCACTCAGCTCATCTAAACTTGAAATACTTATAACTCTAAACTCATAAACTATTCGTTGAAAATTTAATTTTGTATATCAAACTGTAGAGATGTTCTGAGTAGAAAATCTGGTATAAAGCCGGGTACCGAGTACTGGCCGAGTAAAATGTATAGCACTAACCGGGTATCGAGTATTGGCCGAGTAAAAATTTTAACACTAACCGGGTATCGAGTATAGGCCGAGTAGAACTGTAAATACAAAATTTGTATTATACTACTATCAAAGTGTTAAGTATCAAATTTATAAACATTAGACAGAAAACACTTGATTTATTTTTGTAATTTGTAGATGAAAAACATGATTTGCTTATAATTATCTGGCTATTGTAATTCGGTTCAGTTATTTCAATATGTACCAAAATAAATTATGTACGCGAAAAAATATTCAGCTTTGGAATAAATGTTGTGATTGAAAAAAGTAAAAACTTAAAAAAGGATTACCATAAAATATACAAAATGAAAACAACTACAACTGACCTTTATCTTTTTTCAAGCACACGGGTACTTCGGCACCGGCCGACGACGATTTCATGCTGCCTGCGAACTTTTGAAACCTGAAGCTAAGCTCCTTAAGCCGGTCGGTGGACTTGGACCGCCTGGGCAGCGAACCGTGCACGCAACCGGTGACGGTCACGCGGCCGCCGCAGTCGATGGAACCGTCCGCGGAACCACCGGAGGCGGCGGCAGTGGCCGCGGCCACTGTGCGCCTGTGCCGCATCGTCGACATGGCCGTGGTCAGCGGCAACTCGAACTCGGCAAAGTCGGCGCCTCGGTAACGCAGCGAACCGGTGGACACGCCCGAGTCGTTGGAGCTGGACGAGTCGCGGTTGTTCTTGCACGGAACGCTCGACGACCGTCGGATGTGCACCAGCGCGGTCTGTTGATCGTCCGCGGTCACGCTGCCGTCAGACACCGTCGAGGCGGTGGACGTGGCCCCCGCCGAGGTGGCAGTCAGTGGGACGTTTGGCGATCTGGCTGGTCATGCTCTCGGCCGACGAAGTGTGATCCGAACAACCAGCGCCCCGGCTCGACCGGTCGGCGCCAATGCCACACGTCAGCCCGTCGTCGTCGCACCTCGACGAGTCTGCCGAACTGGAACGCCTTCGATGAGGATCGTCCGCCGTCCCCCCAATGTTTTTCCAATCGTTGCCGTTGGCCGTCGTCGCTGTAGACTTGTACTCGTTCAGGCTGGGTATGCTGGCCGACTTTTCGGCTAGCCCCCTGTTCATTATATTCTTCAACATGTCCTGCTGCTTGTTATTTCCGCTGCTACTATTGTTGTTGTTGTTGTTGCTGCTGCTGCTGCTGTTGTTATTGTTGCCCGTCGCTGTCGGACACATGGGCAGGTAACCGGGGAACTGGTTACGCTTCGTTTCCACCATCCGACCGTTGACGGGTTCCATGGTCATATAGTCACCCTTTTCGTCGGCGCCGCCGCCGGAACAACGCTTCTGATGGCCGCACTTGTCGCAGGCGTTTGACAGGCCCGCCTTGGTCAACACGTTTTTGGCGTTTTCGTAGTAACACAGCGATTCACTAAACTCCAAGTTCATATAGTTTTCCGTCGGTTTTCTGCCGTTACGGGCCGCTGTTGGCTGTTGCTGTTTACCACTACCACCACCACCACCACCACCACTGGCTGGTTCCAAGTTCATGTAGTTGCTTGACGATGGGGGTGGCAGTGGTTCTGCGTGCTTCTTTTTCTTCGAAACGTCCACGGTTGCGTAAATTGCTCCGTTATGTTGGCAATTGTTCTGCAAAAAATCACATCAACGTTTAATTCGATGAAAATATAATTGTAAATAATAATATACATAACGATATATTATATAGGTAGGGGTAGTTACATAGAATATAGCTATAAGATAGTAATAATATAATATTACATGTTGGAATAAGATCTAAGGGGGTAGGGTTATCAAAAACTAGAAGAAAATGTCGTCGTATTATTTGAGAAGGATATAGGTCAAACAAAATAGGTAATATTTAATAATTTTCTCTATTCAAGGAAAGTTTTCAAATCGTGATGTGGAAACAGTACGTAATATGTGAAGCATAGATTTAAAAATATTTCGTCAATCCAGCAGAGTATTTTTAAAAAGTTTTTCTTAAAGTCGGTACCGATCACAATGAAAAGTTCAAAAAGTTATACTTTTGAGTCAAATAGTTAATTTTAATTTATCTTGCCATTAATGAATTGGTCAGATGAATTGGCCGCATAAGGACGCCAATGACTCGAATTCGGTCTTTTATCGTCATTGCATGTGATATTATGATACATTAAACATCTCTAATAATAATAATTTTTATTTCATTCAGTTATGTAATAAATATGCAATATACATTATACATATTATAATACAATTATTAAAAAAAATCAATGATAATTGAGTTGATACCCTTCTCTTTAAGCAAGTTTGTGGCGAGTGGGGGATAGCGCTCTTTAAACATAATATATAGGTACACTGATTTTTTTTTGCTCTATCGTTTAGTTTTAAAGTTATAGTTGTATTTGTAAAAGCGTTATCAAAATTAAATAAAACGTTCTAAAAAAAATACAGAGAAATGGAACGTCGGAAGTTTGAAATTATTTTTTATGCCTCCAAGTATATTATTATTTATTTATTATTTTAAAATTTAAATTTTATCCGTTACTCGTACCTAATGTATAGCTTACGTTGCATTTTTTTAAAGTTCAAATACAAGCGGAGTGTTGTAGTTTTACGTTTCTATTGATTTAGTCTGTTTTGTACATATCGATTACTTTATTTTTTTTTTCGTGTTTACTGTTGTACAGTCTTTTGTTCTTACTTATAAATTATTTATTCTATTTGTATAAATTAAACGTTCCGTCATTTTTTTCAAGTAGCAGTTTTAGATTTTAGTACGTAGTTAATAATTATTCAGTTTCTATATCCTATATTACATTAATGATTTGGTTATTTTTATCATCAGTCGTCAGCAAAATATTTTTCTAATGATTACAAGTAAAAAAAATCAATTAATGCGTAGTGCCAAATATGTTGGTCGGTGGAATTACTATTTTTTAGGACGATTGTAAATAAAGGTACACGATCATAATTTATTGTTTACTCAAAAACATAAAAAATACTGCCTCCGTAATTCAAAAGTAAACATCTAAACACCGGTGGTATCGATTTGTGTACACTTTGGAGTGTGTTTGGGTTCTTTGGCTTCGGGTAGCGTAGGTTTTACAAATGAGCCACAAAGCTGTAGTTTCGTCAGATTTATTTGGTAGATGTATAAATTAATATAAATCAGATACATTATATTTTTGTTCTTATTCTCATTTTTAATAACACATTTTTTTGTCATCCTAGACTATCGATGATCTTATGATTGGATTTTATTTAGTTTATATTTGATATAAAAACAAGATCGAGTAAAAAAAAAATGTCTGTGCATCTCTCACGAATACCTAGGTATAATAGTCTTGGAAACTATAAATATAACGATGCAATTTATAACACAGCACGTCAACTTACGGTAAAATTTGATATCTGATTGTCGGTTAGATGATTACTTCGTCTGCAGCGAGGAGGCATCGTCATCCAGTTATTATGAGACCAACAAGTCATGGCTCTCTGGCAGGGGCACATTCCGGTGCATTGCGGGCTATCTGTTTGTTTCGGCGTGCCGGCACTAAAAATGGCAAAACGGTGAAATATTATTCAAATTGCCTCTCGTAGACGATTTGGCACTCAAGGGTACTATATATACTGTTATCTCGAGAGTTGTTTATACTCTCGATTACCGCCATACCAATAACAGCATTTATATTTGCTTATCAAAATCTTGTACTCGTAAATATCGATATGTTATAGCAGCATTATATTAAAATGGGCAATATTATAGCCAATATATATGAAGTATTTACTGTACAACCCCTTCAAGAATATTTACATGATCATGATGTTTATAGATTATTACAATATCAAAACGACGATGTATGTATGCAAAATTAATATAAATTACTTGGATTTTTTATGAACGGCCACTGGCGACGGAGGCGTATCGTAATTGCCGTAGGGGTTAACTTCCAACGAGGACTTTATGTTCCTCGGCGTGTCGTAGTATTCATCTTGTATGGACGAGTATGGTTTATTCGGCTGAAAAAATAAACACATCATGATTAAAACTTGACAATAATTCAAAACCAATACAGATAGATTGTTATGTTTCGTTTGACAGAAAATTGAAAATAAAAATGGAGTTTTCGACGCTAAAATGTCACAAACAGACCTGTTAACCTCTAACAGTAACTTGTTAAGTTTTTTTTCACCTTTTGTGAGATGTTTCTTTAAAAACTATACTGTTCGATGAAGTTATCGTTCATAGGATAACTTTTAAAAGAAAATTATAAATACATAAAATGTGATTTATATTTTATCGATAACGTACTTTTGTGTTTGTGCACATAATCTTAGGAGTATCGTAATTATTGAGGTAGGATTGTCTAGATTTGTCCAATGTAGTGCACCGGCATACACATATCGTATCTTGCTGAGGTAGAGGCATTGGAGCCTTTTTCACTGGCGTACTCGTTTCTGGCTTTAGGTGTACTGGTTTCGGTGGTCTGTTCGGCGCACACGTTTCAGATTGACTGGAATTTGAAAATAAATAAATTTTAAATTATTATTCGTTTTGAATGGATCTCGATTTAAGTCAGGAGTGTTTAATATTGAGAGTTAATTAAATGATTCAAATTATATTGATTAAGTATATATAGTAATATTATAGTATTGTAGTTATATCCACTTATACCTACATATAAAGGCATGTGGGCATGTAGCCTACATATTATATATAATATTAAGCCATAATATATGAGAACTATATAAAATATGAAAGGCATCCCTCCACTTATTTTCAGCCACTTCAGCCACTGAGTAAGCACCTATACCTATCTATATTTTATGTGTGACTGGTACCGTAAATGTTTATACCCCACCCCAATTCACAGTTCCGCATTTAGTAAATTAATTTGTTTAATGAAATTGATTTTAAATCCATGTATTCACATACAATATCAATGTATATATTTTATGGTCATTAGAAATTATTAATTAATAAAAGATTTAAAATAAGTGCGAATTTAGGTACCTTATATGAGCTGCATTATACGAGTATGAACGAATGAAATAAATATTTAACCAAAAAAAAAAAAAAATGGTTTGAATTTTAAACAGTGTTACTGTTACAATAGTTTAAACAATATAAAATAAAAAAATGTATTAAATATAACTTATTATATTTTATTTTTATACATTAACTAATTATTAATTTTTATTTGTAGTTATGGGTGTTTCACCATTAGTTAAAATTCAAAAATATAGCTAGTCACAATTTGCACAATTACAATCAGGGAACCGCAAAAAAGTGTTTTAAACATAAATGTCAATAGTCTTAAACAATTAACAAAACATTAAAAATAAATATTTGAAATAAAATATGACGTAGGTATAATACAAGTATTGTTTATAACATAACAATCATAGACTAACCACATGAATTGTAGTTATATAATATGTATAAAACAAAAAGGTTATTAATGTTCTATAGAACTTATAAAATATATTATCTATACTACTTAAACTTGTATGTATGTACTTACATTTTGTTCATTTTGTCAGTCATGGAGCCGCATACTTTTCTAGGTACAGAATACTCGGTACCACACACAGAGCTGCATCCGGCACTTCCGCCACTGCTGCTACTCTGCGACGACATATATCCGCAACACTGGTGTCCGTTATTCATTTCTGGTATGTAATTCACTAAATAAAACAAATACAAATTATAGTAAATTATTTTAGATTAAAAGCTTAAAAACTGCACTTATAGTCACTGTATGGGTATGAATGTAAGATGTAATATAAAATATAAATATATAATACATAAAAGTAAATATCTTCAATTTTTTTTTTAATCTATAAGAGTATGGACACGTTTTACTTTTACTATTTATTGTCAGGTAACAATACTCCGATACAAAAAGACACTATTGTATTGTTTCTAACTACGAAGTATTTAAGGGTCAATCGAAATGAATGTTTTCCCTATCTATTCAATTTACAATTCAATCATTTTGTTCATCAATCAATACCTACTAATAATGTCTATATTATAAATTACGTCTTCATCTTGGACGATTATGCATACGCGTATTACATTTTGTAAATTCAAATCTAGAAGCGGCATCTCAGATTATTCCTTTGCTCGGTAAAATATTTAAATGGAGAATAATGAAGTCCAAGGCGAAGGATTTTATTGTTATCGATGGACCGTATCATTAATATAATTATATTATGTTCATTACAAATTTAATTGGAAACGATCAAACGATCGACACAATAATGCGTTTTATATTGCATCAAGTTAAATTTTATGAATTAGTAAGTATTTTTTTGTAATTAATTATTTTTGCAATTCTGAACGTATTTTTGTGAGGCAAATGAATACATATAGGTAGGTAATAATACCGATCTTTCAATATTTGAAATAAAAAGCATATAGGTATGTACATATTATATACCTACGACCTATACTTACTACAGCACGTATTGACTATAGGTTATGAGAACAGAATCGCGTGTTGGACTCTACGCCGTTGTTACAAAATATATAAGAGGGAGAACGTTTTAAATTGTCAGGAAGAACGCAGCAAATGTGTTGAGACATTGCCAAGAAGGTTACGAATTCAGAAAAGCTCAACGGTACACTTAGGTAACACGCGGATACGTATAAATTTGGCCTTGCAATACTCTTTAGATGGCATAATATGTTTGATACCTTTATTCGAATATTGCAATTTCTTATATTCCATGTATATTGTATGTGGTATACGTTTTTTTATTTTGTAATCTCGACTTATGTGTTGTAAGTACCTATTATTAAAAGTTATGGTGACGTTTAATACCATAGTAATGGATTATAATTATGGAGTAGTGAGTGATTTACTTGGTATTACGGAGGACTACTTAATTGTTAATAAATAGTAATAATTAACTCTTTGTTCTTATGTTAAATTTATTTTTCATTCTTAAAATATTTAACCATTATTGTATTTAATTATTTTTCCCATGAATTGTTTATAATAATATACATACAATGTAGATATAGGGCATAGGCATAGGTACCAACTACAAAATGTATTAATGGTATGTTCGCCGAGATTAAAATTATTATAATATGTGTAGTGTCTTTCATGAACTGTATAATATATTTTTTAGTTCAGTGTGTACTTATTTATACTTTAAGATAATTACAATTTTTTTCTCGCTTACCAAAATATTGCTTATGAACCTGAAAATATATTTATGCGATGTGGTTCTCTTGGACTCTGAATGCAATATGTATCATTTACACCAAAGGTTTTGGTTATAAAGTATTGATTTAGTACCTAGGTAAGTGTTAGGAATAATTTTGTATGAATAAACTTACGCGACGATACATTGTTGTCCATAGTCCACGCTGGATTAAAGCCCATACTTCCAGGGGTATTAGCCATGGTCGAAGAACGAGACAAAGCTCCAAGTTTACTTATACAGCTGGCACATCGTTCCAAAGCTGTTTCTGGGGTCCATGTGCATTCCTATTGTTTTAAATCAAACATAATCTATATTATAATATTTGTATCATACTATTATATATACAAAAATAAAATCTTTGCTTCAGTATTTGTAACTCGTTTACCATGTAATCTAATGGATTGTAGAATTATTTTAAAGATAAATTAAAATAATTACATAATGAAATATTATTTAAACTTTGATTTGATGTACGTTTAGTAAGTAGGTACGTTGTGAGAGATGAAATAAAGTTTTAAATGAACGTGTATAAATACTAAGTGTATCTATGTTAATATATTAATATAATATTATTTGTTTACACATCAATATTGTATGTATATGATATAAAAATTATATATCAAATACATATATATAATATATATTATAATTAAAACATATCGTACTATGTTATAAATTATAGTTTTGTTTTTTATACCTATGAACAATATTTTTTTGTTAATTTTTCATTGTACAATTATCTGTATTAACATTAAAAATGAATATCAGTAAGTGCCTTTTCAAAGTTAAAATGCTCTACTTATTACATCTATACCTACAATAAGATTGTTTAATGCAAATCATAAATCGATTGTTCATATTATGTTGTATGCCAATTAATAATTCACCTGTAAGTTTTGATCTTGATAATCTCCAACAGACGCTGTGTCCCCAAAGTCCGAATTATCTAGTCGACTTTCGTTAGATGGCCAACACATGTTGTCTTCACTACTTCTGTCGTGAGAATGTTGATTGAACGAACTTTGATCAGCACCGTACTCTGAAGCTCTAGAATCTAATCGAGACAAGAGACCTCTTCTGGACGGACTTTCTAAAACTGTATTTAATATCAGGTATTATAGACTGTCGTTAAGCAATATTAGGACTTTTGTTCTTACCAGACATATTTCTAGAGAGCGCCCTTTTTCTGGTAGCCAGCTTGCTTTCTGCTGCTAAGTTCATGCATCTAGTTATGTCGTCTCCCTGGTCGGTGAAACACACAAATAAGCCCTCACCTTTGCCACACCTTGAACCACCCTCGTAGCAAAACCGGTTTTCAATAACTCCATATTTTCTGTGAGAATGTACGTGTTACGTTATTAAAACTGAAATACGATAAACACGCTAAAAAAATGACAAAATCTTTACATACCTCAAGTGTCGAAGTTCCCAAACACCAGCTAATCTTGGGGGTACTCCAGTCGTCATAGAGAATCTTAAGTCTTGTATATGTAATCTGGCAGGTCCTGCGGATATTTTTGACTTGGGAGGACAGGATGATATTTGAATCAAAAACTGTTGGTCTGAAAATGCCAATATTAAAACGATTGTTATTAAAAATTCCATTTTGTGTTCGATAAACTAACAATCGTAAATATAAGGTCTTTCATATCTCTGTATGAGGTGTATTTTTTTACACACATATTATTAGGCGCGGGCGCGTGGTAAACCATTTTTACATCCTCATACTTCTGTCTACTTTTCTTTTATTTTGGGTCATTTCCTTTATCCGCGTCCCTTTTTTTCTTACTTGTTATCTTTACAGTGGATTGCACAATAAACCTCTTTAAATTCTCTATGCATTATTATTATTTGCAGACTGTGTACAACCTTCGTTACTCAGAACATTTCCAACTCACGTAATCTCTACATTATGCACCCCTAAGGTGAAAAAAAAACAATAAGAAGGAATGTCTTACTATTTAAATATCCAACAATGGTTATAAACTTGCTTAGATACATTTATAATGAACTTTTAGTTATAATTTATAAGTTATAAAAGTTATAAAATATCTGATACCACTGCATAATTTGATCGATTTTTGTATAGTAGGTACCTATTTTACTAACAGGTTTTAAGTGTCCTGACAGAGAAAATAGAATTGTCTTCAGTTTATATTTAAATACAAATATATCGTTTGAAGGTAATTTTTTTAACATTCTAATAATATAAACAATTTCTCACCGTCTCCCAGGTTTGAAGATATCTTAACTTGCCACTGTATCAGTCTTTCTCGGGTATCGAAAGCTAGTACAACAGTGACGTCTTGGCAAATAATAGCTATCGTGTTGGATTCTTTGTCCAACGTAAATCCTGAGAATGACATTTCGATTATAATATATTTGTTTGTATTAAATTGTTCGACAAAATATCTCACCAGACTCTACTCCTAAGAAGTGTTGCAAAGATAACGACGCCTTCGTCTGACCATGTTTGTACCGGTCTTTACTGTCCCTGTATAGTTGCAAATGTAGACAATCTGAAAATATACAAATTTAAATTTTTAAACTCAATTATACAAGGTATTTATATATATATATGTGTAATGTGTGAATTTTTTATTTTTAACATGATGTAAACCCTTTTTTACATGCATTTGTTAGTAACCTAGATGCCACTGAGCTGTCTATCTATTATAGATTATCTTTTATCGGAAAGTGTAATTGTTTTAAAAAAAAAATCAGTGTGAACTGTTCACAAAACACATGACCACAACCGTAATAACTCTGTAACAACAGCAGCAATATAACAACAAGACACAGAACAACAGTTAAACTTTCACGCCAAAACAATTATTAGATATTTGAAGTGAAAAAGTCACGAATCTAAAATATATATATTCGTATTTTGTATATGTATAGACGGAAAGTGATTTTCTATGTAGAGACTGAGGATCAAGGGGCGTAATCGGCGACGGTGACAAAGTTCCCGTCTGTATGCGCGACTCGTCCCCAGCGAAATTAAAAGTTAAATGTTTCCGGGGACACGAGCTGCAGAGATTGCCTTCTGCCTTGCCGAGTTTTCGTGTCACACCCCCTAACACATACACGCAGACGTTCGTCGAACTCCAATCGATGGATTATGAATCCGCGTAAAATGTTTTCTCTTGCACCCCCGCAGATGGTGCATTTCGTTTTGGTGAAGTTTTTTCTTCCTCCTGTCCACCATACACCTCTCTATCGTCGAACACCGGGAAAAAGAAAAAAAATAGGGGAACCCAGGTGTTTTGAAGGAAATCACTTCCATTTACACTGAAAAATGTTTCAAAGGCACACCGTGGGGAAGAACGGGCTCGGATCCGACGAGCGTTTCCTCCGAAAAGAGACAGTTAAACGCGGCATGTATTTTAATAGAGAGATGGAGTGGCGCGAGGAATAAGGGAGCGTGACAGATTTGTGGCCATGTTAAAATGCTTCCTCGTCGAGTATTTATCGGAAAATGTTCTATTGGTATAGAGCCAAAACTGCCCGAGGACGCCACAGAAGTTTGTCCTCGGAAAATGATGTTCGGTGGCGGCTGGAGGTGAAATATTTACTTTCGCGTACGCAAATAATTTATATAATATGTTTATGGTGAAAAAACATGGAGTGGAAATTATTTTTATTCATGAGGAATATTGAATTCACTTTCATAGTATTATATGTTTCGGTTTTAAAAATATTGATATTATATTTAAGCAGTTATTTTTATTTCGGGAAGTCAGTGACGTTTAAATTATTATTTTAAAGGTTTAAGGTATAAATTATACAATTTTAAAATATAAACTCAATCATCTATTCGCTGATTGAATTGATTTCTTAAGCTACTATAATAATACATTATTGCACATTTTCAAATATCAATTTATGAAGTTATTATTGCAAAAGTTGGATATGTGTGTATATAAATTATATTATGTATTATTTTATTAATTTTAGTAAATACGTATTAATATTAAATTCAATTTAGATGCGAAATTTAATTCGAAACTTTGTCATTAGTTAAAGCGGATTGAAAACTGTTGCTTTGCCAAAACTCCTATTCAAACATTTAAGTGCTGTTGTAGGGATTCATAAAGCTTATTTGAGAATTATATAATTTTGATAATAACTATAATTGTAAGCTTATGAAAAACAATAGAAGATAATATTATTTTGATATTTATTGCGTATAAAAACCAATTGTATAAAATCGAGAATGGTAATATGTAATCGTATAGATACAGTACTCATTGATAATTTTTAATTAAATAATTAATATTATGGAAGGTGTAACTGCTGAATGTATTTTAAAGTAATTACGTAGGTAGGTATACATATTATTATGCACACATAATAATCTCGTTAGTTTGAAAAATATTTGATTTGATTGCTAATAATCTATAATTTGTATATATATTCGTACAAGTTCGATGAAACTATGAAAAACAGCTGCTTGATGACAGAACAAAAAAACGTACATTATAATATATCAAAGCCGTGTAATCGAAAAGTTTCCAATATTGGCGGTAAACATTGTAATTCCCTCGCGTGTTGCATTTCCTTGGTTTTTGATGACATAAAATCGTGTCGAACAATCGTTAAAGAACAACCGAAACGATATTATAATAATTACATTTACTGCGCATATATTATATTATACCTGAATATTATCCCTATGCGTGTACAAGTTTAATATGTCTAAAATAATATATTTTGTTTAATTTTTAATTTCTCGTACGGCGCGGCGTTAGAAATAATAGTAATAAGTAAAAACTAATAATGGTAAAAAAAAATAACGATAAATAGTCTGATAATTATTACAATTCCGTGATGAGACCGTCGAGGTGCGTATTATTGTTCAAGTATAATAATATTCAAAAAACCAAAAAGGTCACACGGCCCGCGTTTACCCGGTACTACTTATTACACATAATATGGGTTCCATTTTTATTTTCGTATACATAATTGAACAATGCTAATGCGCATTAGCTTAGCTAATACGGAATAAATAATGTATGCAGAGAACGACGACCATGCTCAAATATATTAATTTACGATTGAAATGTGCGAGGTCGGCTTTTTCGAGTTCCAGGTTAAATGTAGGTTTTAATATAATATGTATTATGTATAGGTACCCATATTATACAATGTTTTACGCTTTTTTGAAGTTGAAAAAAAAACTATCCGTCAGTAATAATATGGAATATGATTTTTTGACAAGTATCCGCATTTCGAGTAATAACTCGATGTTGAGCCAAATTGATAAAAATGCGAACGAATTAAAAAAAAAAATGAAAATGAAACTTTACCTCAACGTTTCGTGTAATAATATTAATAACCGGTACTTTGCGTGACTACGTTTATACACTTTACACATAATCGTATGTACCTAAAAATATAATATTATATATTGTATAATATATTATACTAACGACGGCGACGTGGTTATTCTTAAATTGGATCGTCGTAGCTGCAGCAGTGTATAATACGAGGGCCATAACGTCCAGATACTGCATAAAGTACCGCAATAAAGGTTTTTTCTCCACCGTCCCCTTTACCCGACGAACGCAAATTATTGTCCCGACGGTTTGCGTCGTATACGACACGGTGTATGACACGCAATTTTTCGTACACCCGGAACCGACTATATTATACGATATAATATTTCAGGCTTGTCGAGGCCCGGGAGGGGAAAATCTTCCGTTACAATACACCCCGCCAATTTATACGATTTATTGGCCAATCATAATTTATAAGCAGTCATATAGATTGTATGTATATACTATTACTATATAGGTAAAGAGACCACCACTCGTCTACACTACTACACGCCCTCCTTGCACATATTGTATTATTACTATAGTTGGAGGTTTGAATTTGAAATATTTAAAAATTGAAAATTTCCAAAATAGTTCGATATTATAAGAACAATATATTAATTTTTTTACATAGGTACCTATATTATGTATCCTGATATTATAGATGATGAGTATTTATTAGTGATTAATGATTCATATAGGAAACATTGATAATGAATGATTTATAACAAGGTGGATATATATTATATTATATAGGTACCTAATATCCAACTTGGTTTATAATCGACGATAATATCTGGGGTTCAAAAATTACCTTGTTAATAGTTATAACTTTAAAAGTTATTATCAGTTAATCAGTCATCATCACTTATCAATCGGGTCTAAATTTCATGAAATTTTTAAATCCCAGTTTTTATAATTTATTATAATTGCACATCGTGAGCGCCGCGCAGGACGTGTCGGGAGGGTCTGGCGTGAACTACGACGATGAGCCGCGAATAATAATATATTATTATTATTATCAAGTACGACCGCGACGCCGCGTAATATAGGCGTAACTAATAATCGTAAGGCAAAAGGAACGATATTTAATTAATCGATCTACGCTCACGGATGGTTACGAGTTTACGACACACTATGTACAATAGATCTAGATGATTCGTAAATTATATATTTTTATAGGCACACCCCGGCCGAAGGTGTTGATTTAATTTTTCCGTCTTCTGCAGGTGGTTTTATAATCTTTACATGTTGTGGTATTAAATTTAAAATTATATACCTAGTGGCTTCACGACGTATAGATTTAGATACAAGTGCACTATAATACCTATCACTTACCTATATAGGTAACCGTTGCACTGGCATTGAAGTATGTATAAAAGTAAAATGTGCAGTATACTACTAAGTACTAACAAGTAACGATATTGTATTCCATACCGTTTAAACTTTAAATACCTAACATATAATTACGTATATAATATAATATAATATAATATAATATAGTCTCTACCCTTTTCAGATTTCGTAAAAGCTATATTGTGTTAATAATAACCTTAAACCTTTAAGTAAATACGATGAAAAACTTTTCATTTTCTCGTTAGTAGGTATATAGGTACGACTCTTGTTATTTAGTATAATATTATTGTACCTATCAATTAATTATTTATTTTCCTTGAAAACAATAAATTAAATTCGTTGTTATAATAATGTATTATTACATTATTTAAATTATGCTTTTTTTTGTTGTTCATTTTCAATTTACAATCGACTTGAAATTTTCTTCTTTTTTATTACGTCTAGTTAATTGAAGTATATTTATGGTTTTTTTTTTTTTAATCGAGAACGATTTCATGCATAGTTAGATCGACGCACCGGGTTGTATTGTAATATGCGAATTCAATTTGCACGGGGAGGTAACGACGGTGCCTCCAAGGAATAAGAAATGGAATTGGTTTCGTGAAGGGAAAAAAACAATGCGATGAGCAACTTGCAGGGGTCGAATCGTCATCGTCGCCGGAATCATCACCAAATTCCGACAAAAATGTCATAGGATCACAAATCTTAATGACTTCAGCGTTCTGACGTCTTTGGTTTTAGGACAAATTGAATTCTGTCATCATCATCATCATCCTTCTCCAAATTGCTTTACCGTTTATAATCGAGTATTTAAATTAGACGGTCGTCTGTTGTTTGCCTTTCTCTTTGTCTGACAGCGTTATCAATTATTATTACCATTATTATTATTGTTATTATAATCATCATTATCATGATATTGCGTTCACGATATTTGGGGTGGTGTATATTGTATATTATATTGCAGGGGTAGACTAAAGCTAATGTCGAACCTGTGACATCTTGAAATATTTATAAATAGTAGGCATATCTAGTGATACTGCAATTATATATATTATTGTGTAAATTGTAATTTGACTTAAGTTTCATTTTTAAATATGTGTAATATAACATTTTTATTACTTAATGAGGTTATGGTAATGTTAAATATTATTAAACTAACGCCCCATAACGGATCATGTACTTAGATCACGATTATGGCTACATTATTTTGGATATGACAGTTACCGTGGTTGTATGAATATATATTGTTGTGTGTTATGTAGATTGAACATGAAAATTAATCGATAAATTATGTTAATATTGAATTGCAGTGGCAAATGTAAAAAGTGCAAGAAATAATATACACCACGAGATAAACTACATCAGCCAGTCGTCCGTGTCAAAGGTATGTAAAAAAAAGGTTTTGCAGTAAACGTAATTATTCAGCATTTTTTTACTACCTAGTTTATATATTCAAACAAAACTTGATTAAATATAATAATTTTTTATTCTTGAATATTATTGGCTTTTGCTAAATTTTGCAATGCCTTTGAAAAAATTATATTTTTTTACAGACTTATTCTTTCCACCCACAGTAAAATATATTTAAAATGATTTCCAAATCATTAAGATTGTACTCTTCTATATTTAGTTCCAAAATACTCACAACTTTACATACGTATAGTTGACTGAGACAGTTCTTTAAATTAGATGATTTCTATTTGCAAAAAATTACGATTTAGGTAGTTAATCAATTTTTTAATTAATGTAAATATAACAATATTTCCCTTATAATATTTTATAATAGTATTATTATAGTATTTATAAATAGTTTTTTTTATAACTAGGTAGAAATTGAAGATAGCGTTGAGAAAGCTTAATCGAGTTAATTTATTGAGAACAATAAAAAAAAATTTAAAACTTAAGTATAAATTGTAGCCTTATCGCTTTATTTAGCAGTGAACAACTATTGCTTTTTCAGCTATCTTTCAAAGCGATCAAAATGTGAAGTTGGATACGTGTCCATAAATTAAGCTCGACAGAAAGAAAATCCAACTGGGAGATTTACGATGAACATTCATAATGTGACGATGGGATACTAATATATACTATACCGGACACATTCTACAGTATGATAAAAATATTATATCTTTCTCCCTTATGGTATTTAAGGTGGGATTATTGAAAGACATAAGACTTCTGGAAGAAAAACTTATAAACATAAATATAAGGATTAAAAAAAAAGGAGTAAGAAGGTATAGGTAGATTGGTGCTCACGTTGGAATCAAAAAAGACTATTTAATAGTTGCTACTTGCTGTAGTGGACTGTCAGCTATGTTGTAAACCACCAAACAGTGCAAAACAAAAAATGGTACCTAATGCTGTATTAATGAGAATCCAAAAACTACTTACCTAATGTATTCGTATATAGAAAAATAATATACATTATAATATATATTTTTAGAAAACTCATTTGATACGATTTAAAAACTCGGGACCTATTGCTAATATTGTTCTTTTGCAGATTATAATTTAATGAATAATGATTCTATAAATGACGAATTAACCTGTACTCAAAACATGCGTGGTATTATATAATATAATTTGATTTTTTCGAAAACCATTTATCTAACACCCGTTGCACGCGTTTGGTCTGTCAAAACGTTTCGGCTGGAAACACCCGGTGTACGTATAGGTACGTAAACACGGCTATTTCCGGTGTCAAAAACAGACGGTTTGCAAAAGTTTGAGCACGCGCGTCCAAAAACGATTTCGAAAAATGCAAGACCTTTTTCTTCTCACGCGCGGACACAGTTCATGTTACACCACCGCTCCTTGCATTAAACGCGGTTAGGAAAGGTATAGTTATACGGTCGTTCTTACGGAAACGTGTTAGGCGTACGTATATGTCGTTGTACGCATAAACGTGATAATATATTATATTATAGAATATAATAAGTAATAACATCATAACGGCAATAATATCCCAACACGTGACTTTTGCCAGCACGTGGCAAGCGGAGCAGATGACGTCTAGCCAGTCGACCCCGTGGGATATTGTTGGGTATACTTTATTGAAACCTCCACGTTGGATTTTTAATTAACACGGTCAATTTACCCGGAGACCGTAAAATAATTCTCAAACCGTCCGAAAGTTTTATACACCATCACACTCACTGCTTGTAGTTATAAACCAATCGAGAAAATAAACGGTTTACGGAACAACACAATATATTAGACGGTAAAATAATTCAATAATATATATATATTATTATAGTTGGTTATACGCGGGCGGAATGCATCGCGAGTTATTGGATTTTTGTCAAATGGCTACTTAAAATACAGTTCGATGACAGAAATCCAAACGGAAATTTTCACTTATTATATTATACAAACTTCCAACATTTAATTAAATTTCGAGACATTTTATTAAGTGTCGTGATTAATACACTTCATTACATTTATCCTGGTTTAGGTACCTAATACCATATTATGGTCGATTTACGCGAGTACGGCATACCTGCCGGTATATGATCGCAATCGGTTCAAGGTCCAACACTACTACTTACAAGTGGTTGTGCACTGTTAATAAATTTAGTTTGGAAATATACACCCAGATTTTCGTTTTGATAATCAAATATAGGATCATCATTGTTTTGAAAATGCATATGAATCATTTGAAAGAAGACGTACTTATGTGACTGTAAAGTATATTTTTACGCAGTTTCCGAATAATTTGCATAATATTTATCGTAATGTATCATTCTTCAAAGAAATTTGACCATAACATTTATTTAAAATTATTTAAAAAAAATCATCATAAATATATTTATATTTATGTGAGACTAAAAACAAATAAATAATGTGGTTGAAAGAATGTTACATAAATCACGGCAGTATAAACAATAAACACCTTATGTCAGAATATAAAATATCCGATTTTATGGAATAAAATGGTCTCCATTTATAACTTTATAGCTAAGGTATAGTGGTACAATATTAATAAAATAATGATAATATTTTTAAAAAAAAAATGGGCACTCGATGACGAGATGACGATTGGGGTGGCTTTGTAATTACATTTTAGCGAACCGACAAGATTATAATATTACAAAGTAGTATATAGTAGGTATAGCTATATTGAAGATAATGGATTTTTTTTTATGTAAATATCACTTAATTAATTTCGAATTTTTTAAATTACTATTCCCCTCTAAGTAAATGGATTGTGTGAGACGCGGTGTATTGCGCCGACACAACATTGCGGTAGAACGTGTCGCACAGTTTTCTCTGATAAAGCGTGCAGTTTATATTCTCTCTCAAAAAAAATAAAAAAATACTCGATGTCTTATAAACACATAACTATAGCGTATTACCGTCTATACGACTATGTAATATACACACACGCGTAGGTATATAGTAATAAGCTCGAACCAAATCGTCGTTACCCTCGAGAATGACGATTGAGGTGCTCGTGGTTTATATATATTTTATCCGCACAAAGACTACGTTTTTAGGCCGATATTATTGTACAACTTTTCGAGAAGTAATGACAACTACGACATAACGTGTATATATAATACATATATACACGTATATATATATTCGAATGTTATATTAGAAGCGGTTGGCTCTTGTAAAACGAGCAAAATGAAATACCTACCTATCTATATTCCTTTTCATCGACACCGTCGTGTGCACAGCCCCTCAGCCGCGCCACACTCGTAATAATAATAATAAATATACGCACGTCGGTGCGATGATGGTGGCGGCGAATGGTATAGGCGGTAGTCGGGGTGGCGGTGCATAAAGTTTATATATAACACACAAATAATATTGTGCTGTATACTCTAAGGGGGTAGTCGAAATCGAAAGTAAACAAAACGGAGAAAAAGAAACGTAAAAATTCGTTTCGCCGACAAATACCTACAATATAATAATATTATATAACTTCTATATATATATATATAAATATAAATTACGTGCTCGTGTCGATATTAAAGGAACGTAATAAATAATAAATAATATATAATATTTTTGAGTTGCTGCAGGGCGACGGTGGTATTCAGCAATAATAATATATTATAATAAGGCCCGGTACCTACTCCACTTGATATTATTATTATTTTTTGTTATTACGATCGCGATTTTTATTGCAAGTTCCCCCTCCCCTCCCGCGTGGAATATTTCGTGACGACAATAACAGTCGCACGGTTTGAGAATATAAAAATAATAAGAATAATCGATTTCCGCTCGCGTTATAATATTAATCGTGGGTACTTTTTCGTTTTTAATCCCTCTGTTCCGGCATTGCAAGTCGCGGTTGCCAAAGCCCTCGGGGGACGAGTGGATACACTGTGGGTGGACGCGCTTGTTTCCCCTCCCCCTCCGCAGCGGTACGATATCTTATATACATAAAAGGACCGGCCAAAGGCTCCTCCAGGCGTTTTGTCCCTTTTCGCCCAGACCGTACGCCTCCTTTTTTTTCGTTTCAAAGGGCGCGCGTAGCTATTTTCCGTCCGTCGTCGCGAGTTAAATCGCATTACTGGCCACCATACACATACCGACCATACATAATAAAATACTTGTGTAGGTGTGTGTGTGTGTGTGTGTGCCTGCGTCCCCGTGGGCGAACTGAAGATATAGTAGTAGTTTACATCCATTTCCCGAGTTTTTCCCCCGACCTTGTCGCATATGTATACTAAATCATTTTTTCACACTGTAAAAATATTATAATAATTATATCTAGGGTTTGCAGAGAATTTTGTGAAGTTTATTTTCTAGACTATTTCACAAAATATTTAATTTTTGCGAAAAGTGGTAAAACAGAAAAAATATTTATATTGCAACTAAAAATCACTCCCGCACTAGCTAGCTGTAGTGCTACACAAAATATAATATAATATAATGTACACTTAGATACACTATTACAAATTACAAGACACAATTCACCAACGCGATACAATAATAGGTAGCTATACCTACACAATATATATTTTTTAAATTAAATTTATTATTTTTGTTTATTGATAAGAAACATTTTTTATTCAAACTTTGAACTTTCCATCGTCAATACTCGTAGGTTATCCCACATTCTCTCCCTTTTCGCAGATGTAAACCACACACACACACTGTATGATAATATACCTTTATAGACTACGACTGCAGTATGTTATTCAGACAAAATTATAATATTATAATAGTTCATAAATATTACATCCTAGTGTACACGTGTATTGATTTTATTGGCTGTCGGCGGTCACATGACAAATGAAATGGTCTGTAGGGGCTTCGTGATAATCATTTTTCATCGGTACACGTCAAAAACCACCGCCGCAAACGGTTATTCCCCGGTCTTGTGTAAAATATGTATATAACTTTCTTGTTTTCCCAGGCGAAACGCGAATAATAAATAAGTAAACCTTGTCAGTTGTATTGCTAGCCACCCGACGATTGTTGTAAATAAAACAAATATCGACAAAAAAAAAATGAATTATTATTGTTTTTCTTTCTTTTCTTTCATCGTAGTTTTTTTCCTTCCATCTTTTTTTTAGCGTACGCGACGAGATTCTGTCAACATTTTTTTTTTCATTGTTTCTGCAAAGCCCCGACGACGACTACATGGCGTGTGTTTTCTTAAATAAAGCCAAACCGAATTATTTGTCACGTTTTCGTACAAACATCGTATAAGTATATTATTCTGCGTGCGCTTTTCATCGCATTATATATCATTATTATTATTACTGTACGCGAAATGCTATGTTCTAATTTCCGAATTTGTTTTACACACTTCCCAACAAATGAAAAGCAGTACAAATATAGAACCGAATTCGTTTCTATTCTATTCAAATGTATATTCTTTCCTATTAAAATTGTAACTTGTAAGTCATTACAATTTCAGTTTCTTAGAATATTTTAGTATATTATATTTCAGTGCACAGATGCTTAAATGTGTACACTGTGTTATGCACGTTATAATGAGACCTCATATTGAGCATTGAACTAAGTATTTTACATTTTTACAAGTATTATTATTTCAAGAGTGAACTTCAGCCATCTGCCATCATATACTTGATATTATTATATTCGTCAGATGAAAAACCACTTTGGTTTCCAATACATTTGAATGTAGTTTTTCATTTGTACTATAACAGTCGAGCAAAATTCTTGAGGGTAATTGGGGAGATCGTCAATTTCACATTATTATTAAATCAACGGGAGATCTATATAATAATAAGATGATATTATTATCGATCGTTAAGGAAAACTCGACGTTTGTTGTCTCGGAAAGGTTATAGTGTTGTAATAGGACAAGCGTCTTATCAAAACTATAAACTAAATCGTTACGGCACCCCGCTTTATTATTATATTATCCACGTCTTGAATTCTGCAGTATTCAATCGTTTGCGGTGTGTATTCCCCGCATTTTGCGGTTACAGCCATACACAATTGTGGTGTAGAAGATTTGACTGTGGGTGTAATATAATAGCCATCTCACCTATAACTAGACGACCTGGGATTGCCTTGCTCCGGCTTTATTAACTCTGCACGAAACTGTTGTTCAAACTGTGCGTGCATTAGCGTCATTTCAATGCGTTTTACTTTAAAATATGCGCGTTCCTATTATATCATATTATTATATTTGTATTGTATATATTTTATTAAAAAAAAATACTTCTAATTTAGTAACGAAATATCAATAATACTGTGTTAACACATAATACGTCATACTATGTAGTATAGTATGTACGACGACGATGACGTACCTATATTACGTCTGTTATAATAATTTAATTTAATGTTGATACAGACGTGCAGCACCCATTCAAATGCATTATTATCATTATTATAAAACAGGTGTTTTGTCGAATCGACGGGACAACAACGTGACAACGTATTACAGAACTCCACCTGGCCAAGCGGTCAGAGGACATGTCCACGTGCACGTGGCCGGAATGATCAACGTTGCAGGTCCGTTGGGGACTGTGGGTGGTTGCGACCGACAGTTATGTTTATAAAATATTTTTTCCGGTGTGTTAATCGGTGTGTACGCGACTTTTGGGAATACAAACGACAAAAGTTTATGACCCAAATGTGTATAAAAAATAAATGAGTCGAAGGGGAAAAAATAAAGAAATCTTAAATTTATATACTTTATCATCGAGAGCAGTACGTATTTAGGTAGGTAGACGGTAAATAAAATATGAATTGTGGCACCGGCCACCGCCCTTACGACCCTCGGTGATGGTATTTTACGGCGTACGATAACGTTTGAATGTAAATCGAGCTAATTTTCTTCGGCAGACCTAACCCTCTATTCGCTTTCCCGATGTCCGAGTGTGCACACTACGTTACTATTTGTCGTCTCTCGTAATGCGTATAATATTATTTATAATAACTAGCAAGTCGATTTCCGGGCCACGGGGTGCAATAATTACGAGGGACCGATAAAGTCGATGGTATATACTTTAATCGTCTACGCCGTCCCCTACGTCAATATGACCTTTATGATATTTCGGGAGATCGACTTGCTAATATATATATATTTATTTATTTATTTGTGTGTGTATGACGTTATATTGTATTAATGGTACGTCAGGTGGAAAAGGCAAGAATGGAAGAGTGGAAGAATGGGGAGAAAAAGAAAGAAACGTATAATATTATACCGAGGGGAAACGCATTTTCCGCAAAAGCTTATACTCAAACAATAACTATATGAATTATGATCGTTGCGTTATATGTACGGGTGGAAACGAACCTAATGGCTTTCGGCGGTTTCATTTGCAACGGTTACTACCTATGATTTCTTTTTTATTTTATTTTATGGCGGACAGCTCCGGAGGATGTATACACGTGGTGGATAATAACAACACGCGATCGAAAATCACGCGTCCGATTTAATCAGCGTTTTTCACTGTTAAGCCGAAAATAAGCTCTTAACACGAAAACGATTTGGTCAGCGGTATTTATTTTCACACGAACATTTCATCGATTTGTATATGTTGGGCCAGTGACTTTTCCACGGCCATTTCTATCATCATATCGACAAAATTCACAAGATTATTTTATTTTATATACCTATAGTGGCAAGTTGAAGATTTTTACGTTTAAGATTGTCATAATGATGTCTCCATCACAATTATAGAGGAAAATCGAATGATAATTAATTATATGTTAAATTTAAAAAAAAACTTTACCATACCTACTTTTTAATATAGGTATTTATCTCAATAATACAACATTTTATTTCAATAAAAATATAATGTAAGTACCTACATTTTCTTAGTTTTGTATGTTACTATAGTTCATCGAAATAACTTTCTGGCCTTAATTTAATGACATCAAGAGATAACTAATATAAGACACATTTTAATATTTGCTAATTCTACTACTCATAACAATACTTCCTAATTCCAATGACTAGTCGATTGAACAATATATACTATTTTATTGCCAACTAATATATTACCTATTATAATACAGTTCAAATCTGCAAATTATTCGTTCCTATATTATGGTTTCAATAAAACTATAGATAGGTACGCCCATTTTAATCGATATACTCTTTATATTCTTTAAAAATAATTATCAGGAAAACCATACTATAATGTGTATTTTATTATAAAAACTATATACAATAAAACTAAAAAAAATATTGTATTAGGTATATATTATTATTATTATTATATTATTAAGAAAATCATAACTATTGTCCAAATAGGTGCTCTCAACACCTCTCATGGGATAATTGGTCCTCCTATTCTCTACGACCTTTGTATTCTTTTATATATATTATTATATTATTATCATTCAAAAAATGTTCAGTGAAAAATTTTAGGTTCTATATTGTCTATTTTTCTTTGTATATAAAATAAAAATTTAAATTATTTATGCGTTACGAGCATCGTTAAAATACTCATTGTATCGAAAAGATTGTAAGATACGCATTATAAAAATATAATAATATATTAAAAACTGTAAATTAAATCCCTCTCTCTTTCTTGTGAAATTACCCCAAAACTACTGCACATAATATTGCCTAACGATGTCTATGCCAAAATTAAAATCCAGCGATTATAGAGCTGCCTATTATTTTTTAGGCACGATGTATTATTTAACATTTGGTCATACGGATTTTCTTAAATATTAAATTTATATTATAATTTAATTCAAAATATTATAATTATTTTAAATAATTGATTTTATTCCGACAGACTTACCAATTACGTTAATTTGTGCTTAAAGTAATAATAAAAAAAAACAGAATTGGTATATCGAGTTTTAATTTATTTCCTGCTGTCCAAATTACTCGAGGAATCGTTTTCTAATTTCGATATTTTCATTTGCGGGTTAAAATTAATTGATTTAAGAACTCGGTTACGGGGCTTAAACAGATACGAGATCATGATATTATAAATTATAACGTATAATACTATTATTATTCCATCTCTCCTAAACGAAACAAAGGAACGCCATGTTATGTGACTGACAGCTCGTCGTTGCTGTGCGCCTGCACTTTCACAATACGGAATTGTGGCAACTATTATATATGTATAGGTACGTCCTATATGACGGTAAACAGTAATATGGCCGATACTGCGGTTGGCGGGTGACAAAAAATATAATATATGCATTCAACTGTATTTTGAGTAAAACGTATATTATTATCACCACCGCTGTTATTCGCGTATGCGGCCGCGAATCTGTCAATCACAACGATGAGACGTTTTTATATGTTATTTTTTTGCCACAAGAAGTATAGGTGCATATAATAATATTGTTATACGTTTACAAACTGCCAACATATTATATAATGTCTATGTTGGATCGTCAAAAAAAAAAATCTAATAATGTATGATTAAAAAAATCCAAAGGCCGCTTTCGTTTTGGAAACTGATTTTTACTTCTATATTTATTATGGCGTTGAAGGGTGATGCCTTTAATTTGAAAAAAAAGTTGGGTTACTTTTACGTAATGATATAATGAAACTTGACTGCATTTATTGAAACAAAATAGTGTGTATTTCCAAGCTCATGGACTGCGAGCTTGTTACAGAACTGTCGAGTTTCCACCTGGTAAATTAAAACTGAACAATAATTATGATATAATGCAAAAGTTTTTTGAGTGTAAAAACTAATTAGGTCCAATGTGAACACGCTAAAACAATGAATGATTAAAAAGTAATTTAATAATATTTTTATATTTCGAATAAATATTCTATAATAATTATTAGGTGATTTGATATGAACTATGAAGGGATTGATATAACGATGTACCAATGAAAAAATAAGGGAACAAAGTAACTGTTAATTACTGAATATTTCCTTTAAATTATGATGTTTGTTTATATTTATTTTACCAATTCAACATTTAGTTAAGATAGTTTTATCTAATTTTGTTTTAGTAGATCATTTATTGATATCATAATTATAGGTAGATAATTGGCAACATTGGTTCCAAAAACTAGTTGTTCATGTTATTTTATTTTTTTACCTATAGTATTTTTGTAATTTTCTTGACATTGGGTATAGGTCTCTAGAAGCATAAAATTATTTTATAAGTAAATTCATTAAATATTATTTCTTTAAAATAAATATAATTAATATTATTAAATTGTGTTATTGAAAAAAGAAGAAATAATAAACATTTATCTTTATTGATTGTAGGTACCTATATTGAAAATTAAGCAAAGATAGCTGTATTGTAATAAAAATAATAATAGAAAAATGTCTATAAATTATATTAATGATATCAATATCGTACAATTATATCAATAATATACAAAAAGAATACCTATTATTCATTTTTTTTTACTATTATTATTATTTTTATTATTATTATTATTATTAATACTATGTGAAAAATTATATTGCTTATTACTCGTTTGACATATAATTACAGGCACGTTAAAAACGAAATCATTTGTTTATAAATTATAATTATTTTATAAGTATGTATTTTAAATATTATTATATCTATGAATCTATACAATATTTCTGTGCATGAGTAGTTACCACGAAAACATAAAAAATATGATAATTAATAATTAAAATGTAGACAAATTAATCGTCTTTTCAATTAGACCTATTTCTGTCTAATTATGGCAATGCGGTCTTAAGCGTGGTTTAAATTTCTTTGATATATATATGAATAGTTGTAGCAGTGTTTCAGTCTTCAGTATAGTTATAATATTCTACAATGCTTATATTATTATTATCATTATTAATAATATTTTCTCACCCTAGAAATTTCCATATGGTAAAGTGCGAATGCGCCATACATTTTGTCGTTGTGTTAGTGGTAGTGGCAGGGAGGATACCAACCCTTTGTCAAGCCTCGGGGGGGTACTTTTGAAATAATGCAAATTGTTAAGGCAGAACATGCCCCATATCCACTATCCTTCTCCGTCTCTCCTATATCATTTGAATTATAAATTATTTTTATTTCATATCTCAATCGAATAGTTATTGAAAGTTTTCTGTTAAATTGGAAGCAATAAGTAAAATGTATGTATAGGTATCAATATAATTGACATTTGGTTCGTAAACCGTTAAAATGTTATAACATTTTTATTCATGCACCAACCATAGAGCTGGGTTGGTATATTATAATACTTATGCATCCCAAAATTTGACATTTTACGTTTAAATCATTAGACTTTAGATATTATAATTATAATTTCAAATACGTTTAAAATGTTAAAACTTATTTATTCGAATGAAAATAACTTTTAATGAATACAATATATAAAACTGATGTGAATTAACAAGGGAATATTATTTTTATTTTAATTAAACTTTGTCTTCGTTATGTTAAATTCTTGTAAAACTGAGTTTATAATTTACTAATGCTTATATTTGAAGTTAAATTTTATTTGCTTCGTCATTTAAAACTTTATTAGTAAAAATCGGATTTTTTTATGTTGAAAAGACTATATAGTTTCTAGCTCAGACAAAATGTGATCTAAATAAAGCATTATCTATGATGGTTCTTGTCTGTGAAAGCTACAACAGAAGTTAATAAGAAAAGCATTTTTACATTTTAGTATATAACGCTATGCATATGTACAAACCAAAAACGTACAGATCACTACTTCAACTAAATACTTTTCAAAACCTAAATAATATTTAAAAATGATACATTATTAAACTTCTGTATTTTCACTATTACTAATTCATACATTTCTCATCCCTTGATAATTTGATTGGGCCTAGTTAAGCGTGCATTATCACTGTTATAAAAATCAGTAAACAATAATTTGCTATGTCTTATACAACGTACAACTTTGTGTTTATGATTACTGATATATCTTCTTATATAATATATGTGAGCACAGTTTATATCATTATTTAAACATTATTATAAAAAATAATACATAATACATAATATGTATATAAAACAATACTTATTTTAAATATCAAATAATATTTAGTATTATATATTTGTTGTAGATCAATATACACAAATATTATCGCCCGCATGGCATATTATTGCCATCCTATTTATTTTTTCTGAAATTTTTTTTTACTTCGGCATATCGGCACGAGGTCTATAACAAGCAGTTATACATATACCTCTATTAAACGACGGTCATACACGTTATATCATTTTTTATATGACATGGTTTCTATTTTGCTCTCACAGTTAACTTTGTCGTATACATTGTAGCGATAATATGTATAATATATAATATAATTTATGTTCAACCTATATCTAATATCTATATCGTATGCTTATATCAGTTGTATCTTAATATACCTACTCCCTACTCGTATGTTTAGTTTTCCTGTCATTGAAACGTAGGTATATAGGGGTTCACCCCAACTGAAATTGTACGACCACGTAATACAATAATAACCAATATAGGTACCTATGTCCTATACTGCAGAACTCTTAATATGGATTTTATGATATTATGTCTAAAGAACACCGCCGTCCGTCATTTTATTATCTCCAACATCGCACGGTGGAAGAGTGCATACAAATAAAATATCAAATTGTTCAGTGTTTGTTAAAAACTAAATATTTCTTACAGGGACTGGAACCGTACCGAAATTGACCGGTATTTTACCGAAATCTTTTGTAAATCTTGGGACCGGAACCCTCAAATACATTTTTTAGAAACCGAAACCTATATTTTGATGTAGAGGTTTTTACTGTTTTTTCGGTTTTTTTCAGTTCCGAAATCCGATAGATATTTTATCTATGGTGTAAGTAGGTAATAACTAATTACAGTGGTCGCCGCTTATTGGACTCATGGTTAATTGACTCATTCGCCTATTAGACTCAAAACGGCTGGTCCCGATTCGCACATATAATACTAACACACAGCAAAAAATTCGTCTATTCGACTCACACACCGGTTAATAGGGTCATTTTTTTAATTGCGTATAGCAAAATTTTTATTTTTATACATACATACCTTGAATCTCAATACATATTTTTAAGTTTTTAAGTTTTTAATATAGTTTTGAGTCATTCGCCTTATTGAGTCATTCGGTTAATCGACTCAAATTGTCGGGTCCCAAAGTGAGTCCAATAAGCGGCGACTACTGTATTAGTAATAATAAATAATTAAAAAATCGTAGGTAGATCTATAAAAGTTTATCAATGCTAAGAAATAAGAATATTATTATGTGTACAACAGAATTGTCATAAAAGAAATACTGAAAATAATAGCAATTTGGACGTTTATAAGTGTTTCAGAATTAAGAGTAAGTTGTCATATACATTATAAATTATAATTGTTACCTTACTAATATGCCTGCATTGATAATATTAAATACCTAAACCTAATGCCGGTTATCGTTAACTCTTTACTCTATACTATGCTCTGTGTACACTTCGACTGTATACCTACTACTGAACGGTAGTTCTCTTCGTTACCGCGGTATATATTGTTTACATTTATATTTTTACATATAAATTATAAATTATTATATCAAACTGAAACAAGTGTGCAAAAATTCATTCTTATTTTTTATTTTAATAATAATTTTTTGTTTATTTTAAATATTAAAATGTATTTATTTATTTTAATTTATTATTTTTAATAATTCATTTTTTATAATGTTACTTAAATTCTGAAATAGTTACACTTAATTACAAATACCTGTCATTAAATAGAGGTTATTAATATGTTCATTTTTATATAGTACTTTATTAATAAAAATAAAATAAAAAAAACCAAAATTTAATATTTTTAAAAACCGAAACCAGAACCGAAACCGAAATGTTGGGTTTTTGAGAACCGAAATCTAAACCCAAACAGTAAAATCATAAAGGTTCCAGTCCCTGAATTTTCTTATAACATTTTAGTGGCGAACACGATAAAAAAAAAGTATCCTTATAATATATTAGAGTATCCGAAATAATAATGCGTATTATGTGTATAACGATATATTATGATTTAACTAGTATAGAACGACAGAACATAGACGTATTTATATAATATATGTTATAATGGCATTAATATAAACTGCATAATGTTATAATATATCTACTAGACCTATTTAAAATATCCTACTTATAGGTTGACCTAAAATCGTCTTCGTCCCCTCTTTCAGAAAGTACAAGCATCGTTTCTTCTCAAGAATGGTATACACACGTTGTGTTTTGTTTCCAAACTTAAGAGCCGATTTTGTCACAGTCAAACAGTTCCGTATATTATTATGCAAATTAACCAATAGGAGCGCGTAAGCATATTATAAGCCTTGCCGCTATTGCTTTTGTTGTCACTGTCACTTGCGTTTATTATACACGACGAGGAATACCAAAGTGCGGGAGAACGGCCAGATGGCTGATCCAATAATGGACCGGTGATTTTGTGTTTACACAATAATCGAACTTGAGCTACTCGGGTGAGAGTGATAATAATTTCAGGACCCTATCATATCAAATCTAATTCAGTATAGCCACCGCGGTAGATGTCTGTCTTTGGTAAAATTTAAATCCTCGCGTGCCCACGTGATTTCAATTTTCGCATCCTTCAATAGAACATATTATGATTATGCCTTACTAATACATAGAATTGGCTCCCGCGACGTTATAAATAATATTATCTATGACCCAGCAATCGCCACATGCACATGAACGTTGTAATTACACCGTCACAGATCACAGTGCAGCTAATTATTTGTATATATTTTGTATCCAGAAATCATTTCTCTCTGCGTCGTCCTGCACCACGCTCGCACATTATATAAAAGCGAAAAGAGGAAAAAAAACCCCTCGACATTTTCGCCGGGCTGTAGTATAATGGCCTTTCAGTCCCGTAAATCACAAATAGCGGTAGGAAGGCGGGGTGTGCTCTGGCGACAACAATTGCGTGTACACGCGAGGCCGGAAAAGGATATCCTCGGATACACGAATCCTAAGGGAGGGCAGGGGTGCCCAAAGGTGGGGGGAGACTACAATTTAATTTTTATCACTGTTGTATGTGTGTGAGGTTGCAGTGTTCGGGAGCCGCGGAACGGCCACGGTGACCTGCTGTTGGCCGAAAAGCCACGACCACGGCCGCTGTAAACATTCGGTCGAGATAAAAATAATAATAAATTCCCAAAAAGCAATTTGCTGCAAATCGAAATGTACATCGGTGCCACATCTTTTCACCCATTCGCCGTCCTTTTTTTTGTTTTGTTTTTGTTGTTCCGGGGATTATCTTACACGATACCACTGGACTGTGTACGGGGGTCCATTATACGG
The DNA here is from genome assembly GCA_949089665.1 of Macrosiphum euphorbiae. Lineage (NCBI taxonomy): Eukaryota > Metazoa > Arthropoda > Insecta > Hemiptera > Aphididae > Macrosiphum > Macrosiphum euphorbiae. Next base: position 82,227,284 of record CARXXK010000001.1, read on the forward strand.
TGGTCAATAAATTTGCAAAAGTAAAATAATGTTGGTGAAAAAACGTTCCGTTTGTGGTTTAATATTTTATAGAAACGGGAAAATTTTAGAAAGATGACGTTATACATACTATGGTCAATGAGTACCTATTTAAAAAAAAATTATTTTGAATTTATTTACGTAGATGAAACGGTAGCTGCCTATATAAGATACAACTATAATACAAGCAATCATCAAAATCATTATAATAACTATAAAAAACATAATTATATGCATTAGCATAGTTTGTAAAACGTAAAAGTGATAAAAGGATTTTATATTAAACCATTAACATAGGTAATTTTTTTTTATCAAAGGTGTATGAAAAAAGTAAAAAAAAGTAACTTTGGCATTGAAAATTAGCATTTAGTTTTTTATTTCATATTGTACAAATACAACAGTCATATGCTTACCAAAAATATTACATGTATTATGACAGTAATGATAGATGCTTAACAAATATTATAAACAAAATTCTAAATATGTTTAAGTAAAAATAATAAAGAAGAATCATAATATTATAAGTATTTAACAGTAGTTATTTGACGTTTTGGAATAATATAATAATATTGTTTATGTGTAAATATTATCATGTGATGCTAATTTACATAAATAATGTTTTTGATTATGCTAGAAAAATATAATAGTGCAGTCTTAAAAACATAAATTCTCATTAGTTATTATTATAATATTATGGCTTATTGTTTAATATTATAGCTCTAGCCCTCTAGGGAAACGTACAACCTTTGATCCATATCCATTCGCACTGAATATAGTTTCTGGGTTAGGATATGAGCATAATAAACATAACTTAAAAAAAAATCACGAAAAATACTATGGATCATAATTTATTATTACATAGCATAGTATGAGTGTATGACTCTACGTGTTGAAAGTGATTAATCAATGTTTTAATTATAATTTAAGGTAGGTACTGAGCTGCACTATACCATCAGTAATCATTATTATTTATGATAAGTGATAATTATAGTTCTTACGATTGTTTTTTTTTTTTATACAGTTTGACTTTAGTAACAAAAAAAAAGCTATTCATTTGTATGCTACATAATATTACATGACTTTTTTATCACCCTCTCTGTATATACACTATACATATTTTATATAGTACAGTCGTATACAATTTGTAAATAATTGTTATTATTTTAAAGTACGATAAAAACGTAGCTTTTTTTTATGTCAACAATTAGTGTTAAGTGTTTTTCTCGTGTCCTGCAATTTTACAATCCTATTATAGTTATTGATAATATAGTTTTGGTGCGATCGATACTAGTGACATCATTTACACAATTTTCAAAAAAGACACGTCTAGCGTGTTACTGTTATATACCTATATATATATATATATTATAAATTGTTAACGTGACAGCAGACCAAACGTCACCATTCTGTCGTACGAGGGTAAAATATATAATATATATCATATATGTAATAATAGAGACGTCGATTTGCCGGATGATTTGTCAGTGGAGTTTTATCGTCATAAAATAATGACGGTGCTAGCGACCGACCGACCAGGTTTCTAATCACGAGCGGCACGTGACTATAACAGAGAGAAAAAAAAATTTCAAATAATAGTTGGGGAGAAAACCCGGAAACTTTTCACTGCTGCTCGAAAGAATGGACATGGGTGGGCGAGTGGTGGCCAACAGGTTAACGCGTTGACGTTTGCCTCCGAAAATATAAAATTAGAACACGATTTGGCGGCAAAACAATGGTGCGCTAATGACTTATACTCGCGCACATTTATACATAATAAACCGCGGTGCACACGGATATATATATATTATTTCACCGCCGTTGATTTGAACGCCGCGGACACGCCATTTGCGAATCCGAAGGGGATGGACACAATAGCTACGTCGCACACTCGCGTGCACGACAATGTTTTCTGCAGTGAGTCATATAAGGTTTTTTTTCCGTCCTACTTAAATACAATGGAAACAATAAGTCCCCTCGTTTCCTACGTACATATAATATAAGCTCACGTATGATATATATATGTGTGCGTGCGTGTGTGTGTGTGTAAAAACACGCGTTGTATACAGCAGGCAATCGCAACTATACTGCAGCTGAAGCCCGCCGCCTCTGTCGGATTTCACGAAATAAGCAGCGGGGTCGGCAAAAATTATCCCACCCACCGGTCCATCCTGGAAATCGTGCAGTGGGTCTCTGTGGCTGCGGTCTCCAGGCGGCACGCACACACGTTCACACAACTTTGCCATGGCTCAGCGAGTGCCGAAGACCCGACGACGAAGCGAAACTTTACTACTATTATATTTGACTAAAGTGCCGGCGGCGGCTCGTCTATACAATGTGCACAATTATTGCGGTGGCGACCCGTTGTTCTTCGGTGTCCACACCGACGTATAACGCCCTCTTCACTATCGTTAATGTTACAAATTATATCGACCTCGTCGTCGTTGGCAGTTGTACGAACAGAAAATAATATTGTTATGTGGTACTATGTGTATATGCATATATGATATATGTATGTATGTATGTATGTATGTATGTATGTATGTATGTATGTATGTATGTATGTATGTATGTATGTATGTATGTATGTATGTATGTATGTATGTATGTATGTAAATTATAATATATTTTTACCTCCTCTATTATAGCTGTCCGATGTTATCACGATTGTGGCGTTTATAAAATACATAGCACTGTCATAATAATATTCATGCATTTGTATTCTGGTATTTGGTTTCTTAAAACAATATTATTATGACAATGAAAATAAAATCGAAAACAAGAACATTTTTTTTAACCTAGGTATAAGTAAAACATATTACTATAATATTGTAATAATATAATAAAATCGCATTTTTCAATTTTTACTTATAATTTAATTACCTATTAATAATTGTTACTTTTTTTTAAAAGAGCTATGTTTTAGATTTTGAGCGGAAGGATGATATGACTTTTTTTGTGTCTGTCATCGTCTTTTGGAGCAGTATACATGTTTAGATTTTCATATTTTTTCTGGTAGGAAAGTGAATCCAGTTGGCACTATGAGAGGTTGAAAGTAATTATGGCTGGAATATTTTTAATCATTTCGAAAAACAAAATTTTGGAATTTTTATGCAAAACCAGTTTTTTTAGACACTTGATTTAAAAATATTGATTAACAATTTGTAGTCTGTAATATAAAATATTCGTTGGGACTTTTTAATAAACGCAATGGCATTTTAAAAATATTTAGAGTAATTTTAAGCTACCTATTTATAGTTCAAATCGTGAACTAATAGTAAAATTAATTACTATAATAGTTAAGAGCAATATATGATAATATATATTTAGTAACATTTGCAAACAAACCGTCTTCGATCAGAATTTATTGTTTTTGTTTTTTGTATTCAATGATTTATCATTAAACTAAAATTTAACTCATTAATAAATTACAGTGGCGAGGTACACTCAACTCCTACAACTGTACAGCAGACTCAGCTAAGTGGTTTTCCCAAGCAAATCACTTTTCTGAAAACGTGTTTGTACTTACAAACCCCTAACATTGAAACATTTGTAGATTATTTAGTTGTTTAGAAAAACATTATTGGAGTATACTATTTTGGTCTAGGTTTTTATTTGTTGTAACTTGATTATTTATGAATAATACAGATATAGGTATATTATAAACTATTAAATGGATGATAAGTATAATATTTTCTATTCGAGTATTTAATGGTTATCAAAAACTAAAAATTGATTAAGAAATTATTTGTTTTATGTTAAAAAGTTGTCATCCTATTATGTACACAATATACTGAAACTATACGTATAAACTATACAGGCAGATTTTAATTTTGAGTTTAACTTGAATTTTTAAAAACAACCATCGTGATCACTAATGTAAACGTAATTTGTCATTAGCAAACGTTTGTGACAAAATATATAGGTCTGCATTATTTTATTATGCCACGTGTCATTAAATTTAATTCAGCAAGCTTAAGACAATCACCACATAAATAATGACATGCATATTCAACAATAAATATACTAGTGGATGAAAACATGCCATATATTTTAATTTTAATTAAAAATCAGTCCGCAAGCATTTAGACGTTCGGTAACTGGTGAGTAAATTAAATAAATTGTGCTCGGCGTTTAATTTATCTTAGTTGTTTCCTTATTTGGTGTATTTATGGTTTGGTAAAAAGTAATTTAAACATAATAGTTTTTTCACGTGTCTGCTACTTTTGTTATTTGCTATCTACCTATATGCAAATGTATGAAATGTCTAATTGCATTCGGAAATATCTTCATTCAAGCACGCAATAAACTGTTATTCACTCACCTGGTCTTATAACAATATTGTTGTCCAGGGAGTATTTAAGTGGTCATGCTAAACAATAATAATAATTCATTCGGCCAAACAGAACGGAAAAGACTGAAAGAGGCAGAATCTTTGCGAGTGATAACTGTACAAACGACCAAATAAATTATTGCCCAAGTTTTAGTTTAAGTGCTGTTTAAAACTTTCCCGGTCATTCCATACATACAAATGTAAATATAATACTTTTATTGTATTACATAGTGAAATTATGATATTATGAGGTTTCCAGAACAATTTTTAGATAGTGTTTTTATCATTAAATAGTTCATAAATTTGTTGAAAACTTACTTAAAAAATTAAATTTTCAAATATTTCAAGTAACCATTTCGGCATATTAAAATCATTTTTTTTTTGTAACTGTATTCATATAAACAGTCATAGCTCTTATGCGTAGCTATATATATTCAAACTAGCCGTGACGAATTCACAGTTTAAGTTGAGTTTAATTACAGATGTAGTTTTTCTTTTTGCATTTAGTATAATATTAATTTATGTTTCAAACTACTCGTTATACCTACTACTTTTTTTACCCTTATAAGCCGTAAAAATCACGCTCATCTCTGATTACACTGTCCAAAAACGAATCGCAAGCCTAAAATTTATGCAAATGCAATAATAATAAAAAAAAAAACGGGGGAAATTACTGTATAGAAACGCAAATTGTTCCAATTAATTACACCTCGAGACTGCTAACGAAACATCTTTTTTTTCTTTGCATTATATTATTATTCTCTCGCTTATTTATTTTTCTCTCTTTTTTACGACTATACAACCGTCGCTCGCCCAAGTTCTTGTTACGAATACCGTAAAGGCATTAAATTTCGAAAACAATGACGTTAATTCGCGGCACCACCGAGTAGTACCGCCTATCTCTCTGCCCGCCGTTTTATCACTGTTTTAACAGCTTTTCGCCAGATTCGTAAAAGGGCTGGCCCGGGGTAGGTATATATACTGCAGCGGTGGTGTACTCTTTGCCTCCTCCCGTTTTTGGAAACACCAAATGGTTTCGCGGACGTCGGTCGGAAAGTCGACCGGATTATATATCTATGTATACAATATACAATATACATATTATATTATTGTATACACACACACACACATGCACATATTCCTAACTATTTATACGTCGAGCTTTCGGCACAACCACACTGGGAACTGGGGACGGGGGTGGTGGAGTAATGAATGGACGAAACAATTGTGTGCGTTGTTCACAAACGGCCGAGGACTATATATTATAATATAATATAAATTAAAATGTATGTAATATGTGTATACAGATATACGGGCGATGCGTGGCAATAGTAATAATAATGATATGTATGTGTACTGTATTATATTATATTATTATTATATACGCGGCGAACCGAAAAAAATACCATACATGACGTCGGCCCGAATATCATAATATTTTAACATTCATACGCGAATATACAACGAGAATTCGAAGCACTGCGAATGGATATTTCTTTTTTACAATTTTTTTTTTTATTATTTGACCGAAAGAATATTATAATAATTACACTTTGGTATAAACTATATTTATTGAGTTATCGCTCCTCAGCTTCTGTATGAACGTCGGATAGAACAAACTTTGCTCGGGATCTGAACTAATTACTATCGATAATAATGCGTGTTGATGGATATTCGATTGGCCTCTGATTCGATTAAATATATATTTTGTATCTGCTAAAATTTAATAACACTGAGTAGTATTAAATCATCAGTTCATTTATGACTTCGTTTAATGCTTATCCCGTCGAATCGTTTACGCCTTAAATTTTAAACTTTTTGTCTCTGTCTAGTGTTATTATAGTTTCATTCATCGCGGATTTAGCGTTGTATTGCGTTGATCTTTATTAAACGTGTAAGCTACCTAATTTTAAATAAATATTTATAGTTAATACTACTTAATTGTAATTCAATTATTGTGTAATATTTAAAATTCAAATCAAACATTATTTAATAAATGTATTTTAAATTTGTATAGGTGAAGTAAGGTATTACCTATCTATTATTTTATAAAATATAGGTACCTACATAATATTTATTACATCCGTTCATACATAATATTCGTATTATTATATAGTTTCTTATACAAACAATGTTTTATTATTATGTTATATGAATTAATTAAATATTTTAAGCACAAGAACAAATAAAACAATAATAACAACAAAAATCAAACATTGATCTAAATAAACAAACCAATAATTCGATGGTTGAATTTTCTTTTTTAAATACGCTCTTCGTTTTTAATAGTGATACGATATGGTTTATTATTACTATAGTAATAATAAGGGTTGATCTGCTCGTATCTTTGTAGTATTTTAAAACTATTGATTATAACGTACCTACTTGTAAATGTGAATTGTGAAAGTATTTCATGATTGTGAAAACACGCCATGCGTTATGGCGAAAAGAACTCATATAAATTGTATGTGGAATTATAGCCAGGACGATAAGTATATGAGGATAATATATAAATATATAATAATGATGACTGATGAGAGAGTATACTCTTCTTTTGATATTTATCAATTCATGCGTACCTATTCAATTGCACGCAAAAAGAGTATAATATAATAGTAGTGGTTTTCATAATAATCGTAATTGTATATCAGTACCTACCTACCTACCTATCTATTCCTACCTACCTAATGAGTACCTATAATTATTTTTTAATTTTGAATAGAAATAATAATATAACGTTGAATTTCGTGAACCCTGCTCACAGTATATTTTTTAGACTTAGTAAATCGTCGTGATTTGATTCCTTAAACAATTTAAACATTTAGTTACAAGTAATTCTAACAATTACTTGTACTTTTATAAGTATTAAGATTAATGTTTTAATCATTTCATCGCTCATTATAAAATAATACAATCGAATTATTAGAGAAAAAGTTTAAAAATGTTTTCTTTTATGACACCGGTATGAATAATTTTATTTATTATTTCCATAATTTCTGTGTTAAAATACTTAAACTTGTTTCGGAATTATATTATACAAATATATACTAATTAATATTCATCGATATTATTTTCAATGAGAACATAATATATTCATACATAAATATGAACATCATAATGAATTAGTAATTTCCAATCAATTATAAGAAAAAAGGAGAAAGCAGGTAACCGCAGTACTGTGCAGAGGTTTCGAGTTTACCTAGTCATTGAGTAAATCATTTTACCTAATGGAAGTATGTGTTAAATTTGAATTCAGTTATGAATCATTGCATCCAGAAAACGATTTTTAGTGAAGACAGATTGTCAGCTTATATTACAAAGTATATTTTATATTTATATCATATATTGTTGCTATTAACATTTGAGTCAATACCAATTTACCTTAGAAAGGTGTGATTATAGGTTTGTAGCATAAAAAATAAGCAAATAAAATAAGCAATAGCATAAAATTAATCTAAATGTTTTGAAAATGTCTTTGTGTATATGAAATATAATAATTATTAATATACGTAGAAGTTTCTTGTCCCCTAAAATACTTTTTATTTACAACAAAATAACTAAAATAGCTATACTTCGTTAATTTCGTTAAATTTTATCTAATATTTAATTTAAAATGTCTATAAATACAAATTTTGTATATACATTTTTTATATGTTTTGACTTCGGTATGAACTACTTATTACTTTGTATAATATTTTCAAGATTTATGAACAAACTAATATTTTTTTATCAAAAATATCACGTATAAGGCACCTATATTAGATATATAAAATAGCTCAAAAAGATTCAAATTATTTTGAAAATTATATCATAAAATTATTTAACTACAACAAAAGAAAAAACGATTCAATCAAAAATTATTTTACATTTTTTTTTGTTTTTCCCAATTTTTATTTTCTTTATTTCCCGATTTTTTGTAAAGTACCTACTACGAATTTTAATTTTAACTTCCTATAAGTACCAAAATGAATCACTTTTCTACCACCAAAAATATTGAAGTTAAAATCAAAGAATATTTTCTATATAACTCCTTAACACATCCATAGCAAAAAATATCACACATCATTATAAAATCGTTACTCTTAAAATCTAAATTATGATGTAAAATGTAATTGTAGTTATAAAGGTAAACAAATTAAAAAAAATCGTATTCAAGTACACTACAGAAGAGCACGCTATATTCAAATAAATAATAAACGTTAACATCCGTAATAATTATTATTCTGGTATAGCCATGGTTACGTGTTAGTCGTAAAACCTTCCAAAAACAATTTTAATATTCTTATATAAATGGCAGTAAAATTTAAATTTAAATTTAAATAACAATAATTTTGTTTTTTTAACCATGTTCATTTGTTTAACGAAATCAAAAATACATTTACATAAAAATATTTATTTTATTATTTTATTATTTTTCAAATCGCGTGGATTGGAATATAAATGATTTTATTTTAAAATTTCCAAACATGAATAATATTATCAAATATTTTTCTAGAACAAAATATTCAGATGACTTATTATTACACAAAAAGATTATGTGGGATTATTCTAAATATTATTATTCCCAATACAATCATATTATATAAACTTTCCCTTTGCGTTTATTGATGTTTTGATGAGTCTATACTCTATACGTACGATATTAATTGAATATAATATGTACAATTGAATTTCCAACATTAGGTATAATGTATATTCAGTTGAAATAATTATTTTAGGACCCAGTGATGATGAGTTTCAGCGTATAGGTATCTAAGTCTTAATCGCATACACGATAAGTTATGTATTGGAACGTATTTAACATTATTAATTCGTCTTATTACATATATTACAATTATTATAATAGTAGTAGTATACTAGTCATAATGAGGTGTATATGACGGACGTCGGGCTGCAATCTACTATAATTTATCTCTTGTCTGCCAACGATAATTAGCCGTAAACAATTATTGCTAAAGCGTTTCCCAAGTTTCAAGAATCACATAGGTGCACAGCTCGACGGCATACGAAATACCTATAGAGTAATCTCTCTGTTTGCATATCACTCTTTCTCTCTCCGTCACTCCTCTGTAATACAACACAACTCTTGTTTGCTCGTTTAATATGCACTGTTTAAAACCTTTACCGCCCCGTGTTCATTAAAAGCTCATCATGACTGAGATGCCTTTGCCCTGTCCTTGACGCCTACTCTCTCCCTCCCTCTCTCACTTTCATCTATATATATATTTGGCCTTCACTCTCACTCTTTCACTCTCGATCGGTATCCCCCCACATCACTCTAAATCCATTACCAGTCGACATAGTTTGTCACTTCGAACGCCCAAAGTTGGTGGATCGCACAAATGTATTGCCGATCTTAATGGCCACTTACTGCAGTGGCCAACTATAGGTTAATCAATTGAATATTTGAGTACTTTGAAAAGCAATCGTATAGTTATTAAAGACCTTTTTGGGTATCCATCGGATACCGTTTTATCTTTCATTTATATTCCGTGGCAGTTCAGTCTTCAGCCTGTAAATGATATTTCCTACTGTAATAGACGGTTTTTTAAAACTCGATTGCCGGCTTTATTGTAATCGATAAACGATATTTCGCACTTTATCTCTCGAAATACATTAACCAACTATATAATATATTATATATATGTTAAGACATAGTTCACAGTTATGTTAATTGATTCAACTATTTATTTTAAGCATAATAACAGAAATAAAATTAAGGTTTGTATTTTTTCCCAAACAGAATTTATACGGTTCTACGCATTAAAACCAATGGTAGAAATAAAGAATTAACATGATTCAACCAAATTTCTTAAACCCAAAAATAATTTAAAAATAGTTATTCAAAAGAGATTTTCTATATAATAACCAGTTTAGGGATTTAAATGACTTACTTTATATTCTAAACATCATAATTGTTGTATAGGTACTTTACCTACCTTATACCAGGTGGATAGATAGTTTTGTTTTGTCGTTAAAATTCGTTAATATTACCATAGGACAAGAGGTTCGGTTTTTATGTTTCGTACGTTTTACTGGTTTACAAGACGTGTCACGTGTTAACCATAATATATTATAATACCATAATCGTTTTTCGAGATAAAATGTATTAAAAAGCATACAAAACGTCTGGTGGTTACTGTTTTTTTTATAATAATAATAATAATAATAATAATAATAATAATCATTATTATTATTAATATTATATTATAATATAATACCGGGTTGGAATAATGCGGAGACGACGGTTCGGCGCGACGGCAATAACGGCGCCGCAGCAGCAGCAGCAGTTGTAGTACTATACAACGGTCCTCTCCGTATCCCCTTGTCGGTTCTTTGTACAATTAACGAACTCTCGTTAATGAGACTTTTTTCATTTTCCCCCACGCTATAACACCGGAGCAACGATACCTACCGAACAACACTTTGACAACGATTCGAGCGTAAATTGTATAATATAGTGTATGCTAAGACGATACAAAACGAATAGTGGAGCGTTGTAGGAGTGGCGTTGAAGGGGGGTGAGGTGGTTGTTTTTATTTCGGGGGGGGGGGGAGGGCGGGTGACTAGGCGGTAGTGAGTGGCATACAATTTCGGGAAAAGTTTAGCCCCATCACGCCTCGTTCCCCTCCAACAACAAAGCTTCCTTTAAACACTATTTTTGCCACCGGTCGAGGACAGTGATTTCTGGTCCATTTGACAATTTTGTACGTTACCTGTAACAAATAAAAACGAAAACATTAAAAACTTTTTATTTTTTTTATTCATTACATGAACATTAAAAATGACATTTTAATTAACATTTTAAGTATACTTCGTAATAATCATAACAGTGCGATCGTTCTTACAACAACCAAACTTAAATGCAATTTGATAAATTAAATTTATTTTCGAAATCTTTGTTTTGAAACATCTGGCGAAAGAACGCTGAACATAATAATTTTGTTAAATCTCCAAAAATCCAGAATTCTCGTAAATAACAATTAACTGTATAGAAAATGGTTTTCTACAGCAAACAACTATAATTGTGAATTTCAAGAAAACTATAATTATTTATTAACGTAAAATTCAAGCAACGAAATGTAATTTGTTTTAACTATACTATAAAATAAAACTGATATTGCAGTATATTTAAATAAAATTCTTTTGTTCTGCTTATGTTTTTCAATAACACAGTAATATTCTCGAGATTTATTTTTAGTATGTTTCTCAAAAACCTTTTAAAATTGATAAATGAGAAGATTGACTATTAACATTATGAAATATATGCAATTTTGAATACTTAATTTTGAAAATAACATTGTTTGAATCTTTGAAATATACATTAGAATTCTTCAGTATTTTTAAAATAGTTCACATGTTATACACTATAATATTTTATTAACCTAATTTTTGTTTGGTTGATGCACAATATTTGTTTATTGCATTTTCTGTTGTTTATAAATAAATAACATAATATATAATACTATATTATAGTTTTGTAGATTATTGGATACTGTAACGAATAAATAAGTAGGTACTCAATTTAATTAGACGAATTCAGAGTGTTATTTTAATTATTGATCTTTATTTGCTTCGATAATTTGACATAATTATAATTTCAAATTACACATTTAAATTATAAAATGTTATAGGCATACATTTCTTACAATTACTTTCGTTATAATTGTTATTAAATTTAATTTTATTCTTATACTGTTATTATTATTATGTATGATGTTTTTTTTTTTTTTATGTGATGTTTTTACATATTTAATTGTTTGTAGACATAGGCAGGTGTTATAAATGATTTTTGTAGTACTAGTACCATTTATTTCTTTTAAGTTGTATGTAATGAAAAAATATTTCATAGAGGAAAATAACAAATAAAATACAGAATCATTAATATTACCTATATAATTAATTTCTTTAAACGTGTTTGTTAAGTTTGTTTATTCCTGATTTTCCATTGCTAGGATTTTAATTTAAACTCAAAAATCTGATAAACATTTATTTTGAAAACTTATTTAACCTATTAAACTATTCTGTTGAAAAATGTTGATGAAATAATTTTTTTCCAACCTGAATCAGTGTATTCAATAACACACATTTCTTGTTAGGAATTGGACTGTCGTTATGTTAACGTTGAATTGGATAACTTTGTCGGGATTATACTTTGTGGCAAAATAAATGGAGTTTTAAAAACTTTATTTACTAATTTAAACGACGTCATTTCGACTGAAAATTACTTTTGAGTTGCAATCAATGAAAAAGAATTCAGCAACGAGGGCTTATTTATTTTCACTTGGCCTAAAGATAATAATTTAGATTGAAAAAAATAAAATATTATTATCACGTTAATCAAAATATTGTATTTTTTTGTTGTAAAAACGGTAAACCAGACCTGTACCTACATAAGAGAAATGTGAGTGTGCGGCTGGTGCGTATACAACAGATGGTTTTTGGGACTATAGAGAAAAGAAAGAAATGGCGTGAGATATATGCAGCGCGTGTGCATCTAATAAAACATTTGGTAGGATTAAGTGATCAGTCAAAACGTAAAACGAAAAAAACTGTTATTCGTCTTCCTCAAGGAGTATATACAACATAATGCTCACATACCTATAGTATGTGAGATAGGTCCTGTGTGACATCAATGCTGCCGGCGTCCGACAACTATATAGGGAGGGGGGACTATAACCACTTAGAAGGTACGGTACTTGAACCCTTTCACAGTGGGAGGGCCACGTGTTGGATAGCAACCCGAAGGGCACGGGCCAAAAGCTAGCAGTAGGGGAAAAGAAAAAACCGTACAACCTCTGGAAATTTGACTTGTGAACTCTCTTTCTTTCATTGGAAATGCTGAATGTTTGAGAGGTGCTTGAAAAATATAAGGTAAGTCTCGTATTTGAAAAAAAATGTCGTAAAAACGTCTAATTAAAGTTAAGCTACAAACAACGAACGTCACTCGACTTGTAGTAGGAAGGTAGTTGTTAGGTTTTTGTATTGGATCCAGTAACTTTGAATGATAAGAAAATAGCGTCAAAAAATATAGCTTTAGGTACCTACTGAATATGGTCCAGTTATTCGTTTGTTGCATTTTAATGAGCCAGTCATGATGGGTACTGGGTAGTTGAATGGTATATATTACATAATATTACCTACTATAATAAGTATATTACAATAATTATCCTGTGTTAAATTGGTCACGTTACATGAATGTCAATCGATAAAGATCTCATTTCTAATAATTATTTAGCTTTTGATTTCCAGTTTTCACTGGGCATGGAGTTTTATAGTGAGTGGATTTTAATATGATTTTAATAAAAAAAACATGTCATTGTATGTACCGAACACATTTTACAAAATCGACCCAGTGCAATTATGTGAAGTACCTAACTTGTAATTAATTGTTTCTACTGATAATAATAATTTCTTTAATGCTCGGGACTTTGTCATATTATATAGTCTATACTTTATACTGAGCTACAAGAATTCGTTCATTTGGAAAATGCCGTATTGTTTATCACTTCTCAGATTTACAATACCCTTTGTTGTATTCTAGTTTGCGGGCTTTGAATATCCATACATTGAAATGTATGAGCGATATGTTTCTTTACCATTTATTTTTGAGGAATTGCGTTAATTTCAGTTTTATTTCTTCTCCTGATTGTTATCATAATGAATTAAATGAATTAAATTATTGCTTGTAAGTTATCATATGATGTCGTACAAGTATCTAGTTCATACGTACTTAATATCATTTTTTTCCATTATCTGTCAAGAATCATACGATTATGTTTACTATTATATTTTCATTCAACCCCTAAAACGTCTAAAACGAACCACTTAGGGTAAGTGTACGGTTTTACTACATTTTGCTGTGAAGTTATTTATCGTAACAATACGGGTATTACATACATCATAATTCTTGTAAGTTATTTGATTTATTATTTACTAATTCATTTCGAACCTTAACAGCTAGCATTATGATTTTTATTTTATGATATATGATAAACGATTGTACATTTTAAGAAATTAGTACCAAAATAAAATGTATAGCTTTTAAAATAACAAAGAACTATTTATGTAATATTAAATTTACAGAAAATTGGCAACAATTCACCTAAAACTATGTTTTAAAAATACGATTTCTAACAAATTTTATTATAATAATGTTCCAATTTAACTGTGCCGTTTGTTAATTAAAATGAAACATCGCACTTTTGGCAAAAGTGCAATTTGTTGAATTTTTGTACATCGACGAAACACAATATATGAAATCATTACAGTTTTTATATTTAAGACTTCACGCTGCATTTCAATGACACAGTGATCTTTGTATATCTATATTTTTAGGTGGTCTGCATAAACATTAAACAATAACGATAAATGTCGACGACGCTCCATCGTTGTGGCTTTTATAGTGGTGGCGCCCACGTCGGACGCGTGCCAAGACGACTGAAAAATGAACTTTTCCTTCATAAAATGTCTGACCGAATTATTTTACTCATTTTTGTATACTTTATTGGTTTTTCTGACATTTTGTGTGTCGTTTTCAATAACCGGACTGATTGATGTATTTATTGGTTGCGTGTCATTAACGTATAATATATTATTATGTATAGTAGTAGGATTTCATGTTTGATATGTTAAGAGGTCTATTGTTTCAATATAGTTTATTTTTTGAAACGTTTTTAATAGGTATCTATAATCTAAATACATTTTCTCATTTCATAATCGACTAATAAAATATATTAATCAATTCTAATTTAAGTTCGATGATTAAAAAATTAAACAAACTTTAGATTTTCAAATAACAAATCACGCATTATATTTTAAACTGTTTTCCATATTTCTATATATTACTAGCTGATCCCGTGCACTTCGTTTCCCGTTAAATGTACCAACTCAATATGACTAAAACTTTGTTCAATTCGTTATTTAATATTCGGTTTATGGTGTTCAAAATGTACCTTAACTTTTCCGTTGCCCGGAATAAAAATTCTGATTCGCAGCAGTATATTAACAGGTAGGCAATCTGCGGTAGATCGCGGACCCCGTGATGTTTGTACGTAAGTGTATGATTTAACTATAAAGTATCAAATTTATACCAAGTTTGTCATATTCCACCTATGGTGGATTAATATAATCAATTAATACAAAATTCTAACCTAACCTAACCGTGCTAATATCAGATGAATAAAAAAAAAACCAAATTTAACCATTTTTAAATTAGCCTGTCTTCTTTCCAGAGGTCTAATCCGCACATTGTTTGAATGTTATTTATTTCCAGCCAGTGACTATTTCTTACTAAAAAAGGTATAGGTATACAATTTACACATTTTTTAAATTAAAATTAAAAATTAAAAAATTCACACAATATATCTTTATAAATTGTAGCCTATGTGTTATTCTGATGTATAAGCTATATTATTGTAAAGTTTCATTAAAATCCATTCAGTAGTTTTTACGTGAAAGAGTAACAAACATACTTACAAACTTTCGCAATTTTAATATTAGTGGGATTCAAATTATTTTAGTACAATACTTATAATTTAAAGCTGAGCAATGTGCTATGAGTATAATATTATGACTTAACGGGCAGTGATGAAGTCCTAAAAAAATGCATGGGTACACGCCTTAATCATTGTAAAAATTAACTTGGGGGGATATGCCCCCCAAACCCCCCAGTCCTCCACCATTATTTGAAACTCGTACAATACTTCATCTATTTGTCTATATAATATACAATAGAACCTCATAAATTTTGATTGATATATTTTAAACACATAATCCATTAAAAAAAAATGCATAACCATACATTTTCTTAAAATATAATTAACAAATTAATGAAACATACCTATTATTATTATTTTAAAATATTTTTATATTATTCAAGACGTAATTCCCATAGTTTGTATTTTAGGTCTTGGTTTGGGTCTGTAGTGGTATATTAACTTTTCTTGACTTGTTGTCATCAGCATCTCTATGTGAGGTTAACCAACTTTCGATAGTCTTTTTTGAATACGGGTAATCAAGGATCTAACATAGTAACATCATGTTGGTTAACGGGCTCGTTTCCTAGGTTTAGACTTCAGATCATAGGTAGGTAAACTTAAACCTAATCAGCTGATCGAGTTTCACTTCTATATTTTTCTATGAACAATTTATTACTATTATCTACTATTTATAATAAACAAATTACGCTTATCTTTTTTTTTATTATTGAATTATTGTTTGTAATTTATTATATTATATTACCCAATAATATTTCCTAAATACATTTTATTGACTAAGTATAATTGGGTAACGTTAATACGTATTTTTCATGGCCCGTGTACCCTCGAACCACGATTTTCGTTAAGGGTACACGCATTAATCTAAAATTGGGAGGTGAGTACACGCCGTGTACCCGCGTGTACCCTCCACTATATCACTGTTAACGGGTGCATAACATAATACTCCTCCTTCTCTTTAATACATTTTTAAAATATTTTAAATCAAAATGTGGAAACTTCAATCTTCAATACGGTTTTTATGATATTTTAAAATATAATTTTTGAATTCATAGTGATAAATAGTGTTTATAATATCTATCTGTTTAAATATCTGTTCCCGAACTGAAATCTCAAAATGGTTCAAATAATATTTTATGTTTTTTTTTTCAATAAACGTCTATAGTGTTTTTTCAGGAAGTATGAAAAATCGTACTATCGTAGTAAGTCACTCATCATGAATACTTTGGGGTTCATTTACGCTTAGTTCTTTTTTCTTGTATCCTATAGCAAAGCTATAAAACCAAAATTATGGGCCATTTTCGAATTTTCTCTTATTGCGATCCATTTAACTTCCTTACTGTCTATATTTTTGCAATATAATACAGAGCCAACGACCAAATTTGTAATATTATATTTTACTTTGATCCAGAGTTAATATAGGTAAACCCACTTTTTACAAATCTCTTGAGAATTATATGTAACCGTGAAGGGTGGTTTTTTTTTAAGAATATAATTGTAATGCAATATAATATAATACTACACTATTGTATTGATACTAGTTGTTTGGCACTCTTCGAATAATTTATATTTTATTTATTGTGTTTAGTTAATTTATTTAAACTATATACCTATACTATATTGAATAAAGGTTTTAGGATAATTATTAATTTTGAATTCGTGTAGCACTGTAGCATTGTGGTACCTATCATAGATTATGCATTTACAATTTTTAACATTTTCTTCATCTTATGTTGTAAATATAATACAATTATAAGTATAGTATAAGTAATAATATAGGTAATTTTGTTGTATCGTGAATCCCGACACACCGTGAATAAATGGTTATTTGAACATAATAAAATCTTCAGAAAAAAAAGGAATACAATAATTTACGTATATAAATAAAACATCGATACTACCATCAATAAATAAATAGCTAATTTTGATTGTTCCAGTTTTGT
The DNA here is from genome assembly GCA_949089665.1 of Macrosiphum euphorbiae. Classification (NCBI taxonomy): domain Eukaryota; kingdom Metazoa; phylum Arthropoda; class Insecta; order Hemiptera; family Aphididae; genus Macrosiphum; species Macrosiphum euphorbiae. The sequence goes on from CARXXK010000001.1 coordinate 82,245,073, forward strand.
CTGAGATTTTTAATACGAATTTAAAACAATTTTTACATTGATTAGGTTAGTAATTTAGGTATCATCTTTGGCTTATAGTTATATCACTATTATCGCAATTTCGATTAATCGTAACGCTACTATGGCTATCCCGATTTTTAACACAATCCTTTCATTTCACCCAATCGGCAAATACAACTCACTAGCTGCTGGATAATCTATCTTAATGATGATTTATATGGCTTACAGTAAAGCTCAGTTTTTTACTGTATATCGATATTGGCCTGAAACTAAATATCGTCGTTTTAATATGTCTTGGTCTTTCCTACGTTTTCATAACTTACAGTCCTGAGAGGAGAGATTTTGGGGTAAAAATAACGATAATGGTACTTTTGGATGAAAATATCTTAAGTAATGTGGCCTGCACTACGATTACTATTTGCAATTTATATGGTCCTCGCATATACATACAAATCCATTGAGGAGAGTAATCATCCAAAAGTCCCTTCTCCTGATGTCTAAATTTGAATTTATCGTTGCCTTTTAAAATTGTATTTTATAATAGGTATGTATAGCTTTACATTATTTTATGTTGTTATAGACTTTCTTTTTAATATTAGCCATATTATAGGTACGTACTTTTGATTACTATTCTATTGAAGGTTCCATACAATAACTTAAGTAATACATTAAAATATATCAATTATGTTATACACCTGGTTTATAATAAATAATAATATGGTAGGTACCTATAGGCTATAGTATAATATAATTTATTGACATTCATAAATTTAAAAAAAAAATTATTTTCTGATTATTTGTGTTAGGATTTAAATGACGTGTAAGATAAAATTAATGTAAATGTTTAAACTTTGATTCACGCTTATAGAGACTGACTATGAAGAATAGATACGATTTAGAAAATGAGAAAACTCATAACAAATTAACAACACTGCGTGCTAATCCGATTCATATAAAACAAATTATAAAAAAAGTTTGTAACCCAGTTTCAAGAATAGAATAATGCGTACCCGTAATAAATAATATTGTATTCAAATCTGTTTCCGAAATCTTTATCGCGTACGGCGGAATGGGAAATAGGTCCATTTGGCGGTGGAAAAACAACAAGCGATTGCGCGGGCACAGTTGTCACGTGCGATCGTGTACAAGAATCAGTGCAGCGAGTAAAGTACTAGCGGATAATAATAATAATCATAAAAGCACACTAACGATCATTATTTACTTCTCGCACGCATAATATTATTGGTATAATAATATCGAACTCCCGTTTGCGACCACCTAAATAAGACCCGGTGCATGGAGGGATTTTTTTCTCCGAGATCCATTAAAGATATCGTTCCATCGAGCTCCTCTGTGGAAACGTGTTAGTCTCGGTTACTATTGTGTGCACCGATAATACACGAGTGGAAACATTCTTGTATGTACATTTTTTTTTTGACGTAAGCGACGACATGAAAATTTATCGATGTCTTAGGTTGTGTGATCGACACATATGTAGCGTATACATATAGGTAAATGAACACACACTCTAATCGTATCATTAGACGTGTAGTGGGTAAAGTAATAATAATAATAAACAGAGCAGCAGGAAACGTTCACTGAAAATAAATTTCCAGAGAAATCGGTTTGGATTTCCACTGGTTTTGACGTGAACAAGACGAATTGCGACAATAAATGGCGTGTAGTGCAGTAGAATGGAATAATAATAATTTATCCTGGGCGACAGGTGACGTTTCGGTGCCGTTTACCGTGTGTTCCCCGGGAAATAACAATTACACAGCATTTCTCATGTAAAATGTAAAAACCTACAGAGGATTTCTTGCTCAAGTTTCGATTTTATACTCGATTCTGGAACATTTGTGTTTTTCTAGTTTTTCGAAATCCGTTTTTGTAGTCAACTTGCGTCCACCGCTGTGTCTAAAATATATATTTCTGAATTCACTTTTTATAATATTTTAATAACACAATTATTTATTCCAAACATCGTTGATATAAAAGTTGTTCACTTATTTTCAAGACATTCAAGACCAAATGCAAACTATTTAATATTTTTTATATTTCTAATCGGTTGGGTTAAAAACTGATATAGGAAAATTGTGACAAAGTTTTTTCGATATTCGTTCCTAATGTAAAAGAACAATTTATGATAAATCTTGTATTCAATTTTCAATATTTTTGAATGAGAAACAAAATATTATCGACGTTAATAAAAAGAAAAATTAAACTAGAATTTGGTTAAAAATATAAACTATTGGTAAAACATTTATGTCCTGTGGTTATTTCTTTCTGAATTACAACAAAAAAACAAAATTGAGTTTATCAAAAATTATATAGCGTGTTAGATAAATATTCCTGTTCTCCCACTGTTTTTATAGTTAGGTTTCTCTGATTATTTTGAAAAGGGAATTGTGTACTTTTTATTATTAGGTATGTCAAGTGTCAACTAGATTGCATTTTTTACCAGAAGCAACAATCAATATCTAAAACTGAAGATTTTTTCCTGATTTTCTAATTTTCTGAATTTTAGAGTTTGATGTTTGCTCATCATTAATCCACCGGGTAAAAATTTGGATGGTCATATTCGCATCGCGTGTTTTAACAATATAACAGTATAAGTTTTAGTATAAGAACGGCAGCATGAACTGATCCTGATAATATATATACCAATAAAATAATACGAGTGTATCAAGTTAAAAATGATTTTTTAATAAATTTTGTAAAAATTCAAACTTTAAATAAATGTAAAAAAATGTGTGCCTATGTATTTTTAATATTTTTAAACTGTTATTGTAACAATATATCAGGAGCCTTGTATACAATTTTCAAGCAAATTTTAACTCATCGAATAAAATTTTATTGACATTTATACAATTAGAAAAAAAAACTTAACAATTTTTTTTTTTTTATTACTTTTTTAGATTTCCTGACAGTCATCATCTAAACTTATGTATATAAAATTAAATTTTTTAACATTTGAAAATTGGATCTCAATATATGGTATAAATAGTAAGAACTAAGTATTAAAGTGTAACAATTTTACAATACGAACGATTACAAAGAGAGAAGAGAAAAAAATTAAAAAAGAACATGTGTAAATAAGTATACAATAATTACAATAACGTAGCTATCTCTGAATTAAAACGTCGTGATGACGGCCAGGTATAAGTATAAGGATCAAAACGAGTCAAAATATTTTAAAAACTGTTACAGTGTAGTTTCTTTTAGAGTTTTAGAGTTGTTTTGATTTTAATAACATTGATTGGTAACATATTATTAATTTTCTAATTGTTACTCTTTAGTCTTTGCAAATATAGAAACTGATACACTACGCCCATCCACCCATCTAATTCGGCACTGATGCATTGGCTCGAATAGGGGAGGGGGCTTTTTGGGTCTTAGTCCCTACAAATTTCTGCCAAGACCTCCTATTAAAAATACAGTATTTAGAATTACATAAGCATATATCATTTTTAGAAAATTTATAGGTGGGGGAGGGGGTAGTCCTCGAAAGAGAAAATTGGGTCAATTGCGCCTATGATTGTTAGAATCGTTTTTCATACACAATGATATATATATACATATCATTAAATTACAATTTAACAACCATTACATTTAACTTATTCAATGACAATTGTATAGGCGGTACACTTATATCCTATACTATATAGCAGGAACGAGTAAATTAAAAATTGAATGTTCTATAGTGATATATTCTATTCAAAATGTTGGTATTGTTCAAAGTAGTATAGAGTACAAGTACGCTGCAAGTACGCTGTATACAGTACCTAACTATAACTAATAATGAACATTTTAATGACCCTCGTGATTTGAATAATATTTATCCACTCAATTTGAATACGCTTGCTTATTATGAAGTTAATATACGCAATATTAATTACATTTTAATACGTTGGTAGTTTTTCCTGTACGAATTAATATTAATTGAAAAAAAAAAATGGCAGTATTGTACATTTCTCGAAAATATTCTAATAAAAGCACGGGTACCTATACCTATCTATATAAATAACAATTACATACTTTTATTTTATTTTCACTTTGAAACGAACATTTTTTTTATAATATCATATTAATATTATATATTCACAAAATACTAAGACAATAAGCACATATTATATTAAAACTAAAAAAAAATATCAACGAGTTTACAAAGGTTACTCGATGGATATGACCTAAGCTACCTGGAATAAAAACCGTTACAGTGAATAACGAATAAACAAAGTTATTGAAAAAAAAAAACAAGACTCGACGAGTGGAAACTGCAGCAGCAATAAGGACGATAGTACCGAATAGTTTCAGAACAGAATGAGGAAGGGTGGTAGTGAATACGTGCCGTGTCAAGGTGGGGTGGTGGGAGGGGGGCTTGCGTGAAAGGGACAAAGTCGGTAAACCGAATCGCAAAGTATCGGAAAAAAAAGTCGAAAGGGATAAATAATGCTTTGCTCGGGCAGTGGCGGTATACTGCAGTCCAGTGATGAATATGTATGCGGGAGTGGCGCCACTCTGTCCGCCACACAGTCTCTGTCCGCCTACCAAATTGGTTTCCAATGGTCTGGTTACGAGTTTACGACGAAAGTATATGACGGTTTCCGAAAGGGTTTCAAAAACTGTACCGCCACAAGTCAAAATTCGGCAGTGTCTATTTGTTGTTGTTAATTTACTTTTAAACATCTATTTCTACGAAAATATCTGAACGGGTCGTGCGTACGGAAGTGTGAAATTGTAATATGTTTACGACGAGATACTCCAATATAACGGGGGACAGTTCGGTGCCTGATTTTCTTATCGTCTTAAACGTCTGTCCTGCAGATTCGCTGAATTGAATACCGTATAGTAAATCAAGTGTGTGCGTGTAGGTGTAATATAATAAGTAAATAATAACGTAATAGAAACGTTTTCTACGGTTTCCCGGATTAAAAACTACTCGAAGAAATGCAATTAAAAAAGTTTCATCAGACGCACGCATATATGTATATACAGTTTCATCAGCTACGCCATGGCGGTAAACCGAACGAGGATTCCTACGAAATTAGTTAAATTTCGTTGCGACCGCAGGCCGCGTGTACGCTTAATAAATAATAATACCATCGGCGTTCCGGCGGTGTTGGACGTTTTGAGACGTTTTTGTTCGCTCCGCTTCCGATGCGCACGTCAATCAAACAACTATTTTAACGGTTAACCCCCTTGTCCGTTTATGTTAACAGTTTTCACGCAGACTATATTATTATTATTATTATGACGTGCCATTTTTGCGTTGGGAGACTTAACGCGTTTCCGGGCCGTTTTCCGGAGTAACGCCTTAAGGTACATAAGCGTGTACACCTCCCGTGTTTGCTCACACCGCCACCGGTAATACCATAAAGTGCTGCAGTCGTTGCTGTCGGCAAAAATGTATATTTCATTATTACAACGACGATTAAAAAAATAAATAAAAAAAAATTAAGAATAAGATAGGTACACGTGATATATTGCCCCATTTAAGTTGACGCGTTGTCACGGGACTTCGTAAAAATAATATATCATATTTTTACTTTGGAACCATTATACCGTGACCTTACGGGAGTACCTACATTATAACAGTTTTACGCGTTATTAGTTTTTATTTTTGTCTAGTCAATATTAAATATATTATATTTATTAACGACAGCAGGTAAGTGAAAAAATAATATAATAATTATATTAAAATGGGTTATTATGCGTTCCTATCATTCAAATACGGATGATTTTCAAGAATGTTTCGCGAGCTCGTAGTTTTCTGGATTTATTGGATCTATACACGGAAAAAAGAAAACAGTTGTTTGTACTATAAAAATAGTAGGATAGACTGTACATTATAATTGCTATAGGATAGCTATAAGGTTAGTCAGATTTACTAAAATATCATAGTCAAGTTATTATAGTTATTCGAACTGAAATATGCTATTTTAACTAAATGTTTTAGTTAATTAAAACATTAAAAACTCCTTTAACTATAAAATAAAGTATACATTCCCATAAAAAATCACTATATTTATATAGTCATGATAAGTAAATCATTTTAGGTATTTTAAATAGTTATATCTATTATAATATTATAGTAATTTTATTTTTCCGTGTAAGTTTGAAATAAAATTATTGTGACAAAGGTCTGTATATCTGCAATATACGTCTTATATGCACTGGATGTGTACATCGACGAGCAATCTGCAGTTGAGTCTGCAAGAAAGTGTTCGTGACGTTTTCAGTGACAATTATTTATATAAATGGATTTCATTATTTCACCGACGATTTAAACGATATCGTGTATTGCGTAACAATATTAATCATATTACCTACAACACGCCTGACACGCGATGGGTTTATGCGACACAAGTTGTAATATCTTTTATGGTATTGTGATGGTAAGAGAAAGGGCGGAGCGGGCAGGTTATATTATTATTCTTTAACAATATGTCGAAACCGGGTGAATTACTCGTTTCCGTCGGATTCCACTCGATAATAACATCGGGAACCGATGGTCGGAAAAGCAAGAGAGAGAGAGAGAGAGAGAAAATAAAAGAAATAATAATAATATGTTCAGACATTCGTTTCGACGCGAAAACCGCGGGGGCGCTGACGCGATGTCGCTCGGCGCCGGAAAAAGGAGCGGACCGCTGCCGCTATACGATTTATCGACTTCATTTGGCACGTTTCCCCACCACGGCCGTTCGTTAAATCTGCAGCACACCCCTCATCATATCCCAGCCGCCGTCGTCAGCTTCGGGTTTTCAATTTACCACTCCACAAGCGTGTGCATTATACATAAGGACGTTTTATTTCTACTCAGGAATTTCACATTCTGTGCACAGTGTATGTACTGCACCAGACTGTGTATATAGGTATATGTATAGTAATATTGTGCGGGCGATTCTGCTGTCGTACAGCGGGCGCAAACTTCATTCAATAGTAGGGTGCACAGATTTTCAAAGAAAAAAAGGTGGGCAAGTGGGTGTCGCTCTGCTGTACAGTAGGTTACAAGTGGGTCACTGTATAATGGATGATATTAAATTTGAATTCAACGATATAATATCATTGTATAAGAAAAACGATTCTGAGCGGAGACGGTATGTCAGTCTATGTTTAAGACATATTATATTATACATATCTATGGTATTAAACAAAAAATTGACCTATAATAGGTATCTATAATAAATTCCAAATTAATCATATCACAATGTCCATTAGGTACTTATAACGCGTTATACATCAACAAAACCGTGATACTATCATAGATATATAATAGTACACTTTAGAAGTTTCAAGTACCCACGAATAATATTATTCAATCACAACAAAATAACTAAAATAGTTATTCTAGGTTTTTTAATATGTAATTTCGTCCAAATTTGAATTTAAAATGTCTGTAAAAAATAACTGTGTTCATATATTTTTTAGATTTTTTGGTTACAGTATGAACTATTTATGAGAACCTTTGTTTTAAATTTGCAATCCTTAGCTATAAAAACTGAACATTTTATAATTTATTAATTTCAATGATTGATAATTTTCGAGATTTTGATACATTTTGTCAAAATTTGATCTTTAAATGCTTATAAAAAAAAACTGTGCCTATGTATTTTTAATATTTTTCAACTGCTATTGTAACAGTATATCAGGAGCCTTGTATTAAATTTTTACACTTTTTGGCCCAACAGATAAAACTTTATTGATATTTATAGAAAAAAAAACTAAAAAAATTGAAAGCTGTAAATGTCCATAAACAGCTCAAAAAGAGTCAAAATATTTTCAAAATTGTATGGTGTATAGAAAATGCTAATTTAAACATTCAGTGAAATTTTCATGTATCTACAGTTATTTGTTTTTGAATTACAACAAACTAAGGAAATCGCTACATGGGAAATCGAGTGAATATTCAATGTTGTAAAAATTTGAATTTCAAACGCTCATAAAAATTTAATTTGACTTTCTTATAGACATTTTTTTTTTTGATAAAGGTAGATAATCTTATAAGGAATCTTGTGTTAAATTTTCAAATCTTAGATTTAAAAAGAAAAATTTTTACGAATTCTTAACTCAAAATAATTTGCTAATTTTCGTGATTTTTCCATATTTTGTCAATTTTTGAACTTTAAGTGCTTATAAAAAAAAATTGTGACTAAGGATTTTTAATATTTTTCATCTGCCTTTGAAACAACATATTAGGAGCCTTCTATTAAATTTTCAAGCTTTCGCAACCAACAAATAAAATTTTATTGATATTTCTAGAAAAAAAACTAAAAAAAAATGAAAAATGAAAATGTCCCTAAACAGTTCAAAATAAATCAAAATATTTTGAAAATGTTATCGTGTATAGAAAATGGAAATATAAACAACCAGTGAAAATTTCATGTATATACGTTCATTTGTTTTAGAGTTACACCAAAAACCAAAATCGATTTTTTGGAAAACCAATTTTGCGTAAAAATTCCCGTTTTTCCTTAATTTTTATGTTGTTTTTCCCGGCGCTTGTGAAAACTACTGGGAAATTTATACTTTTGACCCCCCAAAGTACCAACTAGATTCACTTTCCTATCAGAAAAGCTACTGATGAAGAAAATCCAAGCACTTTTACTGTCCTAAAACGTGATGACAGACACAAAAATAAAAAAAAATAAAAAAAAAAATAAAAAAAAAAACACACATCATTGTAAAATCAATACATTCATCGTTTCACTCAGAATCTAAAAGTGCGGTACAAATATATTGAATCCCGGTGAAATAATAAAATATAACCAACAATAGGTATTTTTCCGCTATTTAAATATTTTAGTTATTATCGCATAACTTAATATTTCCAGGTTCGCTGACCATTACTATATTATTCACCAATGACATTTACTGTACATAATAATCTTGGGTTATAAGTTATAACAAGTTATAAAATTAAAGATACCTAACTATAATACCTGTATGCCTATCTATTGAACTTATATCGAACTAATGCATTAAAACGTAAAAGGTAAATAAAATGAGTGTTTTAAAAATTGCTAGGTAAACAATATTGTTGAATTTTATAGTTTATACGTTTATTTATATAATTAGGTGCGTAACATAATATTATGATTGCTATCGTTAATTCAACTTTAGAGGAACCCTAAGAAAAGTATAATAAGCGTGTATAGTACATTCTATTTTTTTCTATTTAATTATTTAATTACTGACACCTGCAGGACGACACTCGTTCAGAACGGAAGACCACGATGTTTAATATAATATCGGGACGTGTTAGCATCCCATCACAATATTATTGTAGTACGTAAGTGTATATAATTATAATAATATCACAGTATAGATATATTATACAGGTACAGTGCATGCATACATATTCTATAATCCATAAAATATAATTTGATTAGCCGTGTGGGTACTGCGTCACCGACCGCTAAAAACATCGTGAGGTCTATTAGCAGGCTGTCGTCATCGTTCATCCCTCGGAAGACCGATTGCGAGCACACATATTAATATTCTGTCCGATCGTGTCGGGTGTATACTGTACAGGTTATCAGCTGGTTTACGGTCGAAGGGACGTTTTTGTTTTTCGGGGCCTCTCCACTACGACGTATACCGATTCGGGGGCAGTAGGTGTATAACAATATACGTTATAATAATAATATCTACACGGTGTCGTGTATTTGACCATAATAATATTATTACGCTCGAGCACAGCATATCATTATATTATTATGCACATTGACCACGCTAAATATATCGTTCCCGGAATATCGATCACGGTACGTAATTATAATAATAATAATAATAATGTACGCAATATTATATTATTACTATTATTATACCTAATAGTAGGAGGTATACTATTATTTATTTTTTATTTTAGATTCTGAGCGGAGCGAGGAAGCTAGTGGTTTTACAGTGGTGTTTATTAATTTTTTTTTTTATATATATCCTGTATACAAAATTTCTACCAGAAGTAATCCTTCGATTTCCACATATAGTATCTTATCTTTTAGTAAATTGGATCAAGATTGTAGTTTAAAGAGGTCATTTTTCGATTTTATCAATAGTTATTTAATGCCATGGTAAAAGACACCGACAAATTACGAAAAAATGGATTTGAATTTCTAACGCTTTGTTCATTACGATAGAAACGAATAAAAAATAATAAAATTATAATATATGATGTTATTATGATGTAATAATTAATGACAATATAAAATATCTAGACTGACAAACCGTTTCCGCTCAGAATCGTTTTTCTTATATAATGATAGAATATCATTGAATTCAAGTTTAATACAATCCATTATAATTATACATTGACGCACTTGTAATCTACTGTACAGCAGAGCGACATCCACTTACCTGTTTTTTTTTAAAATTAAACTTAAGACCGGTGACTATGGCCATTAGCTGTTGTAGGGGTTATGAACTGTGATTGGTAATATGTCGTTAAAGTGGGTAAGCAAAACGTGTATATGTGAAAAGGTTTTAACGAACCCGGGTGGTCACCCATCCGGGAGCTAGTACCTGCGGGCGTTACTTACTCTGAGTCGCATTGCTTGACTGGGAACAGCCAAGCCACATTCTATTATTATTATCTTCTAGAACACGATAGTGATACTATATTAGTAGTGTCCTCTGTGTTTGAGTTTGTGGAGAGACGTCGAAATATACACCGATATGACAAACACATTGCACACAGGTCGAGGGTGGCATTCTTGCGGTCTTGATCGAATGTCTACATAGTATATAGTATTATTATTATATTAATGTCTAATAACAATTTATATTAAACGCTATCGTCAAGGTATCATTACGGTACACTATCGTATACTATTATTAAATGGACAACTATATTATAGTTTATTCTAAAAAACACCATGTCTCTTGAATATTATAAGATAAATTTATGAAAAAATAACGATACAGATTACAGAATATTATACGAATCAGAGATAAATTGTATTTTTTAAGAAATTCACCAATACAATAAATACTTGTATAATATGCATGGTAAAATATTATATGTTCAATAACTATGTACCTATATTATATTGTTAAGTGTGATATAATATTACTGAAAAGTGAAAATGTGAAACACATATACGGCCAGACTCACATAAAACACGATAAGTGGATATTTGAAACCAACGGCTTAGGTATTGGTAAATATAAAGTTTCGATTTTAATATTTTACTTTATGAAATATATACTATTAACTAAAAATATAAAAAACACACATATTTGATAAATGTCCTATTTAAAGGCTTATATATGTTCAATTTATAATCGATATTATTCCTTGATCAATCAATAATTTGAATCAATTTTACTGCCTACTTTTCTTTAACAAAACACATTGTTGAAACATAGATGGAGCTATAAAACTTATTATTACTGCAAATTGCGATCACCAATACAGTTTAGAATATTTTAACATGTGATATTTGCCCAATTTTAAATTAAAGACATTAAGCCAAACAATTTCTATTTAGATTTTTGTTTTTAATTTCAACATTATGTTAGTTTTTTAAACATTCTAAAAACAAAATGTAATACTTTAACTGATTTATTATCATATCTTTCAATATTAATAATATAGTAGTTTATGCAATCCAAAATATGATTTAATAAGTTAATTTGAACAAAATATTCTGTTGACTTTACTATTAGTAAGTTTTATTTTTTTACATAATGATCAAGTAATTTTTGTTGACTGTTATAGTGTTATCATCTAAATTCTAAAGGAACCCAAGGAAGAGTTAGGTATCAGCCAAAATCTCCAATTATTAGTATTAGTATTTCTATTGCTTATTAGCATATTTTTATTGACCTTATTTTACTAATCGTTCTATATAGCGTTATGGCTTATGGTATTAAGCAACTATACTTTTGTTTATCATTACCACGGGCGACGGACGTGTTTTTATCATAAAAAATATATACATAATTACTTCACATCTATAAAGTCGTAATTAATAATAATGTCAAGTTTACTATGTTCAATACGTTTATGTATCAGTTAATTTGTATATCATTAAAATCATTTTTTTAAAAATAATTTCATTATCTGTACGATAACGTTAATTACGTACCTACGTACAATAATAAAACGGATATTATATCTTCAAATTACTTTTCAACGATTTTGAAGTTGTTCAACCAATTTAAATTATCTCGGCAAAGTACCAATTAGTTAATAACTAATATTATAATATAGTATCTAATATCAAATCTTTTGTATGTTATTAAAATACATTATAAAGATAATGAGTATACGCACTATACTTATACCTATTAATATATAATATGCTATTGTCATTATTATTATTAAAATAATAATTTTTTTTTATAGCATTTCATTAATTACAATATTTCAAAACGACAATTAACATCAAAAATATGATTTTGAATTTTGGTAATATTATAAAAATATTTCAAAAATGATATATCAATCGATCCGTATGCGTATAATAAAAATATTTGATGATTAACTATAATATTTATAGGTAAAAGGGTACGCCTATATAAATTCGGACATTATAGTTTTTAACACAGCACGTCCGTTGTAACTGTTGTAGCCGTTTTCTGCTGCGATTTTCGCCTCCTTCGTGTGGAGAGACGCCTCCTAACCTGCAGGATTTCCGGTCGCGACCTCTGCTGATAGATAACTACCTATACTGCATTCGCTCTGTTGTCGTCTCGTATAACCCTGGCCAGACACAACTAATTATAAGTACCTCGTATCTACATGTGCTTTAGGCGAAAGCTCGTTTGTAATCTGAACCTCGTTTCGCCACCGTTAATTATTTATCAAAAAGAGGATACGAAATGTTTGTGTATGAGTGATTATCACGTTAAATTATGGTGTGGTAATGAGAGTGGGGCTTATGATTATTTATATCTGTATATTACGTATGTTTCGGTCCAATTCAACTGCTCTGAGACATCTAGAAATAGCCATTGAGGACAATTTTGATCAGATATCAAAATCCATTCAATTTATATATAATAACTGTATCTATAGTAGTTTTAAACAAAAATAAGAAATCATATATAGTATCTATACCTATTAAAATGTATTTCATTTAATTATTTGTATACTTTCGTATATTTTGAAGTATAAAATCATACCAACTATTGGGACAGAATTGTAATTTGATTAGATGATGTATTAAATTCCGAAACATTTGTGACACCGGAATAATTTAAATAATATCGAAACTAGTAGAAAATGTTTACCAATTTTAGATGTATAAAATTTGTTTATAAAATTGATAGGATTTTGGGACTATAGCATGTAATATACACTTCTATATAATATAATATATTAATATGCACCACTGACGACTTCATAATATTTTGTATGGTCAGCACAGGTCGGGACCACCGCTGCTGCAATGCAACACTACTTTCAGATCCGTTGCGGACATCTGACCGGATTTCGCGCGGCCGGAAGTGCAGCTGAAATAACAATCGCAAAACGCACCCCCAATCACGTGGCAGTCAACTATTCCGTAATTAGGAGAACGCTTAAAATTCTATGCATGGGGTAAAATTGGATCGCTGTACGCTATGAATTTGACGGATTAGGTACGCATAATAAAGTGTGCACGGCGATATGGATATTTTATAATCGGTAGTCCGAGCAGCGTGCGCACAGGGGGTGGGATCGGGGTGATGTCTGACGGTGAATATTATATGTATAGGTATATTAGCTTTGGTATAATCGTGCTTAAATTTACAATTCAAATCGAAAGTACTATTTTATTTCATATACCGATATTGTTGACACTGTCTCGGAGAGACTGTTTACACTAAATATTATCTACCACGCCGAGTAAAATTTTAAAATATTTATACACCCCCTCTTTTCTCTTACAGTTATTTCATGCCATTTCGATTACTTGCGTAATGCGTATTATACATCGTGTAAAAATGTGAAATACATTGTTCCATATACATCACGAATGGGGAGTAGTACATTTGTAGATTCAGTGTTTTTTTAAAACTATTTCAACATGACCTTAATAATTCCACAAGTAACATAATTAATTAAATATAATACAGAATGTTCTTTACTTGAGCTAATCTTGAGAGTAGTATACTTCTGTGAAAGTTATAATATACTTACATGATACACTGTGGTAATAAATAATTATTTAACTGGGTTTTGAAACCTAATTAATTTTAATGATCTAGTCTTTGATGATCCCCGATATAACTATTTGCAGTGTAAAGTTATTTTAAAAAGCCTTAATTTGTTTTTATATAGTATAAATGTATTGTATAGATACTCTGTTAACTGGATACTGTAATTATACTAATATGTCGAATGAGAACATTATTTAAAAATGTCCTTTTAATCTCTTCATTAACTCAATATTGTAAAGATTAATTGTTCTTTATACCTATATAATATATAATGGAAGGTAGGTTTATACGTTTGTAGTTTCGTACAATAGTTATATTGTATTAATACTTAATATATTATAGCCTATTGGTGCCTATATATGTTGTTAAATGGGAAAGCTGGAATACATTATATTTAAATGATTGACTATTGCATCAACGTGTGTGTGCTTATAGTATCTTTTGTTCAAGTAAGCCATTCAAAACCTGACAATGGGTTAAAAGGTCAACATTTTATCATACACTAAAAGGATATGCATCGATAAACGATTTTCTAAAACCAGAGATTAGGATGGTACGTTCTGATTTATGTCTACTACGTTGGTGGCGTGACACGGTGTACTGGACGTGGTAGAGGAAAGTCAGGGTGACACGGACAAAAACAACACACTTGATATACTGAATACTTTATTATGTACTTTGTGTTACTGACAACTAGTTATATACGAACGGTGGTAGTAGGTTGTACGCGGACGGAACAAGACAGTCGGCCCGGCCGGCGGCGAGGTCGGGTGTCGTTGCCGACGTCCGAGTCCCCTCCACCTGCCGTCCGACTGTAGCGCGTCGTGCGGGTGACAAGAAAGACGTAGCGGCCGATATTTCGGCGTTGCCGAAATACCGACCGCGACATTCTCCCCCGCCAACCGGCACGACGCCGTCTACCTACTTACAGTCCGTCGTCGTCGCTGGCCGGTAGTTCCGTCAGCATGTCCACATCCGGCAGCTCCTGGGCGCCTACCTGGAGTTGGAGGAAGTCTTCCTCGTCCGTGTCCAGATTGATTAAATCGGCTACCTTTGGGTCGTCGCGCGGCGTTCCGCCCTGCTTGAGGTCGGCCTTCGTCCGCACTGTCCGGGTGTTCCTGGGAGGGATGGTCGACGTTTCCTTCGCCAGTCGTCGGGGTCCTGCCTGTGCGGCTGGTGGGGGTCTCACCACTCCCCGGTCCAAGGCGATCTGGATCAGTGGATGTTGCAGCAGGTCTTGATGGGTTGCCCCTACGGCCCACCTGGCCAGCGCCCGTCCGTCGTCAGGTCTCACCTCTGGACTCATTTCGGTTGGGGTCTCCCTTGTCGGCGTGGCCGCCGATGGCGTTTGGGTGCCCCTTTCCGCTCTTGGTTGGTTCTTCCCGTACCGTCGCCACACGGCCATCAGGTTTTCCCATGTAGGTATGCCCGATGCCCGCCCAGCGAGCCGGCGCGCATTCAATAGGTTCAGGGACGCCTGGTCCAGGATCAACTGTACCACATCCGATACGGTCCCCCTGTGGGGACGGTAGTCGCCCACGGATAGATTGAAATCTCCGTTGCTGTTGGAAGGCGTTGTTGTCGGCTGGTTACGTGAGGACATCTTGGTTTTCCTGCTATAAATACACAACATGTTATATGGAAAACGTATTTGTTATGGTGGGTAATTCCCCGATTGTCAATCATCGTTGGTTTTCCCATCTCGGGTTTGTTGTTCGTATATCGGTTTTCCCCCCGTGGTGTTCGTTAGGGGGAAAAACCCGGAATGTTTTCGATGTGGTTTTCCCCGAGTCGGTAAAACCCTTGACCGAGTTTTGGGTTTAACCCAGCCCGCATGTCTGTGTGCTCGGACGTGTCGTGCTGATGATAAGCTAGGTGTGACCTGTCACCGTGTTGCCGGTCGCGCCACTCTCCCCCGCCAATCAGCACGGTGTGTTCGGTTGTTTCCTCTTGAATCTTCTGTCATTTTCGTAGTTGGAATTGGAAAAACCCGTATGTTGGGTTCATACCGTTTATATATTGTTTGGCGGAATCGTTCGGTACTAGGTATTTCCCGTTCCGCGTGTGTGTTTGGACCTGGGGTTATCTTCCGGCATTGCCGTACTTTACCACTTATGGGTCCGTCCACTTCTTAGCCTCGTGTCTTCGTCTTTTGCTTGCTCTGTAGGTAGTTGTTGTTCTCTTCCCTTGCTTCGTGCCTTGGTTCAGGTTCCTTGCCTCCAACGGGGTCGGTGACGGTATGACTTTTGGTCGTCATCGGTTATTGTCATTCGACTTCGCTGTTGGTTGAGGTTGTGCCCTCCATTGGACTTGCTGGTGTGACGTCATTGTCAATTTAACCAGACTCACTTACTCCTAATGTCGGTACACTTGTGCCCTCGATTGGGTCAGCCGGTGTGACGTGATTGTCAATTTAACCGGTCTTGACGACTCCAATGTCGGTAACACATGGTGCCTGCCTACTCCCCTATTTATCATAGTATTGAAGCGGCAGTTACACCGGTTGGGATACCCTTTTTAAACCTTTTTTCACGTGCGTGGGGGAGGTACCTCTTACCTTTGTGAGCTCGGTGTTCATGGCGCGTCTGAAATGCCGTTGGCTTCGCGTCGCCTCCACCTTGTATAGACCGTCGGCCGTTGTATTTTGGGCTTGATCGTTGTCCATTGACTTTGATGTTATTGCTTCGGCCTTGATTTTTGACATCTACTGTTCGGGAGGGGTTTTCCCGACGTTCGTGATGTGTTGTTATTGGAAAAACCCGTTGTTGTGTTTTGGAAAACCCCGGTGTTGTTCGGTACCGGGTATTTCCCGAACTGGATTTTTTGGTTTTCCCGCTTTGCTGGTAAAGTCCATGTTGTCCTGTGAGATGTTGGTTTCCCCTCTCTCTTTGTACTGCTGATACTTTGTTGACCTTTTCCTGACGCTTTGGTGGGTGGTGGCTGTGTTTTACTTCCCTGCCACTTTTGTTCGGTCCGGGATTCCCGTCCGATTTTGGTCGGTGTGAGGACCCTTTCGTGATCTCCACGTTGCATTCCACCTGCGTGTGTATGGACCTGGGGTTTTTTTCCGGTGTTACCGTACTTAGCCCCTTATGGGTCCGTCCACTACTTTGCCTCGTGTTACAGTCTTTTACTTGTTCTTTAGAATTTTGGCGTTGCCTTCCCTCGCTTCGTGACTTTGGTCCAGGTTCCCTACTTCCAACGGGATCGATGACGGTATGACTTTTGGTCGTCATTGGTTATTGTCATTCGACTCCGCTGTTGGTTGATTTTGCGCCCTCCATTGGATCTGCTGGTGTGACTTTTTTTTGTCAATTTAACCAGACTCACTGACTCCTAATGTCGGTTACGCTTGTGCCCTCGATTGGGTCGGCCAGTGTGACGTGATTGTCAGTTTAACCGGCCTTAACGACTCCAACGTCGGTAACACATGGTGCCTGCCTACTCCCCTATTTACCATAGCATTGGAGTGGCAGTGTCACCGGTTGGGATACCCGATTGACCCTTCGTCCACGTGCGCAGGGGGGATAAACCTCTAGATTCTTTCTCGGTGTTCCGGGCGCGTCTCGTTGCCGTTGGCATCGAGTCGTACCCACCTTGTATAGACTGTTGAGTTGTAGTACTTTGGTCTTGTCAATTTTCAGCTGTAGTACGTTTGTCGTTGTTGTTCCTTGACTTTAATCGCGTTGGTTCGGCGTTGATTCACTGTTCGGGAGGGGTTTTCCCGAGGTTTGTGATGTGCCGATTGTTGTTGGTCTTGTTCCCTATTGTGTGGGTTTTGCCCGTATGTTTCGTCGCTGTGTTTTTCCCCGACATCGTTATACGGGTGTTCGGTTCGGTCGTCGACTGCCCCGTCCCCGCCGATGCGAAACCTGTTTGTCGCGATTAACTATACGGGTATTCCCAGCGTTCACGGAAAGTGCCCTACGTGTTTTCCAAACGGCCCATGGGTTTCTCCCTGTATCGTTTCTCACGTGGTTTTGGGGCTTCCCGAGATCACCGAAATGCGTTATACCATGTTTCGTTGAGGCTACCCGTTAGTGGTTGGTGCCCCTTTGTACGCTAGTGTTGTTGGTCAGACTATCCTTTCCCATACCCAGTATCATGCCTTTCCACGTGGTCCATAGACAAATGTTTGCTACTACACGTGGAGTACCCGTGGGATCACCCGTGATAAGTATTGTGGTTAATATATTATTGACTTACCTTACGGGCCACGAGGTTCAAATCCTAAAACCGACTGCGCCAATGACACGGCGAAATTGTTTATACAAATATTACGCCCTTTACATATGGTTTTCGTTTCTATAGGTCGATCAGTATTCAAATGTTTTTTTCGCTGTTCATTTTTCATGCGTATTTCTGATTCGAAGAAAAAGCAACGAAGGATAAATGCAATTAATTATAAATATTATTTTCAAGGTACAGTGCTCGACGGCGGTGTCTGGAGGGTAACTGAACTTAATATCCATGAATGTTATTAGGTCGATTGTCACAAAAGTTAAAAGTTTTGAAAAACGAATAAAATTATTACACTTTACATAACTTATCGGTGTTTGAAAAGTTCCTAAATTTCTGCTTAAATTACGTTCATTATTAACCCGTGAGGAGCACACGTCTATATGTTGTCGGTAACGACGAAGGATATAGAGGGGATAAATGAAGAAAAAACTTAGTCTAGGTCCTTAGAGATTTAAATAAACAATTATTGCTTCAAGAAATATGCTTTTGTAGCGTTTTGTGAAGGAAAGTTGTTATATACAACGATTTCTTCCATCTACATACATTATACACTACTTTTTTAAAATAATAACAATATCATTACTATATTATTATTATATTTTTTTTCATTCCGAGGAATATTTACAATTGAAAAGGTATAATGTTTTTACCGGAGAAAATCTAGTTACGCGTATTTTAGTTTCAAAAGTAAAATTCAGCGCATTTTTGCGAGTTATACTAATTGGATAATGGTAATTCATTTGCTTTCCACTTAAGAAGTACTCCGTTTCAACAACAATAAAAAGTATAAGAGGTATACACTATACAAGCATAGCAAACTCGATTTTTCAAGAAAAACGTATCATATTCTTTGAATTTCTTACAACACTTATAAATATCACTATTTAATGGCTTGTGGTATAGAAAAAATAATAGTACTGAACAAAATAACGTTTAAATTGATAGTTGATATACACAAAAAATATACAAAATTATAAAATATACATTGCAAATAATACCATGTGTTTCGTATATTTTATTCATACTCAATTTTATTATATAACATGATATTTTTAATATCTATTTTAATCGTATTCGATATTTACATATACCACACTACATTTAATTACCAAAAAGATTTTGTGATTTAGCCAGGTATTTTAATTTCCTATGATGAACCTACCCTAACTACTTATTTTAATGTAAAATATTATTTTTATGGTAACATTATTTTAGTGGAAAATTAAAAATGTAAGAGCTGGTGCTTCAATGGTTAACTGAAAATTAATACGGAAATTACAAGCACAAAGCGTATTTAAATAATGTATGCTCTTTAGACGAGTATGATTATTTTTTTTTTTTTTGTCAAATTATTAATTCAATATTTAGATAATTAGGTAGCGTTACAAAATACTTCAGATTCTATAGCTCTATAAAAAACAAAAGCTAAATAAAAAGGGATAAATATATTCACCTTAAGTCTTTTTTTATCACGTGGTTTTAGTTGTAAATACAGAATATCTAAATATACCACATAAAAAGGATTTAAACCATACATTTAACGGCCCATAAAGGCTATTGAATGAAGAAAAAAAGATTTCTATATACCGATTAAATCTTTTGAGCCAGTTGAGTAAGGATTAAGGTGACATGCTTAGAAAATAAATATAAATTTAGTAGCTTTTCTATAAATTTAGTAAACCAGATAAGATCGGTTAAGTGCAAACTACCAAGACTTAATTTTTTCTCAACTATATGTAATCAAACGTAACGATTTGAATATTTAAAATTATTTCTATAACTATTATTTTCATAACCATTTACAATTTACGAGCTTACGTAAACTATTGTTATAGTTAGAAAGGAAGTTATTTTTATCATTGTTGAATAAGTGCCAAGCTATTATTTAATTGTATATTTACAACTGTATGTATTGAAAACATATTTTATGATTGAAAAATAAGTAAATAACTGTAAAAAGAATTTTATACTATATGGAATTTAAACGTATTCCTTTGTTTAAAAATTAAATTAAATGACACAACTTTTATATTTATTAATGAAATAAATCGTATAGAAAAATGCATTTATAAAGTTCAGGAATAGGTCAGCCACTATAGTTTCCAGGGGTGGGACGTAAATTAATTTACGCCCCCACACGGTCCTATAGAGAGGAGTGGACCATTATATTATGTTCCATTTTTATTTACTCTTTTTCCAGGCGACGATGACTTTTGAGTGCGGAAAATGAGAGTAAAAGTGGTAACGAATAATGTACATTCGTATAATATATTAAAATGTTATTTATTTTTTTTTTTTTTGGAAAAAGAACGGTCGTGAAAGAAGGAAAAGAGGAGAAAATAGCACCCTGTTAACATAGCGAATTTTTCAGAGTGGGATTTTTGTTTTTCACCACAATGGGAGGTCTCCCGTAAATAAATCGTCTGCCGGGCCAAAGGCTACGTGCTTCCACCACGGCCATGATTTATCGTCTCGGCGTCGGACTTTGCCATTTTTCTAAATACTGAAACCTACTGTGACCAATGTTATTGATTGTCTGACAATAAGTTAAATTTAATAGTAATAATAACATGTTTGTAGTACGAATGTATTGTACTATTGTCGTAAAAAATAGCACGAAGAACCTCGGACGGAAGAAAAGGATACATATTATCGCCCTGTTCGTTCCTAGGTATTATAATACTTACACACATACACACAAAATAATAACGCTTATATATATAATATATACGTGAATCATTGGGGATTTATATTTAATAAGAGAACCTTGTAATGCCCGAAAATGGAGTAACTATATATATTTTTTTTATTATATAACTTCATGGTCTAATCCACAATTTGGATTGAATCGGGGATTTCTTAACTCGTCTCTGCGCACGTACACGATATTATATTATATTAATATAGGTAAATATTCGAATATTTTTTGGAAAAAAAAAATACTGTCATTTTTTATTCACTGATTTGCCGCCCACCACGATGAATTTATTTGTAAACCTTTTGTCGAGCGAAATCATTTATGTTTGTTACCATGGTATATTATTATTATTATGTGCCTATATAATTTCATTTTATCCTTATATACACAGAGTAAGTGTTTAGGTATGAACTATTTTTGAAATGAACTTGCATGACAGTGTTAGTTTATGAAATATAATAATAATATTTCGGTAAGGCAATATACCAGATCCTGTTAAATTAATAATATGATTAAAACAAAATAGGTATTACACATAAAAAATATTTGCATTATTGTTCTGATATTTTGAATTTTATGCAAAGTAATACAATAATATATTTATGCAATAATAATCTTTTGAGTTAAACTTTACCCATATTATTATTATATTAAAGTGATAATTTATCGTTTTACATTTGATATAATTGTTTAAAGTTGTTCGAGTTGTGTTATCTCTTCCGAATATGGACGCCTACACCGCTAAAAGTAAATAATGGTTTTAGTAATTAAAAAACAGGTATGCAACGTCATCAGAAAAATGTATATTACTTATATTAATTTGGTCATGTACTATAATATTATAATGTCAGTCCCCACTTACGGATTATTAAAATAATAACTCATACCAAATGTTACCATTAATTACGATAATATTATAAATTATAATATTGTTAATTTATGAACAAATAGTAAATCGAATCAGTTAAATATAATAATATGTTGTACGCTTGTACCTAACTGGTCCCTGTAGCAGTAAAAACGTGCATGATGGTTCAGATATCGAAGCAACGAGACGGTGGTGTCAATCACTGGGAAATCGCTCTTCTTTTAATAACTGTCGTACGTGCCATATGCGATATATTATAAGCGACGTGGATTGTAACAAGTACCTGCATAAAATATGTTTCACGAGTTGCATTTAAATTAACGTGTTGTTTGCCTGTATATTATAATTATTATAAGACAACGCTCCGAGTAAGGTGTCACAAGTAGTGTCGTGGAAGGGTTAATAATTGGTTCTAATGATGAAGTCCCGAATACAGGCATAAGACGTTTAGATGGCGAAATCCGTTTCGGGAGCTCGCGCCCGGCATTCGTCGTGCTGTTTCGCGCAACGACTGTAAACTGTTCTAGCGCGATAAAGTTTTTCGGCGGCGCGCTCGTAAACGGATAGGGGAACGTAGAGGCTGATCGGCGGCAGAAGATAAAGCATACACGAGACACACACACACACACACACACACAATATATCTGCAGCTACTTCTCTGGTGGAATCGAAACTTCGGCCCTGCAGTTCGCTCTGCGCCCCATCCGTCGGCCGAGGATTAAAACGTAAATCACTCGCAAAGAGGTATCTTTCCATTATCCCGTTTTAAACGCGCACGCCCGCGAGGTCCCGCAATGATAATCCAAAGGGATCTCTTTCCCGAGTACCTACCCCAATTGTGTAAACGTATACATTTTTTTTCCTCCACCGACCGCTTCTCCTACAACCATTTGCTATTTAGGGGAAGAATATAATAACATAACTTAAGGCCCTTACATAAATCATCTTAATATTTACGTAGGCAGAATGTATATTTATTTTGAATTGTCATATAAATGTTATTAAAATGTACATACAAGTCTCGAGTATGCCGGACGTCTAGCGCAGATAAAACAAATGAATCGAAATCGGCGTATCGACGACGTTATAACTATATCCACACGTTGAAAGTACCTATTGGAACATGACAAAACTAAATAGGTAGACACTGCTGTAGTATGCAATAGTGATCTACTGATCTACAGCCGAAATATATTGGTTAATATACCCGCATCAGATACCAGATGGCAGATACTGTGTGTAAATCCATCTAGCGGCTCGCATTGCTGGGATTGACAATATTGATGGCTTTCCGACGTCTGTGTGTGTGTGACATAAGATACCGTTTATATGATAATCATATTATATGCTATTATAAATCTTTTATTTTTATGTAGGATACTATATGTAAGGATTGTATTTTTCATTCACGGTCCTACTTAGTACTTGACCAATAGTTGTTCTTATTGTTTCTAATCCATCATAAAAAAAGGTACTTATTTTAATCTAATCTTGCCATATTAGTGTAGTTGGTAATTTCTGTTTTAAATAATTGTTATGATAAAAGTAAAAGTAATAGTAATTGTCTTATGTAAATTGTTAAATTTACGTGGTAGTTCAAACTTTATAGTGAATATTTATTATTCATACTTTTGACAGTGAATTTATTAAGAACAAAATCTTTTTCTCATTTAATATAATGTCAAGAAACGAAGGATTTCTATAATAAATAAAAATCAATTATAATAGCCAAGTGTCTCAAAACTTTGATGCTTCAACTCGAACTTTCGTTTTACTCTTTATCATACAAAATTAAAATAATGAATCATAAATTGAATATAAAAATATGCATTTCAGGAAATTTTGTTAAAAAACGGCTGCTCTCCTATTTAAAAGATAATTTTATACATTATATTTTAATCAACATTTTTATTGCAACAATTATTTGAATTTTAAAATATTTTAATTCTAGAATAGCGAGTATATTGTTAAATGTAGATAGGTATTATTATTAATGTGATTACAGAATTGTATACAAACAAAAAAATGTATTAAACATATTGAATTTTCAATTTAAATGTATGTTATTCTGAACTAACTCAATCACAGATTATTAAATTTAATTACATTGATTTACATATTGTTTGCAGACTAAATACTACAAACAAAGGTAACAATGGTGCATTTTCATGCATAAACAGATAAATGTAACAATCAGGAATATTAATTTTGATAATGAAAAATGTGTTGATTCTGGTAAAGATAAAAATCAATTGTAATTAATATACGTAATTTCGGTGACATTTACAAACATGTATTTCACCTATTACTGATAAAAATTCCTTTTTTGATTTAATTATGATTTCTGTCTAAATTATGTATACGTGTGTCTAAAAAAATAGTCGTATATTTGAATTAACCAAATTAATCTTTCTAATGCATTATCATATGAGATAAATTTAATAAAAAATAATTACAAAACCTAAACGAGGGAAATACGATGATTTATAGAAAAAGTGTTCGTACGTCGATTAAGGGATGCGGATGGTACCTAGTTAATACATATTATGTACCTATAACAATGTAATGGTGGTTTACCAGCCAACAGAAGAACAATAGATGTACATGGCCCGGTTAAACTTACTTGTCCATCTATTTTAACTATAAGATTCATGAAATCCTCAAAACTTTTAACATCGGTATTAACAATATACAACTTGTTTCTATAATATATTCTACTAAAGTTTTTGATATCCGTCAATCAATGCTGAGTTTGTTGGTTTAACAGAACGTCATAGTAAGTTATCAGTATTACCTAATAGTTATGCAGACAGAATAAAGCTACAATACCGACTTCTTGATCCACGTGATTCAGTCGTATTGTGGGGTAACCACATAGTAAAAATGTTGTCTGCTACGCAAATATTTCGATTGCTTTTATTCAAATTGTAGGTTTATTATTTTAAAACAGTAGGTACTAAGTATTATATATTTTATATTTCACGCACATTTTTGCTACCTACCTACTCTTTAATCTTTACGTTTAAATTGATTTAAGAAATTGAACAGATATTAAAAATCGAACCTCCCATTCACTGTAATATAGGGCAACTACTGATTTCGGGTTAAACCGTTGTAACAATACAAAATCCTATAATATTTATCGTTATTATGCAGTCGGTATGTAAATCGTAGCAAATTAAAAACGTTTACCGAAATTGTCTTGACGTTTTATCGCTGAAAACCCGAACTCTAGGCTCTTGGAAGTAATAACCATCGTATACAACAGGGGTGCATTAGAATTCTACTCGTGGGTTTCTTTTTATCGGGTACGAATATTATTATTATTATTATTATTATTTCGAATTCAAAATATTCGTACGCAAAACGGGAAATACTGTGAAGTCCGGTCACGATTGGTTGAGGGATATCACGTTCTCGCCAGTTATACAAATACACACAGGACCGGACATTTATTTCCGCGTCAAAAGCTTTCTCTTCACAAACGTTTACTCCCCGCATGTTCATCGATTAAAACCAACTCAATTATATTATCATGCAGTAGGTACAAATGCAATTTCAATAATTGAACGGGTTTACGGGTCGCACGGGAAATTCACGTACAATGCCGTCATGTGGTTAATCATAATATTGTCCGTCTGGTGGAAATCATGTGTAACGGGATGCCCTAATATGTTCCAGGTTATAGAATATGGGGTCGAGAAAATGACATATCACATGACATACAATGTAGGTAATAGTACAAAATGTCCACCGTAAAGGTGTCACCGTGCTAGGACAAATGAACTAAAACGTGTCTTAAACCTAAGTAACTGATGCGAATTATACAGGGTGAGTGTGCAGTGCGTGTACTGGTGCCTGTGGGTTTGCGTGTGTTTGAGCGTGTATGTGTTTTGTTGATAATTCTCCGCGAAAGATAAATCACTTGGACAGGTTTCGAGCAAAAACCACCGCCGCCCCTTCATCAGAACTTATATATGTGGGCCTCTTTTTCCCTTCATTCTTCTTACTGTCCGTACGTTTCACAAGCTGAGAAACAAAAACGCGAGATAAAACTATAGAGATACCACGCCATCACCCTCTTGGCAAGCCCTTAGAAATCCACACACACACACGATCACACTTTTCACTGTAAACTATTCACCATTATTAACTCGGCAGAGTTTCAGAAAATCTCATGCTTAGCTTTTAAGCTCCTCACGTTACTGCTTGTCATTAATGATAACAGCAAAATTCCCATTTTGAAACGTCTCAATGGTATTTTACTGTCTTAATTCTAATATAATAATATTATTATGATACAATATAATGTAAGTGCTTGTGTAGTGAGCTAAGACATCGTGTTTTTATATCTCATTTAAAGTATAACGCAGTTTATTAAAAAAAAAAATAATAATATTAAGTATGCACTTAAAAACTACCACCACAAACATATGTTGTTATACCGTCCAATACTCTAAACATAGAAAAATATATAAAACATTTAAAAAAAATTGTTTTAATCTTATAGTTACATCATTAATTTAATTAGGTTTTCGAGAGTTCTTTTCTTAAAGCTTTATTATATGGTTAGTAGGTACTTAATAGTAATTATTATAATTAATACATTATACATAATAATATGAAATAGTAAGGACTTTTAGGATTTACATGTTTTTTTTGTTGATAATTAAGTAAATAGCAGGGTAAAATAAAAATTCTATTTGTGATATTATAAGTAATCTGTATCCAAAATCGTATTTTGCATATTTTTGTATATTTTAAAGTTCTTGATAATTAGAGTATATTTATGCAATATTCTAGCCTTTTAGAAAGTTTATTTATATTCTGAAAAAAATGTACATTGTCCATAAAAATGTAATTTTAAAATTTAATTGCCCATATTATTATATAGTATACCAGCATTTTGTAAATATTGTGTGCTTTACCCGCTATAAGTTTTTTTTTAATATTATATTGCCTTGTTAATTTTTTTATTAAAAGGTCAGATAACAAGGATATGGAAATTATATAATTATGTAAAAAGAGAAAAAATAAGAATACTAATAAGTAATAATTATAATACAAAAATGGCAATAATTCAGTCAAACTGTTTTTTATTTTAGTGCATATTTGGTATATTTTTGATTCTGAGAGGAGAGATGAATATAATATATTTTTTTTACAATGATGTGTGCTTGTGTTTCGTTTTGGTCTGTATACACGATATAATATGGAAAGAAAAATTTTTCATCTTCAACTTTGAGGATGATTTCTGATATACAGTTGCAGGATCTAGTTGGGCAAAATAGGAAATTTCCATTTATAATTAAAAATAATCTGGACATAAAAAACTAAAGAAAAACGGAATTTTTTACGCAAAACCGGTTTTTGACTAAATCGATTTTGTTTTTTTGGGCAAACCCTAAAACGGACAACCGTAGTTAAAATTTTCACCAAATGTTTATACTAGAATTTTTATACATAATGGTATAATTTCGAAAATATTTAGTCTCTTTTTGAGCTACTTTCAGACACTTGACATTTGCATTTAAAATTTTTTTTTCTATAAATATTAATAATTATATAATAGTACATTTAGGTACATGTAAGTGAGTTTGAAAACTTGTCATATCGCTTATCCTGTGGTGTAACCGATCTTTACACGGAGTAACAGTTATACATTTATTGTTGTTATTATTATTATTATTTTTTTTTTTGCTGTTTTAGTGTTTTGTTACATGATGGAAAACATCAATTGTACTCGGAGGAGAGCCTAAAAACATTCTCGATTTGTCGGTAGGACAAAGAGGATTTTCTTCCAGCAAGGCTCGCGTTGGCGGCGACAATGTCATCGTTGTTTAAACCCCGCCGTTGCCACCGTATAATAATGGCTTTTATTCGGCACACAAGACGTATACACGACTATTATAATGCGCGTAGGTAAACGGCAGCGGTGAAGGCATTCGAATATTGTTTCCATTTCACTGGCGCAAAACGCAGAAAAGGGGTGGACAATGTAAAACGTCCTCTCGTAATTACTATAGACGTTTTACATTCGAATACGGAATAATATATATATATATATATACTCACCGTATACCACCCACGCACCTACCCGTTCGGTCCGCCAACCAGACAGTACCGTTTAATGAAATCCCGCTGAGATATTATAATAATAATATTTCACCTCGGGAAATATGCGACGGTGTGTGCCGGGTGCGACTGCGGTGACATTCGTTAATAAAAAGTCAAGTGATGGCCCGGACAAAAAACACGAGTCGAATAGTGGTGTACCGGCGGTTTCTGGAAATTTTAACGAGTCGTTTGCTGCAGCTATAACGAAATCATTTTTTTTTTACCATCTTTCCAATACACACATTCCCTCCGCACGCGACTCCGTGTATAATGCACACAATAATAAAATAATATCATAAATAAATAAGTATAAAAAATAAAAAAACACTCGTTTCGTACTTTAGAGTTGTTTTATTCTTCATACACATACGATTCTTTTCCGCAAATACGAAAATTGTTTCCGTAATTTTAGTACCAAGGCATTGTATCGTTCTGTTACTCACTATAACCATTCACATAATATGAAACGTTATATTCCCTCGAGTATAATATTTTATGTACCAACTGTTTAGTGTTTGTCCATGACAAATAAACTATATTCCAAACATTGTTGCAATGTTACTACCTAGTCATATTAAACCAAAAGTTAATAATCATAAATATTATGTATGATTTAATCATTACTGTTAAAATATTCTTAAAAGTAATGTGGTTTTATATCATATGTAGTAAGCGATACCCTAAATAAAATAAGATGTTATTAGCTTATTATCAACTATTATTTTGAGTCCGAAGAATGTTGTGATTTATGAATAATTATTATTAAATAATATCATTATAACTTATAAGTAAACTATAATATTCCTTAGGAATAATGATAAGTATGGTCATTATTTACCTGCTTAATTTTTTTATTATATTATTATTTGGAATTGAAGCATTAATCTTATAGGTTGTCGAAAATTTGATGTTTAGCTATAAATTCAGTTTTTTACTTATTTTACAATTACATTTTTTTTTTTTTAATTAGGGTTAAGGCTTCAACTTCTAGGTCATTAGTCCTGTGATACTATAGGGGAGGTTACACTTGTGTGTTTGTTTTTGGCAGAATTTTCGATTTGGTATCTGCCATGCCCGGGTGTGGGATGACGGCACTTGTTCTCCGGACACCGTGACTTGACCGAAGAAAAATGCCACCCGTGGACGGAATCGAACCCGGGTCGGCTGCATCCTTAGTCCGCTCGGCCACTCCGTCCCCCACTATTACATTTATGATGATCGTTAATTAGAGTTACTAGCATTCCTGTTATAATATATTACAACGTGTGTGATAATGATAAATATGTATAAGTATTTATTTATATAGGTATTTAAACGAATACAATATATAACTATATTTATTTGTTTTAAAATAGAATAAAGTTGTTTTTAAGCACAGAGTATGAACAAGTGTACATAATATTACTCAGTGATTGCACCTCTAGAAGTTTAATTTATCATGGTCTGATGCGTGGCCAAAATTCATCAGCTATTTCAGTACCTACTAAAGCAAGGTCTGTTGAAAAGCACCCAAAACGAATATAGAACGTCGCAGTACTATTATATGCCGTTACTCTGTTGATATTCATTTTTAGGATCGGGTAAAAAGCATTTTGCCATTCATTCTGCAGCGAAAACTTCGTGAAAACACTGAAACGTACGGACAGTACTTTCGGTCATTTATATCCCATATACCCTTCACCTACATTACCACTCACGTATGTTCACATGCACCAGTGGGGTCATCTAGGGATACCAGATGTTCGATGAGGTCAGTACTGGGCTGTCAGATAAAAAACATTTATGGATATATAGATATATTAATATGTGTGTGGACTATCGGTAAATCCCTAATATTGACCCTTACACACGCACGGGGTACTTTTAGGAACACGTTTTGGGATGCATTTCCGTTCCCAGTGTTAGACCTCCCACGTAATTCGTTACGCCCTCGTCGCTTATTCGTTAATTAAAAAATAAAAACGGTTTTACTTTTAATCATACCTCTATAACCCTGAACAGCAATAAATCACATTGCAATAATACGTGGAGTTATAATTTGTTTCAGACTACCGACAATGTTTCGAATATTCTATACGGATACGAAGAAATGTAATGCAATGACCAGCAAAGTATTAAATAGACACGACGAGAAAACAAAAATAATATTTGTTCTATCGGGCCGCTTTTACGCGTAGAGGGAAAATAAAAAAATAAAATAAAAAAGATTATCACACCATGTCCGGTACAAGACCGAAGTAAACACTTCAGAAGACTAAAAAGCTAATGTCAGAAGAAAACAACAGCGAACAATTATTTCAGTTAGCGTGAGTTTTTCTTTATTCGTCCGTGCCGTCCAAATACTGCCAAACGATGAATAATTCAACAATTCGCTGTCGAAGTGGTTTCAAGTCTGAGGGTGCCAATACTATAAACAGTAAAAACTAAACGCGATCATCATGACAGACGAAGTCTTGAGGTATTATCGGATAAAAATGTATGCAGTTCTTAATCAATATAATATATAAATAATACATAATATACATATAGGATCGAAGTAATTTTCTTGGAAAAACTAATTTGCCATACAGTTTAAACGACCCAATTTAATAAGGTAGTTCATTATA
Source organism: Macrosiphum euphorbiae (assembly GCA_949089665.1). NCBI lineage: Eukaryota > Metazoa > Arthropoda > Insecta > Hemiptera > Aphididae > Macrosiphum > Macrosiphum euphorbiae. The sequence continues at coordinate 82,275,752 of CARXXK010000001.1, forward strand.
TTTTTATTCGCTTTAATATAATATTATATTGGTTTGGTTGTTATTTATAATTTTTATAAAATCTCATTTACATTTCTTAATTTATTGAAGTTTTATTAAATGAAATAAAAAATACATTTTGACGTAATATAGTTAATAAGTGTAAAAGTCCAATTTAATTTTATGGTAATTTGTTAATTAATATATAATAATATGGTGAGTAAAATTGTGTTATTATTTAATATTTATAAAGCAAAACATAAATTTGAAATTAATTATCGAGTATTATACATATTTCAATCCGCTGTATGCAACTTAATTATTTAAAATGTATAGTTCAGATAAGCGTAATGTTTCTTTTCAGGCATAAAAAGTTTTTCATTGGGTCTAGGAATTAGTGAAATGCCGTTTGATCTTTGCTTATTTCCTATCGGTTTTAAATCGTCAAGTTTCAACCAAGTTTCCGTCAGCAGAAGGTAGCCATAACGTATTTATTCGCTTGGGTGCGTATATCTACCTGTCAATCTCCTCTATCCAACAAACTTTGTCTGACATTGTAGGAGGTTATATAAGGGATTTCCGCGTTAGTTAATTGATGGTCGACCTTTAGTAGGTATATTATTATCTATAAAGATTCGTGGCTAATACATACAGTTATTTTTATCCTTAGACGACCGTCTGTAAAAGTAAAAATCTTAACACAAATTAAAAGCTTCTACCTGCTGTAGTATGAATATTTGCACGTGTAAAGGGAATATAGTATTTTTCGGTAGAAATATTGTTTGCGTTTTGGTCGAGTGAAAATTTGGCTGTCATATATTATACTCGTTTGTGGAGAGGATGAGCGAGGTGACAGAAAATGAAATAAAAATAAGAAAAGTTTTTTTCTTCTTCTTCATTCCTCCTAACCAGTAAAACGCTAAGTTCACGGTCCGGTAATCGTAATTCTTTTAAAACTACTTTTTATTTTCGCGCCATTAATTTTTTAAAAAAAGATAAAAATGTATTAAAAAAAGAATCCAAAAGCTGGCCGTGTGTGATTTTTTTATGGTAAAAATGTCTTTTTCACAATCAATTCATTCAACTGAAACATTTGAATCGTGACGGTGGGGGTAGTAAAGTTTTATTCACATTTAATATTTTAATTAGATCAAACATCATGTTGTAAATTAATATAGTAATTAAAATAAAAAATGCAGATGTAAAAATCTATGTATACGATGAGTCTCTTGGGTTTTTTTAATGTTACGCAAAGATTACAAACACCAAATAAATTTCACATTTATATAATGTTTTTATTTCGAAATAGTTAGTACATTGTTTTTTTTTTTAAATCGATTTTTAGGTTTTATATCGTTTCAAAAGGGTACGTCACGACGCCGTCGGCCGTTGAATTCATAAACTGTTTAGTGTTTCATGACTATAGTTAGTATAACTCAGTAGCTATAGCTCCGTCTACACAGAGAAACAGTGAAATTGGTCTGGAAAAATGCCAAGAATGGAATGCTATATATTTCTCGACAACATTTTTCAAAAATTGCACATTCGTTTTCAGCATCGCTTAATATAATAGCTTCTCAAAGTCGTCCCAGCGGATTTACCGTTTCACGCGGAACTTACAAGAAACGTAAAAACGCTTTTTACAAGATAACTCGGAGTAGGGGTTGAGTTTTTATCGCCGACAACGTCGACATCGAGATCCATAAAACATAAACTTAATGGTCGAATACGGAACTAAACATTTCCATATTTTCATACTACTTTCGAGCATTTTTGTATTTGGTATATTTTCCTTGTCTACGATTACTATCGTTATCGATTTTATCGACTTCTGTGCGTACTTTGTAATCTCATTCGAACCCGAGCTATTCAAAATTATATCACAGATTCAACCAAAGAATGATGATAAGACATGTAATAATATATTCATAATATATTTACTGTTTAGTGTCCTTATACCCCTATGGCTGAGGGTATAAAATGTAGGCGCGATGTTTAATTAAAATCTGGAATTTGAAATAGTTCAGGAATTCAGGCGGGTTTCATATCTTTCGCACGTTCCATCGAAATATCCTTGACACACACACACACACACACACACACACACACACACACACACACACACACACAAGCGTAGTGTTATTAATGGAAGCGTTACATATTATTATATATAAATACGAATCATATTTATGACGACCCGTAGAGGGTGGAAAACGCATTGGTCCACACTCCATATCATCGTTGGTTCTAGTGAAACAAGGGAATATGACGTGGAAGAGAGGTGAACGTCTACCGTCAGCTGTTTATCCCAAAGATTTCGGAACTTGGCATCCTTGGACCGCAGCCAAAACAACGGTTTGCTGTCTTGCCGACTTATCCCGAGGCCCTAACAATTATTCACCCTTTATTTTATATTTAATCATCGGAACCTTAAGCTTAGTTGAAATTCTATCGGATTTTTCTTACTGTTCTTGTTTTTCTTTTTCTTTCTTTTAATGTAATTTATATTTCAACCGAAACGATTGTATAACATTTAATATTCAAAACGGAACTCCGGCATACTGTTTCTGTGGAAACTAACTCGATGAGTATTTATTATATGGATGAGTATTATTCTTACTCGATTTTGGAAATTTGATTATTATACTGTTTTCTACATATATTTGTATTATTAAATGTAAAATAAAAATAAATGAAATAAGTAGGTATATAGTTTAAAAAACATATAAACAATTTTTTTTTTAAATTGTTCGTATTATATTTATTTTTGACCAATATAATATTTGTACATTGTACAATGCATATTATATCGTACATTAATCATCACAAATAGTTGACATTTGATATCAATTCCATAGTTTTGAAATCCATTGTATATTTCAAAATGTGCTTATGCGTGCAAAGCTGTCATAATCAGATATTATTTATTCATTCTGTAATCTATATATGTTGTGTAAAAAAAAATGTCACAGAAATAAAATAATTAGCAACGCGTGAAAAAAAAAATTAACATAATAGGCAATTTGTAAATTATAGTTAGGTATTAAAAAAAAATAGTTTTTTAATTGAGACGAATATAGTTTGGTTTTATTTAAACTTAAACTATGAATTTCCTCTCATCTGTAGTTGTTTTTACAAGAGATCAAAATTAATATTTGATTAAAAATGTAAAATGTATAGCACACATTTTGACAGAAACATAATATAATATAAAATATAATTATATAACAAATTTACATAGTCTTCAAAGTATCCATAGTATGAATTCCATGTATTTAAAATACGTTACCCACACTAAAGTTAACCTTTGTAATTGCGGTTAATAGACTTTGAATGTAAATCGGGATGGTACTAAGTAAATTAGAAATATATAGAATGTAAAGCGTTTCGAAATGCGCATTATAATCTTCAGTTGAATAGCATAAATTACATAGGTAGCTGCGTATTCATGATTTCAAGGCTTATTACATATATTTATTCCACTTTATTAAATAAGTATAAATGCATTGTTAAGGTAATCTAAAACACAATAATCCTACGATAGGTAATTTATTGCACGCATAGGTACATTGTATATTATGTTTTCATTGGCTGTATATGTGAATTCCTACACCGTGCAGGCTATACCTGGTTATTATAAAAAATGTGTTAACGCAACAAGCGTTGATTGAATAATTGTATTCGAGTTTCCTTTCATCTGAAATGTTAGGTACATTCCTTTTACCTTTTTCAATACTTATTCATTTATTTGTTTTTATTTTACGTGTATAAAATGCACTTCTCGAAAAAAAATAAAATAAGAGTGGGTAATATGAAAAAATAAAAAAGAGGGAGGTGAGTATTTTTTTTTTTTAAACATTGTTTTCCCTATACCCGTAAGGTAGCACGAGTTTCTCTCTAGGGTTGTTACACACATCAGGGCCCTCGAAGGCGAATACGTGACTACAACACTCAATGACTTATGTATGAAACGAAATTATTATCATGCCTTTTGTATTGAGCAACCTTTGCGACCTTACAAAAACGGAAAAAATAATGGCATGCTCCAGCGGTTTTTGCATTAAAATATAAATGCATAAAAATACTGGAAATTTGTTTACCCTTTGCAAGGTAATAATTTAAGGGTATACATATAGTATGTCGCCTGTATGAATTTTGGTACACATTTTTTTTTTTTTTAAAGTTATTGAACATTTTTGCAACTTAATTTCTTGTTATATTTAGATTTGTTGAACTCGTAGGTGCTTTGGTAAATAAGCTTCCAGAATCATTTCTATGACCGATGAATTTAGCAACTATAGGGTTACCGACCGATTCACTTGCATATTCAAAATGAATAATTTACACTGTAATCTTATAACATTATGCATTCGCTATCCAATTAGGCACGTGTTACTTTGATAAGTTAACAAATCATTCATAGCACTATCTCTACAAGTAAGATCGCTTATGAAATCACAATTAGATGCTAGTTTTATAATATTAACGTAGGTACATATGTACAAATGTATAATATTAACCCAACCTAACCATAGAAACCTCGCATTTCGGTTCGAGAAAATTATAATTATTTTAAAATGATTTATACTTGTTTGTGTTGTAAATTGTTTTTATTGTAAACTATAATATAAATGATTAATATCTAGTTTTAAAAATTGTTTAACATTTAAACTTAAAGAATGACAATTTTGACAGTTATATATTACTGGATGTATTAATTTTTTAATTAAAAACTAAAATATAATCCTTTTATGTAAACTGTTGGAATGAGTTTATTTTCAATACTATATAAAATATCAAATTTTGATATAATTAAGTGAATTATTTATGACTATCAATAATCTGATTCCAGCGGAACTGGATATAAATTATAAAACTACTTTCGAAATAGTAAATAATATGTCCAAATGAAATTATAGTATGAAATTAATAACTTAAAAATATTGGCTGTAATAATTATATTTTTTATTTCAACACAAGCGTTGCGATGGCTATATTGATAATGCACAAGTATGAATAACAAGAGAGCGACGCACGACGTGGGAAATCCTATCTGCGAGAACACTGCCATGAATGAAAATAATATCACGTTTCTTTTTATTTATTTTTTTCAGTGCGATGGAATGAAATGGGTTTAGCGTAATAAAAACGATAATATTAAAAGTAAACCCTATATACTATCAAATGATAATAGAGTAACTTGATATGACATTACTTAAATGAATATTTAATTTAGAGTTTTATCAATAATCAACTAACCAAATAATTACGTGTTCTTTTCCATAAAGACAATTAGTGTACGACCGGTTTCGATAATCATATTATTATTATCTGGTAAACAATTACACGTACTTTTTAGAATTTTCATATTCCTAATTGTGCGCTGGAAAGCAAATATCATTACCAACCGATAAGATTGGAGAAACAGTCCATTAGACAATGCGATTTTTATAAATGATGGTGTAATTTTATGATGAGTTTTGGGGGAACAGCGATAGGGCGTTTTTGGTTTTATCTATATTCATATTGTATATAGGTACACACGCCTAGGTCGCGGGGTGTCCTGGTGCGGGAAGATACAAAAACCGAACTTATAAATTTGTGGCAGGGGTTAAAAAAACCAAAATAGAATATTACTTGCATTCTATAATGTATTGTTACCGGGCTTCATATATTATGGTTTTCGTTGACAGGAATGACTAGGGCAGCTGGAAAATGAATAATAAAAAAAAACACCCGTGACGTGGGGTCGTCCGATGGCCGCTCAGGTATATCTGATACAATAATACAGGGTAAATGTATATAGGATCATTCGCAATATACTTTTCTCCAGGACACTACCCCATTACAGGATTAAAAAGTATTGCATTACACGAGCGGCTCACGACCAAACATGTGGTGGGCGCGGGGAGTATATTTTATGTACCCTCCAGAGGGTCTGAAAAACAAATCCCTAAAACCGATATTCTGTTATATATATTGTTAATATTATTATTATGATTATTATTGTAGCGTTATTTACGTTGTCAATTTGTTCAGACAATACGGAATTTGTAATCGTATAATACCCGCTACTGGATTTAAAAATGGCAAATTAAATCTTTGTGCACGCCTATAATGCAGGGGATGGATCGGCGACCCTGAGCCAAGAGTCAGTGGATTTATATAGTAATGAACTGCACAACTCTCTTGTATGAATTGTGTATCTGTACGTATATGAATAATGAAATATAAACATCCATTGTATTCACATATTATACATATTGTATTTATACATAATATGTAAGTGTGACGAAGAGTAGACACGATTAGTTGACGTGTTCTTTAGGGATCATCAACCATCTGAAAGGATCGGAACATGACATAAAGTTTATTCAAAATTTTGCTATTTCAGCGCAATCCGGAAACGAAGACAACTTTTTATTTCTCACACGCACAAAATATGTACATTTATATAATATATTTATCTTTCCTTTTCCTTTGTAAGTTTTTCGTATAATTTTCTAAGCAGCACATTTCCAACCTAACATGACGTATAAATATCTCATTCATAAAACAAGTTATTCAGTTTTAAAAAAAGAAATACTAGATTATTTTTTACATAAAATCAATAAAAATACAAGATTAATGTAAGTACGTTTAAAGCACCTATTCTAAGCATACAATTCTATAATTAATATAAAGAGACGGTTAAGATCAAAGAAAAATTAATCGATTATCTAAAACGTTTCAATAAACAATTATTGAAACTATATGAGTTGAGAGAAATTACTAAAGCAATTATGTATAAAGATAACATTGATTTCAAATGGATTTATATTTTACTACTGTACAAGACGAAAAGGATATAGAATACAGATAGATAACACTACTATAATGTGTAAATTATTTTTATAAATAGTTAAGCAATAATAAATTATGTTACTGAAAACATTTCATAAATACTTTGAGTCCTTCAAAAAGGTAAATAAAATTATGATATAAGAGTTTTTTTGAAGAACAAGTTCATATAAAATAAATTTAAAAATAGCATGTGACATTGTTGTAAAATATAATAACTGACTCGACCAGAATAGTAACACGTAATATTAGCCAACACTTTATAGATATTAAAAAAAAATAGTTAACACGTTGTTAAATTTGTTTTACTTTAATTAAAAAATTAAAACTACTACTACAATTACAACTTAAAGTTATACTTATTATGAATATAAATATAATACAATATTCAGTTGTTAGTAAACATTTTACAACTTACATTAATGCATTAATAAAAAATTCGAATTCATAATAATTATAGAGAAATCACTGTGTAATTCAAAAATATAAGAATTGTATTGTTGTATGCACTTGTTTTACCATAAAATTGATAATATAATATACTAAAAAATTAAAATTAACTGCTTATTATTGTAAATTGTAATACAATCTTTTTATCACGTCGCCAGGTGTCTTTCAATAAACTATTGTTGTGACATAGGTATTATACATATTATATATTATTAACTAAATTATCGGATGAACAGCTAAACTATACAAATACATCTCTGGTAAACGGTAAACCGCTTACCACTTATGGTACTGCAAACACCAGCTTGAAAACTTAAAACTAATAATTTGCTTTTGAAAGTTAACCTATAGGTATTCCTTGTATATACAAATACTAAGAGTAGTTTTAAGCGTAAGCCGTATCTGATACATTTAAGAATTAAGTAAGTTTACAATATTTGATAATATATAATAAGTACAAAAACGTATTAGCTCTATCGTAAACTGTAAATAATAAATATGAATAAATTATAAAAAAATTCAATTTTAATGTTAAATTTCCTGGAAACCGTATTTGGCTGAAGTATTCATGTGACGTCTGAAAATTATCATTTAAACTATACCTTGTAATATAATAATCTGGACTCCACAGGTAGATATTCTTAGGGACCCATTTTTTTGTTAGCCTAAAATATTTTAAACTGGTCTTTTATACTATTCTTAGCACAAGTCATTAAAACTTTCACAAATTTTTTTAAATGACTACCATAACCAAAATATGTAACTACTTCAAACATATCTTATAATAATGTAATTTGTGGCTTGTCGCGGGAGTTGACTGCTACTACTACGACTATACGTCTAAGAGTAAGTAACGCCCACTGCTACTAGCTCCAGGATGGGTGACCACCTAGGTTTGTAGAAGTAACATCCCTACCACACATATACGTGTTTGCTTACCTACCGTAACAACACCTTATATTTCATTCCTTAGTTCATAATTCTCTACAACAGCTAATGACCATAGTCTCCGGCTTTGTTTGTATCATTTTTAAGCAACCAACTTGTATACTTATAATATACCTTAATAAATTATGATTTTTTTCTCATATTTAATTACCTTTTTATGTTTAGGTAGGTTTATACTTCAATGCTATAATATGGACGCTTAAATATTTGATAAGAACAGGACTATATTATATTAAATTTTCATCGGTGAGTAACCAAGTGACAACCCCTAGCTGAGGCTCAGCAGGTGTTGGTTCTTGATCCGACGTATAGTATTGGATCCGTGAACATGAAATCGGTGTCGTAGAATAATATTACATGACCGTGGTACCTATGTATAATAAAGTGAAATATCTGCAGACTGCAGAGTGTTATGACTGATGACGTTTGTATAGAGCAATCAATCCGCGGTCGTACGATCAACTGCAGCGAACGTGCGAGAAAAATCATCGACCGGTTGTGACCAAGTGGCGGTACCAGTTGTATGTTTGGTGGTGTCGGTAGCGATACTACGTCCCCGGGGAAGTGTTTTCTAGAGAAAGAGAGAGAAAAAATTCCAGACTTTTTTCTTCTTGAAATATGAGCCATTTCCGACACATTTTTCAGGGACAGCTGCACCGCTGAAGTACATTATATATAATATTAAGTGTTAGCGGTGTGTATATGTGTATATATAATATATATTTTAGAGCGCGTGTGATGCAATGTACAGAAGGGCGTTCACGGCGATCGCAATGGTATAAATTCGCCGCCGAGTCGTCGGGAAAAAATCTTCGACGGTCCTAGATGCCGCGGAGGCGGCGGCGGTCGGTCGACGTGATTTGTCGACTTACGGTCGGAAAGTTTTCCTTAGCATCGGTAGGGTCCAAAAAAAAAAAGTAAAAATTATACGCGGGCCAAAAACGATTTGTCCCCCGGTATACTACTGCACGTATAAAATAACATAATATATATATTTACGCGCGACGAATTTTAATCAGATTAAAAGCCGACCGTTTAATTCGGCAGCTGATTTATGTCGGTGGCGGAACAATAGGAAAAGTTTGCTCTCCGCAAAACAAAACAGAAAAAAAGCCAAAAATATAAAAACGCGAGTTAGTCCTGCAAGTTGCCCGAGTAGCGTGTTTTTCGGGATATAATGTAATAATAATATAAGTAATTCATTTCCACGTGGACACGCGACGCCGACTCCAACGAGTCCATCATAACAATGGTGATTTTCCGTCTGAGAGTCAACCGCGTAATATTTTTACATCGTGTGCGAAGAAATTCGTATGCGACAAGTCTCGCACGTGACGGTGCAGTTAACGATAATAATATAACACATATTTTGTACGTAATAATATATTATAATATTGAAAATGTTTATAGCAACGGATCGACGACGCGTGCCCGGTACCGATTTTGTGCCCTGTGCGAGTAATTAATGGCGGTGCGCACATACACTAGCGAAAACCGCGGCGCATTCGTCCGGGCGGCGTTAATGACTTTCGGAGGCTTCATCGTCAATATATTATAATATGTACATATATTATTATTATTATTATTGTTGTTGTTGTTGTATTCTATTGTTTTCGCGTGTGTGTGTGGACCGAGAGAGCAGGAAACTCGAGATCGTTATAATATTATGCTGTATGATTATTATTATTAAAATATGACATCGACGGTCGGCGGTCCGGTCGGGTCGTGCGAGACTGCGAGCGCCGCCGTTGTTCATTCATCATCTCTACCTACCGCCGACAAGGGTCCGGGGCGATCGTGTAGTTTTAATAGCGCCACCGCGTATCATTACACGCATTATGATACAAGTAATGTAGACGGTGTGTCTGGTAGATACGATACGTATTTAAATGTAATATTTCGATCGTTAAATCCTGCAGGAGATACGATATAATATACAGGATGATACTTTTGTGGGAATTGTATAGATATCGATATCAAACGAGTAGGGGTAGCTATTTAATATAAACATAGATAATATTATAAGTACTTAAAGTTAAAACACTAATAAATATAACTGCTTGTTCGGAATTAGGTTTGATGTACTTGTTGAATTGTTCACAAAAATATTCTCGGAACAAATTATGTATAGTACAAATGCAAGACTGTATCCTTTAAAAAATTAAAATATTAAAAAATATAATTTTGTTAGGACTTCAAGCTACGTCCAAACAAATATTTCTAAAAACGTTAATATAATGTTTCACCAGGAAATTAGTGTTTACCTATAGAAAGATCGCCTTGTATAAGATGATGATTATCGTACATGGTTCGTCGCCTCTCATTGCTATGTTTGTGTGTGTTTACCGAATACCGATATGATATATCATAAACGTACATCATTTAGGCACTATTACACGTATACACACCGAGTGCAGCTGAAACCGATTGTGCGTGTGCAATATACAGGGACCGTATACGTATGAAGAAGTCGAGTGAATCGTCGAGAAAAAAAAACGAAAAAAAATTCCGACCGAGATAGGTACGACGATGAGGTGGCGGCATAATAATATTATTCACGCGGACTTGTATTAGTCATCTCGAAAACGACAACTGATATTATTTTTTGACGTTTAACCGTTCAAAGCATATAATATAGGCATATTATTACAATATCGTACGATAGTATTGTTATTGTATATAATATAGTATATACGTATACTCGTTTACGCGACGAATAATCATGATTTATTGACATTCGTGGGTGGTTTCGGGAAAAAGAAACTGTCTTCTATAGGTAATAATATTACCGTAATATTCATACGAAACTATATTCCGATTTGAACCACTATATTATAGTAGCTGATATTAATACGATATAAGTGCATTTTATTATTTTAACTTTACCCGTTACCGCGTTATAATATTATAATCGAAACTATCGTTTAAACGATAACAGTGCAAGCATAATGTATACCGTCATCAGTTAAATAATCATATCATTGTAATACGCCCATTGTGCGGTTACACTGCTTAATTTAGTTTTCTGGCCACATGACAAGATATATTATATTAAAGTCTGATGGTTGAAGAGCATCGGAACGTAACAATATATATTATAAATAATATAATCAAATCGATACCTTATACGTAGATGTATATAATCTGAATATAATAGATCGTCTGCTGTGTAAATATTACCTTACACTTTACAGGTCATTTATAATTATTATGATGATTGATTATAAAATTATAATATTTTATACAGCTTAACACGGGAAAAAAATTAACGGCATAGTTGAGATAATATTATAATCTATAATATTATAATGTTAAACACTATTTGGGTATAAAATGTTGTATAGGTGATGTAAAACGGTTCTAAGAATAGATAAAAATGCTGATAGTTTTGTTATCGAGTTAAAACACTTATGTATTTATACGACTGGAATATTATTGTTTTAAGTAATACAAATAAAACCAATTATATCAATAATCCGTGATGTTATGTATGGGTAAATAGTATAACGGTGAAAGGTTAACTTTTATTTGAATACCTAGGTAATCAATAAAACGATTCGGCGTTGGTATATAATATGTATAAATGTATAATTAATAACTGCATTTTAATACTTTTTTGTGATGGATGAATCATAATAATACTTCTTTGTTATAGGTAGGTATTAAATAAGATAAAATAAGCCGACAACACTAATTTGTTGAGTAAACTACTGCTGTGCAGAACTTAGAAGTTCGAAGTTTCTTATGATTTTTACTTACGCGATTTGTTCCTTTTGATGCATTATTTTTCGATGAGACACGCGGTCAAATTACAAATATATATATAACTTCATCATGCTGTGATGGATAATATTTTGGGAACTTGCATTTTACGTTGTATATCATATCGACAGTGAGAAGAGTGAGTAGCGCTTAAGTGATCGGGCCATTAAAAACAAATGATTTATGTTCGATAGATACCGAATGAAAATTATGAAAAATGTTTGGGTCAACATTTTAGTTCCTCCTATCACTGTAAGATTACTAGATCTGTTCGTGATTTTTCAACATTACCTGCAACAAAAATAAAAATATTACATTAGGATGGATGTATTACTAAATAAAATCAAAACTATTTAAAAATTATCTCTATTTAAATCCTGATTGAAGTTTAAATAATATACAATATTTAATACCCAATTATAAGTGAAAACTATATTAGTTTGGTTTAAGGTAGGTACTTAAGAGCCTTAGATAATAATTTTTTAATGGCTCGATAGTAAAATTACATATTCTTTCCCATTAATTTATTATCATTTTAGATAATAAATTCCAATAGATATATAAAACATTATTACTCATATTCGTGTTTTTTTCCTACACGAAATTCTTATAAGGAAATAAGCATCGTATAGTTGTTTATTCGTGGAACTTAATAGAATATAAAGTATTTCGAGTAAACGAAATAAAAAATAAACCTAATATTTAATTTAAAAACAATATTTTTGCTTTCATGAAAGTTCAAAGAAAAGAAAAGGGGTACATTTTTAGAAATTGGTTTCAAAATATCTACATTGTAACATAATAATATATATACATCCTAAAAAGCTTCTACGACGTTGGTAATCAAAATATTGTTATAGTTTACATTTTTACACAGAAAACATTGAACTAAAACAATTTAAAATTGAGTGAGGTGGTTCACCTACCACAGGGGGTCTCTCACTAACATGATGCAAAACACATTTTATTGCATAGATTTATACTTATGGAAATTACGATTTACATATAGTCAGAAAGAACACGGCACAAGAGCATGCAAATTTCTGGTTTTCTATATGTGATTTATGCGTTTGAAATGAAGTATATCATATCATCGACATTATAATATGTAATGTTATACCTAATCAAAATAATTTCAAATGAGATTGATACTTTTGAACAGTAATCACAACATCTAAATAAATGTGATAAATAATGCCGATTATTGGCTGATATGCGAAAGTTAAATATTCGTTTATTTCAATATCATATAATAAATTGAACGTCAATAACACAATAGTTAATAATAAATCAAAATTATTTTATGATGCTTGTTATAGGAGTCTACACCCGTAATATTACGTAAAGCTATATTTTTTGGTATAAAATAAACAGTGTTATTGGTAACCAGAAGTCCAGTGTACCACTTAACGTTTAAAATGTTAAATAATCTACAATAATACGCTTTTATTTTCTAAAATAACTTTTTTATTTATAATTATTTACATAATATATACAGGCAAGTGTATAAGTTTAATTAACTTTAAAGTCTAATTTTTTAACTTTTATATTAAGGAAATCATAAAAGAAAAAAATACTTGAGTACAATTCTATATTATTGTATCGGACTCGTGTACAGTACAACAAATTGAATTTATTGGTAGGTACATGATAAATTAAATTTTTTAACAATAAAAAAAATGCTGGAATTTCATAACGTACCATTTGAAAGTACCTACCTATTACTATGTATGTAGGTATACACATTTTACATTTTTAGTATTTATTAAGTTTAGAAGTACGTATGTATATTGTTTTTAAAATAATAATAATTGAAAAAATGTTTGTCCTATGAAATGTAAAAATATATTTTGAGATTAGTAGGTATATGAGAGTTTATTTATAATATAGTCTTAACTATACAGTACCTACTTAGTTTTTTTCTTTATTATTATTTCATGTGCCAAGCAAACAGTTGATACCATGTCATCGAAAATCGTGACGGATGGACAGACGGATACAACAGTTATATTCATGTACCTACCTACTACTATATACGATATAATATAATAGATGTCTTTATTATAAAATCCTATACAATAACTTTTTATAATACATATTATGTTGTTGTACTGACATCTGAAGACTGAAAGTATAACAATTATTATTATTGTATTAAATGCATTTGAATTTACTATACTAATCGGCTTAAGATCGTCGTAACAACTGCGTAAACATTCATATAAGTAGTAATTAACGGGAGAAAATGAAGAAAAAACGAACCAACACGTGTGTTTTTTGTCTCGCAGCGTTTCAACTTCAACGTGACATATTGTGAGTGTAGTAGCTAGGGTACTTGTGCGTTCCTAGAATTAACCGAATTAGACTAATTACTTAATTAGATTGGTTATAAAATATGTAAACAAAGTTATTTTTGATCTAATTTGTTTATCCTTGGCTTTTAATTAAACATGACCATGATTTCAGATTTATGTATTAAAGAGAGTACGTTCCACCAGCATCGGTCAAAGTTTCAATAAATTATTTTGTTCAATGTGAATTTATTAGACTCAAATGAAGACATCAAATATTTGACGAACCAATCAAAAATTGCAATTCTACGGTAGTACATTTCTAAAAACCTCGTTGTAATTTAAACATACATGATACATCAGATCCATAGTACCTATACCTAATAATTATAACTTGCATTTAATGAGCGATTACCTTCTGTCACAGTCATTTAATTTGTTGTTATTTACATACAAATCAAAAGGTAATCATTAGTTTGACAATAGTATACCATACATATTATAAACATAGGCGCAATTTGGGCTAAATTTATGGGGGTGCTAGATTTATGTGGACCAAAGTAACCCGTGGGGGCTTCGCCCCCCCACCCCCCTCATAACACCATTCATGCATTCATAATACTACATGATTAATCAATAATTATTAATATTGAAAAATAAATATATAATACAGGTAAATACGTTTTTTATTTTCATTTGAATATTATAAAAAGATATATGCCTTTGAGACATAGCAAAATTATTTATTATTTCATTTAATAATTAATATCAAAACTTACTTCTTGGTGTTTATCATTATCATTTTTTGACTTTTTTTCAAAATTGAAAATACTAAAAATATTTTTAGTATTTTCCAGAATAAAATTTAAAAACAATAACAACTTGAGTAGGTAATTAAAATAAAATAAAATATAATTTAAATTAAATTAAATGTAGGAAGTTAATGAGGATAAACAATAAAACACGTTACATGTACGTCGCACAGTCGCACAGACTTAACGATTCGAAAAATACGAGTGAAATATTATTATTATTATATAAGTCAAATCTTAGAAATTAATTTATCCTGTTGTCTATGACATAATACGTGTATAACCAATAACAATTAAATGATGCTGTTGAAAATTTGGGGGTGCTAATATGAATTTTGGGGGTGCTAAGCACCCCCAAGCACCCCCCAAATTGCGCCTATGATTATAAACTATCGTCGAACACATTTTTATTTTTGCACCAATAAAATATTAAACAAAAACGGCAAAAACTTATTGAATATTAATGAGCTGCACTATAATATATCGTTATGTAACTGGCAAACAAAAAGGGTAGGTATTCTATTAAAAACGACGACTACGGCCATTCCGAATGACCGATTTATTTCACACATAAAATATTTATAATATTTAATTAATCCATCAACTACACACATCGACGTATGGTGTACGTACGAATTGTCTTTAAATCGCACTAAACCGACACGGGTAAGGACATAGTGTAAATTATTATTATTATTATTATGCCACGCGTAAGTCACTCAGATTTCTGCAAAACAGATTTGTTAGCGACAAATCATACATAGACGAGAACGTATACGTCACTGTTTTTTTGTCCGCACTATCGTCGTGGTGGGTCCGTTTCGGTTTTCTCTCGATCATGACACCGAACCGCAAGACGATTATTACAGCGAACGGCAAAGACACAATAAGGAACGAGATCACTCTTCGGGGTTGATGCGATACAATGATATAATAGAGGAAAAAAATAAATTTCCACGCGAGTCAAAAAACACACCACTGCTGCAGCAGTTGCGTATACTACACCGTCGTCTTCGCCACGCAGCCGTCGGTTATAGAAACTCTAACCCTTGATAGCTGCATGTATATAAATATACGAATCCATACATATTATAACGTATATAGTAGGTATATAGTGTATAATGCATATTATAGTCATCTTGTCGTTGTTGATTGATTACAGTCTCGTTAAAGTTTTTTTTTTAATTTTCTAAGTGACTAGCTCGCTCGCAGAAGAGTCTGCGATAGTTGACTGTAGTTGGGAACACGTGGCCAGCAGACAATCATAATAATAATAATAATAATAACCTTATACATAATAAGTGCCGCCTCCTCGCATGTGACGATAATAATAATAATAATCTCGTCAATCGGAAACGACGCGATATGGTGTGGCGGCGGTTGCGGCACCTTTTTGACGAGTTCCCTACTTTGGAGACACACACACACATCGTACCCCTTTCCTGTCGTAAAAAAAACCCAGTGAAATCATTAAGTTTTTCCTCTGCACCCGTTCCACTGCAGAGTTAAATAGAAATAATTTATACGCGCACGTATACCAAAAACACATATATGTATGCTATCTTTCTCTCTCTATGTATAATATAAATACATCGCAAGGACAGCCGCCGCCGTCGATTGGACAAATTTCATTTTCATGACGAAAATTCAATCCATTATGGAACACGAAATACGATTGTAAAAATATAAAAAATAAAACATACACCTATTCCGTACAACATATTATATTATACAACCTATCTGCAGAACATTGCCTTATTTCATTCCGATTTTTGTTTTCATACTATTTCGCCATTGCGTGTTCCTGCCTATAATATAAGACGCAGGCTTACAACAATATTGGTATAACCATCTTGTCAAATTGTTCCTTTTTACACACAACAATATAATATTATGTATATCTCTATGAATACATGCAACACGCATACGTCCAAAATACACAATTCAATAAAATTGGCAAACAAATCTCAAACAATATATTATAATAATATGTAAACTCGATAAACATAATATTATTTGACAAGGTTCCGTAGATTCAATTCATACCGTATTATTGTGTAGGTACCTATAAATCTTGAAAATCATCATTATAAAATATTATAAGTAATGTCATAACTATAAATAAATAAATATAACAAGGATTAGTTATAAAAATATTAGTTTTTCACACATTCATCTTATACATTTTAACTAATATTACATTTTCAACATTCAGAACAATTAATGTTTTATGTGTTTCTAAATTCAATATTTTTGGTTTGAATTTTTACTATTAACAAACAATTTTAATTTTTAGTACATTATGAATTATGATACAGGTATAGTAATAATAGTAATGTTATTTTATTATATACTAAAATTCCTATACATTTTTTCGGTTTTTCTTAATCTAATCTTAGTAGGTATACATACTTTGTTTTTTTTTTATTTATTTAAAAATGACCATCAAGTGAGGGTCTTTATAGTAATAATTTTAAAAGACCTTTTGACGTACACGTAAGGGTTCTTGTTACTGTCAGTAATGGATTATTTATGTATTTGTTGTCACTTCTTTTGTTATTCAAATTTCTTGAATAGATTTGGATTTTAAAATTATTGTTCCCAAGGAAATATATTATACGAAGACGTTGTGTAAGGGTACTTTTTACCAAGTTGGCAATAAAAATTATTATGTTTTGATACATATAATAAATCAAAATTATAATTGAAGATACAAAATGTTTCACATAAATACGTAGGTACTTTTATCGTATTATATTTATTTATTATTTCACAGATTTTTATTTTGTTTTATATTTACATTCCCCTGAATGTGTGAGTAAAATAATAATTGTACACATAAATGAATGAAACAGCTGGTTAGCAAAATTAGAACTAACATTATAATTTTACCCATTTATACAAGTTCACATAGGAATTAAAGCAGGTACCTAGGTAGCTTGAGAGGGTGTGGGCTTTTTAACTTTTAATTCTATACACGAATTACTTTTTTTTGTTTTCTTAGATCTTAAGTGTCTACTAATTATAATTCTTTGATTCATTTTCACGTTTTATTTGAAAATCTAAAAATGCATTTTATATTAATTTTGAATCACATTTTTTTTTTTTAGTAGTTTATTATTTAAATGCACTGTATTTTCTTTGATCAGAATCTAAAATTATGTGTAACCGAACATATTATATTTGTTTAAAATTATTTCAAACATGTTTTGTACGTTTGAAGTGTAATTAATACCAAATTGGACTCCAATCATACTGTAAAACTATATATTGCTACAATAAAATACTTATAGGTGTACATTAATACGCCTATGGCCTATATTTAAATAATACCTATGTTTAATAATGCCTCGATCAAAGCCATTATCATATATATTTATGAATATATTTGTTTTTATCTACAATTTAGTGGGGTACCTATATAAAACGATCCAACAAAAAAGAATAATGTAGGTATTTAATAGAATGATATAATTTTAAATTCGTTTGTGCTATGGAACGCATTAAGTAAATTTAAAGGTCACGTTTTACATGTCAAAGGTTCTTTCAGGTTATAAACTCTGGGTTCTTTCATTTCCCATTAATAATTCACGCGATTGATTGTATACCCGAGTTATACAATTCTCTTTCCACCCCAAACCATGTATTATCACTCTCTATATTATTATACATATAATATACTTGAAAATATTCAAAAAATAAACCTCGAATTCTCTGAAAATATATTTCTGTTTTATTTAAGCTAGTAGAATACAAAATAATTAAATTGGATTAGCTTGCACAGACTAAATATAATACAATATAACTTTTTTTTATCGAATTAATAAAAATAATATAGTTAAGTGAATCGTGCGTACAATACCTCCCGAATACACGGTATTTGATATAATATAATACGAAGTAAGCAAATCAACAGTGTTTTTAAAACAATTTAATCACTATATAATTATAGTATCACGCTACAAGGAATATTATATATATATATACTGTATTGACCGTTATGTTTCATTAAATTGGTCTGAAAAGGAAAACACAAGATCGACATTTTTTTTCTTCAATATGTTGGTATATTTTATATATAAATCATCGTGGACGGGCAAGTGGTGTTTACTGGGCACATTTCTCCCCGTGTTTGTTTTTGGTTTATGCGCAACGATTTTCATAAAAAAACATGCCCTCTAAACAAACCTTTTTCTTAACTGTATGAATCCCAATGCTCGACACTTAATATATATTGTCTGTCCTGCTCTTTATTTTTTTCACTCCCTTTATTTTATTATCGACACTTCCATCGACAGTTTTATGTACCACGCACAGAACAGAGCAGAGATCGTATACAGTCCACGTGTGCGACCGTGTCACATAACTCAAACGCGGCTCCTATAAACGGCTCCCATACACGATTAGCCTTTCTCGGAGGGTACCATTTCTTTTTTTCATTTTTGGGTGGTGGTGCATCCCAAAGGCACAAGTGATACGACACAAGTCAGTTTTATTTTGGGTAGGGAAAATAATGCTATGGTTGACGATTTTAAAAATGTCGTCGAGACTGGAAATGACAGCTCGTTATCACATAACATGCAATTCGGAATATACAAATAAAAAATAAGTGTTAAGTTCTATTTATTGCCACCCTTATAGGTAAATTATACTCTGTAGCTGACGGGTTTTTCGCGCAATTACCGAATATGTAATGCAGATGTAGTACAATTATTTGGGTCTTCGAAGAATATATATTTTGTTTTATTGTTATTTGTTAACAAACATCGTAGTTTTATAAAAAAAATATAAGTTATTATTATTATGTTTATTTTTACACATCATGTGAACATAAACATAATATTGTATGATATTATTAGATAAAAATAATTTAATTGTACCTATATTCAATTAGTATTTATTAATTTAATTTTTTTATATCTATTAAAATTAACGAATAGGATATCAGATATCTAGTAACACAATTGTATCATTCATCTAAGTGTCATTATTACAATATTATTGAAAGTATTACTAATTTATTTAACTGAAGTTACCTATACAATTCTAATATAAAAGCTAATTACGATTTACCAAAAAAATTATGTTCCGTTAATATTCTGTTCCGTAAATTTCAGTTTGTCAATTCCTTCAAACAATGTTGTAAAATTACATGCCTATCTTAAGTACTATATTTTAAAAATCTAATTAAAAATAACAATTTTAGATTATATTGATTTCATATAAAAAAGAGAACAAATATAACATTGTTAAGTCAATAGCTTTACTCAACATTTAAACATATTTTTTTCTCTGTTTTGATATTCGAGGTGCATAATCAATTATTTATATTTGTTTAAATACTGAGTAGGTATTAAAATAAAATGTACAATATGATACATTAGGGATGATTATTTATTCATATACGATAAATTTTGATACTTTTGAATATTGTTTTTTTTTTAAATTATTTAAGTTGTATTTAAAGTTTACTTTTGAATATCTCTTAGTATTATATTTTATTATTAATTTTAAACCTTAGCTGACAAAATAACCAGGATCAATATAAAAATAAACTTACTAACAAAGCCAACAATATAAACGGTTTTATGTTACAGTAAAAACTAGTATCTTCATGAACCCTTTTTAGTAACATATAAAAATTAAATTAAAAATTCAATAGACTATCTAAAATACGTTTCAGCCAGGGTAAAAGCATTTTGAAATGTTTTTAACTTGTTTTTTCACAATATATAAGAAAGGGTCGATCGATGAACGTTATTAAAAATGTACAACTCAAAAATGAAGTTTTTATTTTATCGAATTGCAATCTCGTATTAACGACGTGCTACGAAAAAAAAAGAACAGAAAGGTTATATCCTACATCCACATTGACTCATGGAGAATTTACGGATGATTCTTTCCTTTCCCCTGAAATCATCGATTTGCCATTAGCCTCAACCATCTTACTCACTCGAAATCTAAGTTCGACGCTCATCATACCCTAAATCCACTGGGTTCTTTTTTCACCTTGATCAGAAAAAAAATGTCTCATGCTTCTCCCCTAAAGAAATTAACGAACGCTTGAACGGTCCATGTCATAACTCATCCCTCCTCGTCCCTAGCTGCATGGTTCACATGAAAGTTTCTTATATATGACACAAAAGTCAACAATGATCAGAAGTTTTTTTTACAACTACCTCACGTAACTAACGATGTACTACACCTAAAAAAGGAAAAATGTTCCAATATAATTTCACTAGATAAACGAGTCTAGCGTGAATGAGACTATTTTCCGTTCAATTCAATTGCTAAACAAAAAAACCAATATTTACTCTTTTGCAGTAAAAGCTTGAGATGTTATTTAATTTTTTTTTTCGATTTAGTTTCAGTAGTTTATATTAAAACAAAATCGTTTCATTTGAAATGATACAGGCGCCTTCTGTGCTGAAATAATAGTCCCACTCGGTCGATTGCTCTCTCGAAATGGAGGTTTGAATAATAATAATAATAATAATAAAAAATTGAAACCGATGAAAAGAAACCCATTAGGTATGCGGCTTATAGAGATTAAAAGCGAGTTGCGAAGAACCCCTATTGGTTAATAAACATATTTCGGTCTCCAGTTTTTCTTTTTCAATACTTTTAATTATGCTGGACCGGAGTTTTTGCGGTTATTAAAAAAAAAAAAAATAATAAATAAATAAAAGAAACTGTAATCGTAAAAGTTTCTGGGCATTTTTTAATTGTTGTGTAAATGTATAGAATACTTATAGGCCAAAAAACCTTTTTATTTTATCTTAAATATGACTATTGATCGAAGTGTACTTCATAAATAATATTTTGGTTTGTAATCGATCTATACAATTATTATAATATTTAGTTATAGAATACTCATCATAATTAAAACTAAATCTACATCCATTATTAAATTGATTTTTATTAATAATTCTTTTTTTTTTTATCTATTGACTTACATATTATGAATATTAAGACATTTAAATGGTAGTAAGAGTGCCAATACAGCCACAACTTGCAAGTTATAAACATGCACATAGGGAGTACCATTATCGCGTTCCTCTTTAACAGCCTATTGAAATTATTTATTCAAAATTCATTTGCATATCTTAAGTTATACGTAATCCGTTTAAAATGAAAACCAAGAAGATTAAATTGTTAAGAAATAGAGAGTTCCTACTAGGAGGATAAAGACGGAATTGAATAGTTATATTTTTATTCATCGTGACAGCTTGTCATCTGCGTGACGTCTAAATCAAGTTCAAAGTTTAACTTGTGTTTTTACTAAAAATGTTCAACGTGTATTATTTAGTGTGATTTGTCTCGTTGACATCAAATTTCGACTGCGGAGAAAAACACGTACCCATACAACTAGTTTGTTGAGTTATTGAGAATTTGTATGTGTATTATAATATTGTATTACAGCTTCTATTTTGCTAATAAAGATTTCTGTCCGCCACGTGGCTAGGCAAAGGGCCCATTCTTTCGTATATGGAATTCAATATTCAAACTAGCCCAAAGTGCTTTTTCAACAAAGAGTACACCTACCCCAAAGGAGATATGATGAAAGAAAGAATGAAAAAAAAAGGAACACTTTAGTTTTTTATTTCATTATATTTGTATACATATATGTAATATAATATATGTGCGTGTTTATGTGTGTGTGAGTGTATAATAATATATATGGTACTGAATGTGCATTTACTAACGCAAAAACTTACTGCATTGGTGGGGCTGTGGATCTGTGGGAGAAGGGTGGAAAGGGGTTTAATTGACAAGTTTCTGAAACACTTGGCGAACGGTTTCTTTTTCTCCCTACCAACTTTTAATTTCAGTAAACTTATATATCTTTCTCCTCACCCGAAGTGTTCACGTTAATACAGAAATAAACAAGTGTCGTATCCTGGTGTGACACGTTTCGAATATTAAATCGGTTCGGAAAATTGGATACATGTCCTTATACCTACTTGTGGTGTGCATAAGAAACACGACCCAGGTCACTTAACGTAACCTGAGTAGGGTTTGTTTGTGTAGATGACCGATATCCACATCAGTATATAAAGCAAAATATAATTTTATTGAAGGTTATATGAAATTTGAACAAACATTTAGAATATTTTTAAGCTATTGAATAAAAATTAAAAATTAAATTGACTTGGTACGTAATATATATATCAAGCCGCAGATTATTATCATTAAACTATTTATATATTATAAATTAGTAATTCTAAAAAAAAACACTTGCTTGAGACTGGCATTAATTTATTTGAAATCAACACGATTTATTATTTTTGTATGTTATCATCTTTCATAATATAAGATAAACGTCGAAAACTTAAATTATACTTTTGTTCTTTTCAATTGAGATTGTATAAATTCATCTATTTGCATTTTAAAAACAGAAATATTTGAATAAATATTAAATTGTGTGTATTTATTTAAATTTATTTTCATAAAATACAATGCTTTAAAAGATTACGCGAGCTTAAATAAACCTTACTTATAATTTTTTGTGCATTATTCGTTTTTAATTTTCTATAGACTAATAGCAGTTAACGGTTATTACCTACTTTTTAACAACAGATACCATATGATTTTACTAATACCTAACCCTAATAATTTAGTGAAAAATGTGTATATAATAATATAATGATTTAGGTTTAGATCTGTCAAGTTGACTGTACTTTTGATAGCACTATGAACTAGGTACCTACAATTGAACACGTGTGTATGTTGTATTACATCGAATGTATAGGTAAGGTATCGATAATAATTCAAATGATGTTAACATTTTGTTTAGGGTCTCGTATGTAGTTGTATAAGTACCAAAGAAGCAGATATAGTTCAATATGTATGAAAGGGATGAGAAAAATATTGCAAAGAAACTTTTTTCCGGATGCAAAATGATTAATATACTGAAGTTTTGGGGGTCTGTGAAAGTTTCGTATTTTCTATGGCGTTTAGTTTTTAACTTTGTAAAATTATGAAATTACATCAGACGATATACAGTCAAGTAGACATCGGAAGGGTGGAAATAGCATCCTAAAAGAATAAAGACATTATTTTGCTTGCTTGGCGGTGGTAGTACGTAATAGCGTGTGTGGTGATGGTGGGAGGGGGAGAAAGGGATACTAAACGGAAATACGTTGAAATATATATATATTTAGTATTTCAGTTCATTTTTCTTACGTCTTTTTTTTTTTTTAATCACTTAATGACAAATTGAAATGTGCCGTGCAATAATAAAAAAAAGTTTTATTTTTCGATTTACGACAATCAATTCGACTAGTTATTCAGTGATTAACTCAGAAATGGTATTTTATTTTTCATTACTAAATGTATGGTGAGAATTAATAATACATTCTTATTTGTTTTTTGTTATTATTCAATATATAGGTAATATATGTATATAATATAAATATATATTTTGTTTTGTAGCATAATTAAATTACAATGCATATTATATCCATTAATCACTGAGATCGTCTTAGTCACAGTGTCGTTTATACAGCGGTTGTGTTAGGCTTATCTGCTGAATAGCCTATAATAGGTTTTTGTTAAAACAATGGGAAGAAGCAGTTAACAAAAAAAAATAATAGTGATAATAATAAAAATAAAATTGTTTCACCTATATTACGTTACGCGTCGTTGTGATTTATGAACGACCTATTCATGCGATCGTGTAGAAAATTTGTCCGCTTAGATAAACAGAAAAAAATAGGAAGTGCAACCTACGCTCTTTGTGAATAATTATAATACCTATTCAAAAGCAAATCAGAGTTGATGTTAATGAGAGAACAATAAATTGAAAATCTTGGGAAGAAATCTAAATTAAGCAAATATTATGACTGTACATTTTGAATTCAATTTAATTGTAGTTATTGTATTGAAAGGAAATTATTTCACCAAAAAATGATTTAATGCAGAAAAATAATTAAATAGTTTCAAAAACGTATTAATATATTTAGATTGATTTTGAGCTATTAGGTACATATTTATATATATAATTAGAAAAAATGACGAGTTATTTTTTTAAATGATTAATATGGTGTATTAAATATTGTTTCATTCCATTATCATAGCGCAAATTGTCTGTACTAAACATAAACAATCGTTGATATTATTATATGGTAAACACATCAATTTATAAGCACGTTATGAAGATATTATTTCAATTCACATTATATTTAAATTTTCAATGTACTCGTATTTAAATTTAGCTGAAAAACGTTCACGTTGTAAAATGGTGTTTACCACGTCCATCATTTATTTAAAATGTTTAAATCTCGATTGATTGTTTTTGAAACAATTGGTTTTCCTCAAAATCCATTTGTCAAAATTCTTTTTACGAATGAATATTATGATTGAAATTGAAATTGACTGCATGCAGACAAGTAGAATACTTTGGTCTTTGCTATATTTACGCATATTCACAATAATATAAACATAGCTAGGTTTTAAAAGTAATTCTCAACTCTTTTTGGTGTTTAAGTACAAACAAACATCTTTACACGTAAACGAAGTCTATAGTTGTATGAAAACTCATTTACATGAATACAAGTGATTTATAGTAAATTTAATTTCGTACCAACAAACTTATAAACTTACTACTAACAAGTAACAACTTATTTGAATACTTGATACACGACCACTTTGTTGTTGGTTGGCATCATGATATATTTGAGATAATAACAAATATCTGAAATTTGTTCAGATCGTTAGAACTATTTACCAACACAGCTGCTTTCGAACTAAACCATTTAACTAGAATATGGTAGAAGAAATTTCATTTTTTTGTCTTACTATATTATATTAATAAATAACATTTCTTTTAAGGAAACATCCAAGACCGAAAAACTAATCTGAATAAATTATTTACACTTGAGGCATAGTATGAAATATACTATACATATATATATTATTTTATTATAATATTTTATCCTGCGGGTTAAGATTTTCGAAAATGATAATTTTCGTGACTTTACTGAATTAATGTAGAGCAGCACTCTCTCAAGGGTATGCGTGTTTATGGTATCTCGAATCGCTATCGAATTTTAACACTTATAATATAATTATGTATACATCTCTATTTGTTTCAATTTCATGCAAATAAAAAATGAAACTTTTTTGGCTGGTGTGAAAAGAGTTTTGATTTATATTGAAACAAATAAAACACGGCTTAAGTATTCGTTTCAACGTGCGATTATACTTGATGGATTAGTATGTTTGTTACATTACTATAATATATCATAGACTAATTATATCGACACGTAATGTCGTAATAATAAGAACCGCCGAAACTTATAATTATTGAAATATTTTCAAGGACGTTGCGCCACTGCATCACTAATTATTAGTGTCTGCAAATAACACATTAGACTATTTCCTATTTTACTAGCCACTATAACTTATTATAATTACAGATTTAATACGAACTCTATGTAAAAACTTTTATTACTGTACGCGTCCACACAAGAAACAATATTCTTGACTATGTAAGTATTATACCAGTGCTCGCGAAAAGCTTTTGAACTGTTTTAAAACTTTAAAACAACCTCGTTCGTTAAATTTTTCAAGCACTCCTATGTATAAAATATATAAATATATTATTATAATATATACCTACCTACGTACCGAGTTTCACATAAGCTGCTGCGTTTAATTAATTATAAGAACCCGGGATTATGCAAATACGTGAGAATTTATAAAACACGGTTAACTGCGGTATAATGTACAGAGTAACCGAACCATACTGTAAATCGTTATTCAAGCATTTACTATTTGTTTTTCACATCACAGATGTTTGTGCTGGAAATTCACTAACAAGAAATCACCAGCCAAAACGGAGAAATAAAACCGTCTCTTTTATTCTCCGTTAAAGATAACCTAACTTTTCGCGTATGTACTTTTGTGTTGTGCTCTGCACAGTTATTGTTGTAACTAAGCACTTTGTGTAGTTGTACCTACTCGTACATAGTATAGGTAAGTGCATTATATGGATATCGGGTGATACGTAGGCCCCAAATATTAATTTTCAAAGAGTAGGTGAGTACACGGAACCATTGTCTTTTTAAGTAAACGGCGTAACGTGATTTCAAGCGATGACGTATAAAAAGGGTTCAATCTTTTGTGTTGTTGTAAGTATAATATAATAATATTGTCTGCGCATTTCTGGTGCTCATTGAAAACAAATTAAAAAATGCTTGATTATTTATACGATAGTCGGCGAGCAGCTGTGGTTTGAAAATAACAAACATAGGACTTTTTTATTGGACGTTTTAAAATTAATATTCATTTGCACTCATAAATTTGGATATATAGCTTCTATACTATTATAATATTATTTATTATATTCATTGTTTTATTTCTATGTAAAAAGATAACATCAAAGCAGGCACCAGCTTAGAATAGTTGAGAAATTAGTAATGAATGACAGTTTGAGTTCTTATAGGATAGTGTCATTAAAAATGTGAACATATTATATTTTAGCAGTGAATTGATAAAGATTACTGCAGAATAATATTGGTTCAATTGCATTTGCATACTAGGTATACTATATTTTATTTTATTAGTTAAATACGATTACCTACCTATATATTAAACTATTATATTAAAAACGTAAACAATCTAGAGTTGATTTTTTTTTATATAGACGTTAATAAATTTCGTATTATATTGCTGTACAACGTAAGTTATGTAGTTATGTATTATAAAAGATAAAACCAAAAATAATACCTTGTACATTTATTTATCTTGAAACATTTTACAGAATTTGTTTTCATACTTCCACAGTTTTAGCAGATAGGTTGGCGCCAACCTGCACTTTTTTGGTGATTTTTCATTTAACGACATAATAGATTGTTTGTCGTAACGGGCCATTTACTATAATTGCAAAGTATTTTGAAAATTCCCCCAACAACGTAACGCTTAAACATTAAATCGTATACTATATAATATAATGTTTTGGTTACACTGAAACACCGAAACATAATATATCATACCACTGTAATTCTTCATCCGTTGGTAAATTTTATAATAAATAAATTTGTAGAACATTAAAATGGCTTATGAGCTGTATAATAAATGATAATATTATAAAATATTAAGTAAATGTAATATATAGGAATACCTATACACAATATTCTCGGGACATAGCATAACATTAATTTTACGTAATTATAAGCGATAATCTAACAATTTTAATAAAGGGTCGAATTAGTGATTTTTGGGGATAATTTAGGGGTTTAAATCTCTTCTTAACGGTAATAGTAGGTACTATGCAGATCAGTTAGCTCACAAAGTATTTATCCATAAACCTTTATAATAATAGTATTATGGTAGGTACCTACTCGTAAAGTTGTAAAGCGTCTACTTATTGGTGCACACACACACACACGTCATATTATATTACGTTTTCTGTGTGATTATAAACGGTTGTTGTAACATTGTGGTATAAGTGCAAACAAGGTGGGTATGGGGCTTATAGAAATTAAATTCCAAATTCGGAATAATCGTGCCAGAAAAAAAAACTCGAGCAGACTTCTGCGATTGCTTCCAACAGCGGGTGCGCAGTAGCCCCTGAATAATGATATGGTTCGTTTCGGTAATTGAATTGTCGCCACCACCTATATACCTGTTCGGCAACCGGGAGAGACGGGTTACAGTAGTATACAGGGTGGTCCACCGAGTTTTCCCGTTTTTCCGTCTTACTAAAACAGTAAAACATGGCGGATCGCCCTCTATATAGTATGCTCCTGTGCCATCGCCGCTCCTTCTTTCCAATCAGAGTATATAACCACCACCGCGACTGTACAGGCGAAAACCCGTCGGGGCGGGCGACGTACGTGATCGACATACCCGATGACGGGACTCTCAGCCCTCTAGGGATAGGTTGGTCTCGTTACGAAGCCTGTGGACGGCGGTGTCGGACAAACGGGTGGAGGGTACGCGTTTATTTCGCAAAACGAGCACGTTTAACAAATCGAACTAACCCTCCATCACACAAGTCTACCCCCAGCTCGGCCATCCCCGTCCACTCAAACCGTCACCTTTGCAGCCATCCGTCGCAAGTGAACGCGAGTCTCTCCTGCTATACACATCATTATTATATTTTTATAACTATTATTATGGTTATTATTATTATACCTATGCTGTGATAGTACGGTTGTTAGGTGTTATGCATTCATATCATAATTGAATAATATATTCATCGCAGACGAGGTGACTCGACGATTTGAAAACGAAAAAAAAAATTATATACAGAGTGAGCCGTGGTGTTTTCGTCGACGGCTAATCTGAGAGAACTCCACGGTTTCCGTCTTATATATTATGCATTTGTACCTAATATAAACGTGTTTATATCTTAACGGAGAAACTAAGAGTATCTATCAGTCAATATTTTATGTTTTTAAAACTATATACGAGTATTATTTTATTATAAGTAAACATTTAAATTTTTATTTTACTTTTATGAATCTTACTAATTATATTTTAGTTTCTTTAATTATAGATTTTGGATGAAACGAAAAACGTACCTATTAGTTTTGTATAGTTTTTCAATAGTTTCTCAAAGCAAGAGAAAAAGGCTACCACAGACAACCGTAGAAAATATTTGGAAATATTATTGCGACAAGCTTCGATCTCACAATAGTTATAAGTTATAACTTATGAATATGAAAATGTATCTTTCTTAAACGAAAAATATCACAATAGTACACTAATATTATGAGTCGAGGTGAGTGGAGCGAAACGAGTGCCCAACATGATGTTATACTGTATCCTGTCTGGTTTTTTATTTTTATACTGTGGAGCTATAATATTTAAACAATTTTGAAGCAAAAGACCTACTAAATATTTAACTGGCAGTTTTTAATACAACGTTGTCAAATTCACGTTTGCACAACCATAATACTGCATTTTGCTTCGGTTGCACATATATATGATATAAAAACATCGCAAGGTCAATCACTCGGCCAATTTCAAACCAAAAACACTCGGTTATTTTTTTTTTTTTTGTTTATTTATAACCAAGTTGAATTGTACATATATCTTCGTCAAAATTATGAGTTCAATATTATAGTTAATCAGCCTAAACTGCAACCAATAGAAAAAAAGTGTAATGCCATTAATAATATCTTACATTGTATAATTAAAAAAAATTAAGCATCCTCAATATTCATTCTTAAAGAGTTGCGTGCTCAATCTTCATTTCCAAATTATTTTTTGTGCCTATGAGATTTGTTTAATGAGTTTATAATGATATTGTTAGTTGTGCAGTACAATTCCATGGATTATTTCATATTATACTTCTCACATTTAAAGTTTTATAAATAATTGAATATTTGATCAATATTCTAGATTTGAGTGATACAATTTCAGAAAATATAATTATTTTTGGATCCAAAATATTAAAATTGAATGTTATTACAAATTTAATTTTTATTCTGAAATATTCTAAGAAAATATGTAATCCATATAAAATAAAAAAAGATGTAAAAACTCGATTGCGTAAATTAACGTCTCACGTTAGACAGATGAAAATTTAAGGTCGTTTCATAAAATTCGAATTCACACACACTCGCGCGTGTGAGTACCTAATAATAATAGGCACATGGACGTGAGCACAATTATTAAGCGCCCAGGCAGTATATCATGAAAAGAGTTTTTGACGGATTCTCGAGACCGACACGATTGCGATGACGATGATAATAATAATAATAGAAGTGACAGCATTAAGTGGAAAATGAAATAGAGCACTCGGATAGGTCGTGTCTGAAGCGTTAGACCGACGCGAATAAAAATATAATATTCAGTAATATTATTGCAATATCACACTGAAATTCTCGACACACAACACTGCAGTGGATTTAAAACCGAAGAATCTCTTTTTCTACTTCGTCGTCCCCATGTAAACAGTGAAATAAAGTCCGCTGAGTTTACAGCACAACGCACTAGGTATAATAATAATAAATATTATTTATTCAAATTTATAACGAATGTGTATAATAATTATAACAAAAGCCGAATGCGTGTGTTAATAATTGGTTTGACACGGACAATATATTCAAACACGATTTTTTTTCCACAAAATATGAATAATAATAACTGCAATAATTGATGACAAAAAGTCCAGAGGTAATCCATTAAACCAATGTTAATATAAGCTATATGTATAAACATTAATAACCTTCGCATTAGAAAATTTAATTTAAAATCAAAATCCGTTTACCAGTTAATTTGCTCATAATATCTGAATACGGACAAATATTTATGTTATGCATTACATTAAAACACGATTGCTGTTTGAATTTCATATTTTAAACTCTAATCGGTAGATACTGTAATATTATGTAGGTACCTACCTGCAACCTGCCTATTAAACACGTATTTTACACCGTATTTTGTTTAGGTAGGTATGCCACGCAAATGTTGACCTCTATAACGGCCAATTTAAAAAACCCAAACACGGACTTTCATGTTTCACGTAAATAATTATAGTCGTTGGATTTTGGAAATCATTACAATGTGATGTGTAATGTGTACCTATAATACATAACAAAGAAAGGTTAACCATTTAGCCAGAAACAAGAGCAAGTTTTCGATCTGTATTATATGGATCATATTATTATAATGTTACGATATTAATACTTTTTTTTTCTTAAATGAGGTAGATATATAGCCATCTCTTGATTTTAAATATTTTTCGAGTTTCAACGCCTAACACAATTGTGTAAATCGAAGTAGGTGTGGATATTTCGAAATCCGATCGATATATACTATTAAGAGCATGTTTTCCTAACAGTCATTTTTGGGGGCACTTATAAGCCACATAAACAAGGCGCGTTGAACGATAATTTGAAGCAATTATAAACTACTTTTTAATAAGAATCGTTTTAGCACCGATTTTTTAATACCTACGTTATAACCACTTGTAATTATCGTCTTTACGAAACCCTATTATTATTATATTATTACTATTACTACTATTATTATTTACTCCTCTCTAACTCTAATACCACTTTTAATTAAACGACATTTTATTATTGCATTTGATTTCAATGATATGCGTGAAATCACGTACATGGAAACCGTTGTAATTATTTCCTACAATTGCTATTATAAATTACTGTACGCTATATTTGAGTACAATCATAGTACATGTGTGGTCTTTTCCGAAATCGATATTTACGTTTATAATAGTGTTACACCCTATTCAATTCACCTGAAATTCTGGACAAGAGTTATCCACTACCTATATTATTGTTGCCTGAGGGCGATGTTAATACTGAAATAATATATGCGTCACGTAACACTTTTAATTAAAATGTTATATTATATTATATTATGTTATATTATCATTCTCTAAGTTTAATGAAATATCATACATTTACCGAGGGAAAAATTATGATTTAAGGGCCAAAATGAAAGTTCTTGATCGTGCTGGTAGGACATCCCGTAAGGTCTATATCAGGTGAATTTGATCCCGGATAAGTCATGTTTGAACTATCCGATACACGTTTCAGTGACAGGAAGAATTGACCCGATGTATTGACTTGCACCCTTGATTCCATTCTTAATAAGTCATGTATTTTACGCTTTTCACTCGAGTTAAAATATTCCGATCTGTTTTCATTCACTATACCTATAGTATATATATACCTATTATATGTACATTGTTTACACGCTGTGTCCAATCATAATATACTTTATTAAACTTGTAATTGAAAAAAAAATTATTATTTAAAAAAAAAAGAATTCACGAGTTATTTATACGGTTTTCTGAAGAGTGTTCGAGTTATATAATTTACAATCACTCTAACAGCTTACCATCTTTACTACAATCGTCTATTAAGTTTAAGAGTAAAAGTTAACGCATTTATACAGTTTTGTATGGGTCGTTTCTTCATTTTCTAAAACGGTCTTATTTGTTAAATACATTTGTTGAACATTCACATTTCAGTCAGTACTGTCAAATTTTCGGTGATTAAGCCTCTATATTATAAATAGTCAATTATATAATATTATTATCTTATACTAAAACTTGTATTACAGTTTGACGTGCATCTAGTTATACATTTTGCTTAGTTCTAACCAAAATGTATAAGTATTTATTGTTTAAGGTATATTTAAAACAATGAATTTGTAAATTGTATTTAAATATACCTACTCTTTAATATTTCAAGAAAATTAATCAATTTGTATTTTTGTTAATCAACACCCAAGAAAACAGTTATTATTTTCCGTTACATGTAAAATGTTTATAAACTTGATGAAAGTAAAATAACCGAACAAGATATAAATAATAATTCAAACTGTAGTATTGAGATTACTGCCAAAAATTATAATATATATATATCAATCTGAGAGTGAGAGAAGTTTTCAAAATGTTTACTGAAACTCTTAAAAACTGCAATATACACGCGCATAAT
The DNA here is from genome assembly GCA_949089665.1 of Macrosiphum euphorbiae. Taxonomy (NCBI): domain Eukaryota; kingdom Metazoa; phylum Arthropoda; class Insecta; order Hemiptera; family Aphididae; genus Macrosiphum; species Macrosiphum euphorbiae. The sequence continues at coordinate 82,309,259 of CARXXK010000001.1, forward strand.
CCATGATAATCCAGCAACAAGCACACACAGCGCACGGTGAAACTTCTCAACATTCGTCGCAAATATATATTATGTATTTGCCCTTTGGGTTGTGTATGGAGGAAACTATCCTTCGCGTGCCACACAGAGAGAGAGACCTGTTTCTTATCAGAGAAGGTCCTTTAATCCTATTCTTGCCGGGTCCTTATAATCAGATCGTTTCCTGGGGAGAAGTTTCAATTCCCGGCACTACGCTCATCCGCTATTTCCCCAAGCCTATTCCTACCGGTGTCAATTTACCGTCTACGCTTCATTTCTTCCAATTTGTATACCCCACCGACCACTCACTCATTATAATGTCCCCTGTTTCTCACTCTTGTCATTCCTTCGTGGGCACTGCCGATTCCAGAACGTTCGTTTCCACCGGCTTTGAGCTCGACTGTACAAGAAAATCGATATTTTATAACTTTTGGATATAGCACAACAGTATAGTGGTTATTACATTTTTCAGAGCATATCTGCATATCGATGTGTTTTTATTAACTACAATTGATTTAATTACTATATAATATGATAACTTACAATGGTTAAAATATACTTATATGTATTTTATATTTTTATACCTTGTCTGGCCAATGGCCATAGGTCATATTATTGTACCTATACCATAATAATCAATACCTATAATAAAACGAAAAACTTCAAGTCGTCAAAGACTAATTCAATTTTTTTAACATTTTACATACCTAATAATCGTTTCATCAATAACTCAAATTATAATAAATTTATTTCAATGAATACATTATAAATACATGAGTAAAGAGAAAAAATTATTTGAATTTACACCAAGTAAACTCAATTATTTAACCTTTGAGACGACCTAATCCGCGGTTACCAGACAGCTACACAACAATATTTAAGCTACCTGAATGCAATACAATTTTCTTCAGAGTTGTCGGTATACATAAATAATATATTGCAAACCTAGACAATCGTATATTATATACATATACATATATACACATTTATACATGCATATACAATATACATAGTACATACATACGTCAGACATGCATACATACATAATAAATATATACATACTATATATGTCTGTATACATAATATTTATGTTCACAAACTGCCAATAATATTTTATTGGCACCGACCGTACTACACACACCTGTGGCAGCAAATTGATTTTCTGCATGCGTTAACTTCTCCTCCATTGTCAGCGCTATCAATTGTCACCCTATTTCATATAATATTATATAATCATAAATATACCGATATTATATTAAAACCATCGTATCGTATCGTGTATTAAATTACACGTGAAGTACACGTACTATAATACTGACCTTGCACGGTATGGTATATTTCACCTGTTCACAGGCATATACATTATAATATATTATTTATGTATAATAGTTTTTAATTGGCGCCATGGGATTTATATCACCTGACGTGCGTACTCGCTTTATGTGTGTGTGTGTGTGTTTGTGTGTGTACGTATCCATATAGGTCGTGCCCTAGAACGTCTGTCTGTATTAAAGATAAACATATGTAGGTATCCTGCGTATATTTTAACACGATGGGGTATTCAGTAATTCGACTACAATATGTGTTTTGTTTCGATATTTTGCACGTTAAATGTAATATCTGCTGCTTTTCAAAAATAATGAAATAATAAGTTACTGCCAACATCGATGTATAGATATTGATATATATGTAGGAGCTACGGTTGTACTAATTATTGTGATATCGACGTATGCAAATTGATTTATATTGTAGAATGAGACGATCCGGGTCTGCCCTATTACATCCGAATATAACCCATAGAATTTTTTTTCCAATCACACGGCAAGTTTGTATGTTCAATAGGGTTACGACGTCGATGACGACGACAACATGTAATTTATTTTTGGCCTTCGACTGTAAATAATAATTATCGTCAATAATACAATATCACCACTGGGCCATTCTTCAATATTATTCGTGCACATATAATTTTTAATAAAATGAAAAATAATTAAAAAGTCACTTGGTATAATATTACGAATACCTGTATTTTAATTTTTAACCGTTTAATAGAAATATGTAGCTCAACAACAATTTCAGACATAAAAAATATCACCGTTACAAATACCTACTACAATGATTTAGATGGATACCTATAGCTCGGTCCACATCTAATCTAGGTAATTATGCATTTTTACCCGTCAAACAGCTAGAAAAAAAATGTAATTATTATTGCCAATTTCATGCCTGGTAAAATGTTTTTAATTAATACCATACAAATTGCATAATACATATCAGTCGCAAAAATCAATAAGAATAATATTTTGATAAAATTAAAATACAACATTAGGTAATATTATAATAATTACTAGTTTTAATTAATTGTAACTATGAATATTAATTATTGATGCACGCAGGTCTCGTTGTTCGTAGTATACCGTTGTATTTTCTAATATAATATATATCGTATACCTAGTAAAAAATAATTTATTTTTTAACTGCTATTATCGATAGATTTTTATGAATGTATCTAATTTTAAGTACCTTTAAACATTGCTTATTAAAATTAGTAAATATATTTACTAATCGCATTATTACGAAACACAATGTTTGAGATTTAAACAAAGAAAATATTGTATTAGATATGAAATTGCTCAAACACAAGTTCCCGAGGCGTTCACACATCACACCTAGCATCGTAGTGTTGGTAATTCTAGTGTGTAGAGGAAAAATATATAACCTATAATTACGGTGTCATTTAATTAACGCGACCTCCTTGTTTATTAATGTATCCAACACAAAAGAGGCACGTCAGTCTGTTGATTCAATTTGCGTGCCTGAACATAATATACCGTATGAATATTACTATTTTTACCCTTTTTTTGCTCGACATTTTTTTCATTTGAATATTTTTAAAGAATTCACGGTTTGTGGAGATTAACACAATATTATGTATTTTAGTCAACAAAAATATTATTCTCGTTAGCATAATAATGAATATGATACTATATTAGTACCGTAATTATATCTAGGCGTCAAGTTAAATTATTGGAGAAAACAATAACTCAAATTAAAAGTTTTTATATAATATCTAATAATAATTAAATACGTCGTTATTCTGTCACTAACCATAAAATTCCTTACTATAATCACAAAGCGCAACGCACATTTTAAACTAAAAAAAATTGTATTGTTAAATTATTGAATGGGGAAAATTACAATAATAAGGAGCGTTTTGTTGTTAATTTTATTTTTGTGCTTAAGATGTACTGTAGGTATAATATTATAGAAGTTTTGATATGGTTTCCTCTACAATGAATTATATTATTAGTTATACTTAAAACATTTATACAATAATATACTATTGTATCTATGTGGTATAAAATATTTAAAATGCATATAAAAAGATGAAGCAATTTATCAATTTAACTGTTTAATTATATATATTTATATATGCCTTCATTTAATTGTAATAACCTTATTTATATACTAATTATTAGATTAAGATGTCAAATTTTTATTTTTATTCAGTCAAGACTTGCATAAAAGAACTAATTACGCAAATCGCACTAATAATAAGTACAGAGCATTTCATAATAAGACAATATTGAAGTTGTAAATTGAAAGGAATAAATACTTAGTTTGGAAGGTTACCTATAACATATAACTGGCACACTAAATTAATATCCTTTAGTGGATAATAATTAACATTGTTATTTTGACTTATGTTTGGCCAAATGTGCGACGAGTATATAAAAACAACGCGAACAAAAATTTTTTAAACAAACAATAGTGGGGAAAAATATCGCTTGCGTCAGGTTCAGTTGAATCAGGTGGTGTTCTTACAATTTTTTACAGTCGGCTAAATTGAATTTAATGTTAGCGTGTTGAAGGTACATTGACGTGAGTAGAAAAAACGATGGATTTGCGTAAATACGAGAAAATGAGATTATAAAAACTTGACGTAAAAATTATATTAATTGGATTGTCAGTGATTTGTGACGTATTTTATTTTAATCACCTTTACATAAATTTAAACTTATTATCAAATCATTTTATGAAAACTATTATTTTGTAGATGAAAATTTGAACCATTTTTTTCTTTTTTTATCAAAATTTAAATCGTTATATTATAACCTGATGTTTAATGTATTGCTATAGATAGTATACTTATAGATATTAGGCACTGTATCAAAAATAACAAATGTTCCTTCATTCCATACAAACTTTTTATAAAAATTATTTTAACTTTGTACAGAATAGTATATGTAGTAAAAACGTATTACCTACGTATATATATAATTACAAAAGTAGATATAATAAACGACAAACATTAATTAAATGATTGATCTTTATATGATTTAAATAGTGTTCAATCAAATTATGATTGATTATTTTAGTATTTGTATAGACTATATAAGTTGTATAGCAAATGATTATTATTGTTGAATATTTCCTGTACATCTCAACGATAAGTGATAACACTGCAAATGTTAAAATGTATATACAATAAGACGAGAAAATAAATAAAAGTAATACCGATGTTTTCGAACTCCTATAGGGATGAGAATTTATGGACCGATTTTTGTCCAAAATCATATTGCCTATTGTGTGCCGATGAATAAGATCAACAATAGACGATGGTCTGAAACCACCTACAAGGGGTTCTAAAACTTTTACACACAAAAATGTATTTAACTCGTGTTGATTGCGAATGATCTGATACAACACCTTAGGTGGTCCACTTGTAGAACATTAATAATAATTTTATATAGTCGTATTTTAATTTTAATAACTGTAATGAACATATAAGTCATAAACCCTATAACCAATACATTAAATCGATAAAAATTAATTCTAACGATTCTATCGAAATATACATATAGGTACCTTTACCCATATAAATGTTTTATGTTGAAAATATATTATAACAAGATAAAATATAAAATTGCATGCATCGTTAACATTGATAATTTTATTAACAAATTTATAATTAAAATTAATTAATATAAGTACGTAAATATATTCAAAGTACATTTGATAATAAACATTTTATATGTTTTATTTACGACAAGAATTGGATCTCACATTACTGCCTTGATATTTTAACTTACTCAATTTTAAATTTTGCTTCAACTTCCATAGATCAATATTATAGTCAACAGCTAAATTATTTTTTTATTGTTTATTATTATTACATTTTCTAATATTTGCACATTAGAAACGTATATTGTATTTAAATAGTTCCGCATTTATGTATATATATGACCATAGAAATAACTGTAATCAGCTTAATTCTCAAGGTTCTTTTCTGTGTGATTACTACAATATATAATTTTTAACTATTATTGAATATTTATCATACAAATTTACATCATAAAGTATTTGTAAATATATATAATGATATGATAAAAATACAATTTTATTTTTCAAGCTTTTTCAAATTTGAGGAGAATTATAATCATTAAGCAAACACGTTGTATTCATATTAAATATAATATAACAAGATAGTTAAAAATGTTTATCATTGAGTAAATACTCACCAAAAGGCGTGTGTCAAATTCGTTCTTAAATTTTATTTTTTGGTAAAATATTTGAAAATAATTTTATCTTATCAGTATAAACTGTCGTGTAAAATTACATATACATTTGTTTAAATGCTAAACGAAGATAAGCATTTTGTGCTTAAAAACTTTGAAAACGAATACCTAATTATCGTAAATAGTGAAACGTCATATACCAAACACTTTTTGCATTGTCCACGACAATATTGCAGCCATTGAAATTAACATTATTATCCTAAGAGGCAATTTGGACGGTATTTAGTGTACACAGAATGTTTGAACAACGGCGTGGTCGCGTGGATAATAACACTATACCCAATTTGCTCAGCCGTTGTTTTTGGATTATTTGACTAGGATTGTGCACATATTAAAATATACACAATATATATGGGTACACACTACACATATACGCATATACAGCAACGTATATATTAGCACTGTGTTGCACTTGGTTTTGTTTGCAACGGCCTAAAACACGGCAATTAATTTTTTATCCGAACACGAAAAAGAACTTTAGATTTTCAGAGACCCGTTTGGGCGAGTCGAGAGAATACGCCGGGGACCAAATCCGATATATTATAATGTCACACAAGAGTCGCGAGGGCGTTGTGTTGGCGCAATAATTTAAGGATAACGTCTGCAACACACTTGTCTTTTGTGTGTGTGTGTGTGTGTGTGTGTGTGTGTGTGTGTGCGAGTGCGACAAAAAAAACGTACTTATACAGACACACACAACGAACTGTTTCCAATGACCGTTTGGCGGTTTTGTTCTATGCAAATTTGCAACGCCACAACTGGGTTGACTGGGTTGAGATAATAAAACAATACATACGCACGCACTCACACACAGACACTTACATATATATTTAAATGGATATAATATACAATGAGGGGTGGTCGTGGTTGGGGTCCCACGGAATTTATCGTGTGCACGCGACCTAAAATTTGAGCGTGGACAAAAAAAAAGTCACACAATAACTTCCTCGTAGATTTCATCGTAATCAAAATAATACAATTATAGTTGTGTTAGATATGTGATCTCTAACCCGCATTTAGTGTTTTTTTTATAACATTATCTGTTGGAAACATTACAACATAATATCAATTAAACGTATCGGTTTTTATTTTTTTTTTATATCGATTTCTATAATGCTCTATAAGTTTTATTCTAAGAAAACAAATTTAAATGATGAAACAAATTGTGCTACCATGCTTACGCAGGTAACAGCGAATAATTCTAAGAATATATTATCATTATTATATATTAAGGAATATGTTATAAATATCTAAATTGTCTTATATAAAAAAGTGTAATTGGGAACAAATTAAAAGATATAGTTACCTAGCTATTATATTTGTGATTATAGATCATTAAATATTCATAACACTACAACATATAATTGGAAATGCAAACGTGATTCTGGTGCTTAAATTATGACAACCGGAATAAAATAAAACTATCGAAAAATACGTAAGAGTTATTAGTGATATCACTAAATAGCTTAGATTTGAATGCTCAGTATTGCACGTTAACTCTGCTCTGTAAATATAAAATTCTCATCCAAAATACAAATGTAGATATTTACTAGGTAGTTCTAGAAATATCTACGATAAAAGTCTGAGTATGATTTATACAACTATGATGATTCATCGGTACATAATATTATATTATCAATATAATTTTATTGATAGTGAAAACGTTGGCAAAATAATGCCATTTTAAAACGTACTATAAACCGCAAGAATAAAATATATTATCCTCACTAGTTGATAATTCAAAAATATTGAATATAATTACATAATAATAATAACTACATAATATTATGCATATTCACTTGTAAACCACAACTTGTAATTTTTAAACCATAATGTTCGTAGATATACAGACACATTTTATTAATATATTCATTATTCATGAATGGCAAATTTAATTACTGTTTGCAAAATAATATGTCGAAAATATATACACAGTGTAAGTCAATTTCATGTATAATATGGATATGATAATATGACATTTACATACGTAGAAAAACGAACAATTAATTATAGGTGTAAGTACTAAGAAATCATAAAAAGGTAAACGTTTTTCCGAGATGTACCTATCTTACTATGTTAGATGATTGTATCAAAGGAAAAGAAACCTATTCTACATGCTCAAAAAAAAAAAAATAGTAATAGTAATAATAATAATAATAATAGTAATATTATTATATTAATGACAATAAGACATCAAAACAAAACAGTTATTACCTATCTGTATATGAGTAAACATTTCAATTTCTTTTCAAGAATACTTTTTATTATCAAAACAACGTTCGTAATATTGTATATATTATTTAGTATTTTACTTGGGTAAAATGACGATTTTAATGCGCCGAAAAATTATCACAGACATTTTTATATCATATGGAGTCATGGAGATATAAACTATATAAAGAACGGAATAGAATCAATTTAATATAAAAACCTTTATTGAGAAGGTGGGCGGGATAACCAACGATTAACTGAACCAAACACGTACATCGTGCCGTCCGCGGTTACAGGAACGTGACACCCGTTTTCCAAAGATTAAGCAGTTTACCCTCACCTTACAAATTACAACCGCCTTGGCGCTATAATGTGTTACGATTTCGTTTTCACACGACTAAAAAACATCGTGAGAAAACAAATTTTTATTTTTATGTTGGTGATACCCTGATAATTGATAGCGATACGATTATAACTTATAAGTACTAATAATATAATAATTATAATAATAATAAAACGTAATAACACCTAGGTATATTTAGTTATATGATTGAACTTAACGTTTTAATCAAACTATATATGTAAAAAACAATAGATCAGATATCATCACAGGATGGATAACAATTCGAGCATCAACAAATGAAATTATTGACCTCATCGTGACTTTAGCTGTTGAATTTGATTATTTGTTATTAGGTACAATATATTATTATTATCTTATTAAAATGAATACGTTTTTATTGTAGAAGAACTCCACTCGATCGATAGGTCACATGCTCTATAATATATTATGAGTTATGGTATTATGTTATTGAATACAAAATGCTGGAGCCAATCAATTGGCAAAGAAAAGAAAAAAATCCATCAAGTTATACAAGGTCAAGAAAACGATCATTTATCTGTTCTTCTGTGTGGTTATTATAATACTACAGATCACTCCAAAATAATAATAAGTTCTTATGACGTCAACGAATTATAATAATATTATTATATAGTATATACTCGTTCATTACCAAAATATATTATATTATGGCAGTGCAACGTGTTCCTATTACCGAACGGAAATTTAGATCGTTTGCGTCTTGCAAAGGGTTAAAAAAAATTCGATTTACGACCCCATACACGATTAGAAAAGAAAAGACATAAGGATATCTATGAGGATTGCTTTTGCCCCTAAGGAATAAACGTCTTGCGTCTGAGATATATTTAGACTTCGCTTCCCTTAGAAACCAAAGTCCCGGAAGTCGATCGAGGCTGGTTGCCAGCGGGTACGAACGTATGGGTACGTATGTTTATATATCAATGAACACGGACTGTTTACGAGCCATCAGAGTTCCCAAGTGGAAAATTGAGCTAAATCAATTTAAAGGAGAAATTTCAAATATTATAGCTGTTAGTCTGTAGTAGGAGCTAGAATCCAACTAAATTTTGTTTGTACACGTCTAAATTAATCAATAATTTATAGGTATTAATTTAATTATTTTTGTTAATTTTATATTTATCATAAAAATTATACGCTAAACCTAAGAACGGTATGAATATAAATATTAAGTAATTAGGTGTTCAATCCGCATTTACTAAATACCGTTAACACCTTGGACATTTTTTTCACTTCATAAAATTATATTAAATCCGATTATTTAATTCTATTTTAGCATTGACTTGATAAAAAATAATAATAACCCTACCAAATTTTATATTTTCGAGGACCGTTATCTTTTTGTTTCATTAAGTGTTTCGATCCCAGAACAGCTCTTGAAAAGTCCATTAAAATCAGTCACATTACTCTCATGAACCAAAAAAAAAAAAATCATCAAAATACACTCAAATATGTTAAGGGTTTCGACCTTCTATAGTCACTATGAAGTTGTACGCCACGTCACGCGTCGGCTATATTAAATGTACACTTTTACCGACACATAATCGCGTTACCTAGAATTTCCAGTGAGTTGCTGTACCTACCTATTATAAAACACAGTAGAACATTAAATAGTTTCGAACGCGTACAGTTAATTATTTTTATTTTTAATAAATCAACACGTTTTCCAGCAGTAATGCGAGCAGACAGGTATATAATATGTAGGTACGTGTATAATATATGATATACATTATACATATTTATATATGTCATGTTTTATGCAAATTAGTCACCGTTTGAAGTGCGCCAGGTGTTGTATACATCCAATATGTTTCATTTAAACAACACAGGCGCGTGTACATAAATACATTGAAGATTGTGTGTAAAGTGTACGGGTATTGTTCTATAATAAGGGGTAGCCGTTCTCGTTGACCTGCTGCCAGGACTGAGATCAATGTGACCGGGTGAAAACAATCATTGCGGGTGCGATATCGTGACAGTAATATATTTAACGGAAGTTAAGAGACGAAGGCGTTGACAATGAGCATCCGTTACGACGTAACGTTGGATAAGGGATGCTGTAAGTATGCGATCGTTATTATAGGTACCCGTAACGTGATGTCGTGATCAATATAATATCATTCCATCAGTGGCGTATCCAGGATTATGAAATGGGGAGGGGGGTTAACAACTCCTGGCTACGCCACTGAATTCCATCGTAGGTATTATTGTATTAATAACAATACTGATAATGAGTTTATTTTGTGTCTGACTTGACAATTAAAACTTTGAATTTATTGGCCTCGCTAATAAGTAATAATCGTGTTGTTGGAAAAAGTGTTTACCTGCAACTGGAGACAGCTTTCGCATAACGCACCATCTGGACTTCCACTGCAAAAAAAATTAGATTTAGTAATTATGTATAAAACGTGTATCCATGCGGGCGTTTGTTTGACGATAGAGAAAAAATAATTTAACATTCAACGATGTATTCTCCCTTTAAAAACAAATACAATGACGTCATCTAGACATTTAAATTACATATTCAAGCTACCAAAACAATGCAAAATCGACAACGAGATATGCAGGTAGCGGTGACATGAGCATAATCGCGGAAAGAAAAAAAAGAAACACTCACCAGGAAACAGGTTACCTCGTATATTAATAATAATTTATGCGTTGTTAGTTAGATAGAAGCTAGTGGTATAATTCAGTTTTGCTTCAGAATTTCAAATTAAGAAAGTAATATGAATTATTAAAACACTAGAAATAGGATTTTCGATCTAAGTTGTAAAAAAAATGTCTGAATACGATCGTAAAACCAAATTTCAAATTTTCATTTTTATTATACGCACATTAAAGGTATGAAGAGATTTTAGGGAACAAATTAAACCCTTGGGTATTTGTTACTTGTGCTATGCAATCTATTTTGAAGGTTTCCTATGGTATTTTAGCATCACAGGAAGCTGTTATATTATGAAAGAGATGTTTGTAGGCACTTAATACAACGTCAATACCTATAATAATAATAATATTAAGGTATATTATTATGAAAGTACCTATGAAAATAAAAAAAATAAATACTGATATACTTATTAAGCTATTTGTTATTGTTATGAATAAATTATGTGAAAAAGTGAAATATACAATCACTGTCTATATTATATTCGTCAATCATTCTCGATTCCAAGATTGGAAGTTTTAAAATTCGAGAACGAGAGGTCATATTATACGAACATTGTGTATTACTTGTGGGATACAATAGTGAAAGGTTTAACCGATGACGTTCATCACGTTTTGGTAAAAAATTATAAAACTGACGTTTTACAACAAATCAAAATGCGATTTATTGAAGATGAGAAGAAATAGCAAAGATAATAAGACTGCTGAGTTATCGTTAAATTTTCCCTCATGTAAAAAGCAACAACTAATGATTTATGTTCCGGGTAAGCGACCTCGACATAATTCACTGGACACATATTTTGCCGGTGTACCTATATCCTCCTTTGATATCCTCCAGCCAATCCCCGCCTACGAAAAACAAACAGTTTTCTTCTAATTTTAGTAGACTGTTTTGGATCTTTTGGGAGGCGTTAAACCGCATAAACGGCCCATCGATCTTTTGACGTGGTTATTTTTGGTGTTGAAACTTGAAATTACGAAGGATATTTACGTGACAATATTAACCGCAAGTTATATTATGTATAGTGTCTACTGCTCAAGGAATTGAAATTTCATTTTATCATAATATTTACTAATTACCATCCATATTTTATCAATGCATCATAAATATAAAAATATACACGGAAATATTTTACTCATGCGCATACGGCATACCTATTAGAAAACCGATATTAATAATCCTTTGATCTTTGTTAATTTAAAATCAGAATATTTATAAATTATATCTCATACAATTTAACAACAACAAAACTTATCAAGAGTTTTAGTAATTAATAATTTATTATTTGAAGAGTTGGTATATTAACTTTTCCGATGATTTAGATCGGGAATAAAAAGTGAACGGTGCATAAAATAAGGTCATAGCCAAATATTAGAGACAATATTAAAAAAATATAAACATATTATACTTTTACTTGTAGCTGTAACTGAAAAATCTTATTATCAATGTAATTTTTCCTTATAGTAATTCGTATTACTAAATTATGATTATAACAAATTACTATTAAGTAATACTGTTGCAATAATAAAAATTAAAAGTTTACACAAGCAAAAATAAATGGCTAAATATTGTATATTAAATTGTTTTAATTCACAGGTTAAAAAGGTCCTTAGATTATTATTAATAACAGTTAAGTACCTACCTATATTATAAAGTTTTGAATCGCATTTAAATTATTTTTAACACACTTCATATTGTAAGAATTGTAAGTAATATGAAAGCAAAGAGTTTTTACAATCTTGGTCACCTAAAGTATACTATAACGCATATGTTTTTAAGGTTCACAAGTACTACAACTTATGTTTTTATTTTTTTTTTTAATCGGCTTTCCGATGCTAGTCGAATATATTCTGAATACAAGATTCCCAGGTACATGCGAAATAATACATTAGTTATTTACGCTGTTCAAACTCGCGCAGGATTTACGAAATATTAATATATTAATTTCGACTTACCTTTTTGCCATCACGAAATTTGACGGTGCCTTCGATCACCGTATTCGAATCCGTCATAATTCCGTTGGAGAAAAAAATCCACCACACACACACTAGCACATGTAGATCGCACCCGAAACAAATAAATTTTTTTTTTAAATCAACAACAACCCAACTAAACCAGTGAATTTTATTCCATTACGCGAATTCACGCACGCGACAATTTTCGAATTCGTAAGGCTAAATTTGATAAATACGACGACAGGGTTGGAAACTTTCACATATGGGTAACACCGACTTAATAATAATACTATTATTGTTTTGACGAGAAATTCAAAAATGATAAACAATAACCGTTAAACGCCGTCGACACGTCGACGTACGTAGTCGTCGTCGATGAGCGATCGTCTCCGGCGCACGACGACGATACCACGCGACCCGGTGAACGAAGTCTGACTGGTCGCGCGCGCGCTACGCCGCTACCGCACCGGCGACGGTTCTTCACCACCGCCCCCACCACCGCCACCACCAACGCCACACTACCTCCCCTCGCCAAACATTCACCTCCACCGGCTTATCGTTTCGCCACCCCTATAAGCGAGAGAGTTTACAACACTATACCACGGTATATATACAATACTATATATATATATATGTAGGTATTAGGTAGATACGCGCGTACCGCACGCAAAACTCTCGTCTAATGGCATTTTGGGCGAGAGAAAAAGGCGTAGGTATACGCGGTATACGTGGTGTAGGGCATCCCGAGACATAACATACACGTGGGTAGATACGTCGGTGGAGGTGCTATGCCATGGACCGACGGTGGCGATGCTGCAGGGATCGTATCGGAAAAGGGGTGGTGAAGACGAGCGGTATATAGGATCCGATCGGTCATGTATATAGTGTGCATGACTTGTATATTCTGGTAATGATATAATACATATTATAGACGTGAGGCGGGTGGTTTTTCGAAAACGTTTTTACGGTATTTTTGGTGATTTTTTTTTCTTTTTTACCCTAAGCGAAGGGGCGGCGTGTGCGCTACTGCTCCTCAACCCCAAGTTATTCTGCTTGGAAAATGCAAAATATCATATTCTCCCCCTCTACGGTTGTTCTACGTAAATAATATCGATTCAGCTCAGTAGCAGTATAGCATGCATCTATTACACCGTTATTGGTGCAACCTATGGCAATAATTAGCTATATCGTCTCGATCAATTAATGGTTACAAACAAATTTTGTTGCTCTAAAATGGATACTATCCGTTGGTGATGAGCAGGACGAGTCCCGCGAGGCACACGACACAATAGTATTTGTATACGTTTGTCGTCAGCAGTGGTGTAGCTGACGTAGAGGAAAACGATAATATCAAATTAAACAATTATTATTCGGGAGTAGCTATGTTTTTTATATACTATATACGTTTGTAAGGTTGTTTTCACTCTCACAATTTATTTGTTTTTTTTTTTTGTTTTACCCCAAATAAAAGGGGTTGCGCTTCGCATATAAGAAGTCCACGCGCATATGCAGTAGGTACATAATACTACACATACTACGTAGCAGGGTGTACGACTTTAACAAGCCGACACGCGCGCGTGCCTCGAAGTCGGCCAATCGTTCTGTATATGTATCATAATTATATACATTTTACATTTAAACTTCACACGAACGAGTCTCCCCTTATTCTGCCATTGATTCGTATTAGTGTTATTTCAGTTGTTACGTTAGTTGTATTTAAGTTAGTCTCACTATGGTAATATTTTGTTTTCATACCAACACAATATTAGCAGATAATATTTTCTTAAACCAAAAGGCTTATAAGACGTTGTTACCTATATGTTATTATTCTATGCTCAATTTGACCTTTGACGTTTGATGGCGTAAAAACTATAATATTCATGCTAGAGGTTGATTTTATTACTCACCAAGTGGGGAGTGGGTGAACTGATCTTTTGCTAGTTGTATTTTATATCAAAAGTCTATAAAATTTAATATTTTTATTCATAGAACATGTTTTCAAGATAGTAAATATATTGAAAAATATTTTTTTATAGAGATGCCTATTTGTTTGTAAGAATACTAGCCATTAGGTAGCCACCCATATTTTCTTGTTCTTATTGGAAAATTATATAAAATATTTAATAGTTGCATTCAACATTAATAGTTAAGGTATTATACACCCCTATTATACACACACAAATATTATATATTTTATATTAAAGTAATTAAACGAAAAACAATCCAAAAAAGAGCCCAAATCCAATTAGAATTATCAATCAAGATCCCGATCCAGCACCAGTGTTTTTCTTATATTTTATGGATAAAGTATAATATTGTTGTTTAAAATACTTTACCAAGCCCAAAATAAGGGGATCGTCCCATAAACCAGCTCCTGATTCAGAAGAAGATGCAGACATCCGCAATAATAACGTATCTAATATCTATATTATATATATACTGCGGATTTATGTTTGTCAATCAGATTTACAATCAGTCAACATGATTATAATAATAACATGGTATATACATTACTATCATTGTATATGGGACCATTAAGAGATAATATGGATTATATGATATAGTTCTATAGTATTCTATTTGACCAATAATAATATATACGTTATCACTTATCAATATGTCAATAAATACATCAAGTTCAAGTTAACGGCGTTTTATGTAATCTTGATTTATTTTCGTACCTAATTGTTTATTATATTTTTTTCTGACTCTTTTCACGATAGGTAGAAGTAAAAAAAAATCTGTAACAACTTATATAATAACCATGATTAATTTAAATATCACGTAATTATTAATATTAGATTATAGGCACAGTACAACATAAAGGATGTAAGTTCCTATAAAATAATATTTTACATCTTGAACATAAACACAATTTACTTATAATATATTTATTACAAAAAATAGGAATGATAGTAACTTTTTATTGTTTATTTTAACGAATATTTTGTAAATAATATTATATTCTATATTGGCATATTGTATATTAATGTATACTTACATTTATATACATACTATTAAACATTATAATAAAAAATAATAATATTGAAATATAAAAAGGTTATTATAAAAAAGCAATACAACGTGATAGATTTATTTGTTTGGTAAATCGATGTATTTTTTTTAGTATAAACATTATAAAACCAAACGTTGCATGTAAATTAAAACGAAATAAAATGTATAATACCTACTGTACAAATAAAACAAAATGGACAATTTTTGTTTTTAATGTCAGATTAAACTATAATCGGTTTATAATATAGATTACGTTTACTCGCTATAGATGTGTAATAAAAATCAATTAATTGTATGACGTGTACCTACGTTGTTTGGCCAAGTTCAATACACCCGTTAAACTATAAGTGATGTAATTAATTAAACTAATGTATACATGGACCCTGAAAAAAAAAAAATCAAGAATTATAAATTTTCTACTTTTTTCGTGAAGTGTAAAGTAAATATTATAGATTACAGCAGTATTTGTGAACCAGAGAGGCTCATAATATTTAACTCATTATTTATTACCAGGAGAAAAACTCTAACTTAAGAAAATCATTAGCGAAACGCATGAACACTTATCTCACAAAAAAAACCAACGCAAAAAACAATAACAATGATAAACGTTTTTATCTTAAATAAATAGATTATTTCTAAGTTACTGCTGTTTTTGAACTGTAGGTAATGATTTGTGCAGTATGACATTGTATTAAAAAAGTTTAAAAGCTATAAAATTAAAAAAAAAATCCTATTTTCCTTAAGTAAGTTTTCTGTAATTACATCCAGATGGTATTCTAATACAAGACTGTATAAACTGTGGTAGTTAGTAAAAAAAAAGTGTCTCGGAAGTTTTATAAATCGATTCTTTGCAGGACAATAGCTGAGAGTCAGTTCAACAGAAAATAAATCAGACTCGTTTATAAATATTTGTACCAAATGGGATGTTTTCAAATAGGTAGTTTAATCGTTTGAAAATTGAATTGACAATGATAACGAATAGTAGTAAGTAGGTACCTAGTTAAACATTTATTGTTATATTTTATATTATTATGGAGTTCAGATATCGTTATTCTTTATTGTCGTTTGCCGATATATTTTTTGCGATAGTATTATACGTACTAAAAATTACGAGTGAAACTTAGATAATTGAAAATGATGAGTATGTAATTAAAAGTAAAAAAAAATAATTGTGAAAGTTTTGACTGTTGAAAGTCGTGTTTACAGATTGTTTATATACGATATTATAATACTACAGAAAACAATGATGATCACGACCACACAATATGAATGGACAGGTGCATTGTGTTTGATAACGTGACGCATTATTTCTCGAAGGAAATTGTATTCATTTTTTAAAATTTTGTTCTGCGTGCGACAGAATGAAAAGTAATTTTGATCAAAACAACGCCAACAACAATAACAACAACGACAACCACAACGGTATATTTTACGCTAACATTGTTATTAGTGTTCAGGATACGGCCGATAAACTGTATACGAGCATACAGCAGGCCACGATAAGAGGCGACCATACACCGACGCACATATTTGTTAAAAATACTATAGAAATAAATTAAAAATAATTTTACTTGGTTATGAGAGCTTTTCTCTTGAATGCCATAAAAATAAAATTCAACTTTTTATGTTATTTTATTTTTGATACATTCAGAAACATAATTATATAATAGTAAAATGTTAACAAGTTAGAACAGATTATGATTTATTATATATGTATATATAGTTATGTTAGCAAATAATAAGACGGATCGTATTTGTCTGATTCTATAATACGAATTCATTCGATGATAATCCGTACGAATATGATGTACTTGTTTAGTGATGATAAAAATTGGTTTTGGTCTTGTAGTATCGCCATACTCTTGCTGCAACACCAAGACCAAGACCGAGGCCGAAACAAAACCATCCCTGCAACTCTTGCACATTTATTTTTCCAAAACCCATTTAATGTACCGAGGTTTAATGTATTAATTTAAAAGTAAATAATAAGAAATTATCTTTAGTTATTAGTTATTAGATTTCATTGGTGTTCGAGGAAATTTAGAGTTATTGATAACAAGATTAAAAATAACTGGAATTAATATTACAAAATATAGTTGTTTCATACTAATTAACAACTACGTAAAACTTATTTTATTTTCCCGAAATCGAAGTAGACGTCCGAAAGTCTACCTAAATACTAACAGGATAATATATCTATGTCCATAAATACACCTCTAATTTGAATCTATTCTAATAATTGCTGGAATTTATTATTGACTTACCAAGTCTTGGTGTTGTTTTAATCATCACTAGTACTTAGTAGTGGAGCTTTCAGTTGCATTGAAAATAAGTCTAATTTTGAACTGACTATCTATTATTTTATTCCTTTTTGCTGACAAAACTATTATTTTCACGAATATCTAAAACTTAACTTGGTACATTTTTACTCAATATTATATAGTTATTTCAAAAGTTAAAAATTAAATTTTATTAAGTATAAACACTTTTTTATGACTTTATAAATTGGATTTTTCTTGCAGATTATTGTTGAATAAAAATCACATTTAAATATTATGCTGGTTTTCCACTGAGATACTTCGGGCGATACGCGATATGGGGACTTTGGGAGCACACTGCCATGACAACAAATAAAACGCACGTGGAACACACAGTGCCCCTGACTAAAATTGCGTTAGTGCCATGCGGCCTGCTGCAGCGGGGATTGGAATGTATCCGAGGCACCGGTACAACAAGGACCTCACCACCTCCCCCCCTCCCCTTGCAATTACCAAACACATGTCACCACGGCGGTGACCTAGGATTCTATCCTGAGGGTCCTGTAGGGAACAAACCAACTCTTACGGGCGAGGGGGTGACTTTTCACCGCAGAGACAATTCATTGTTCCTGCAATGTATTATTGTTATATAATATCATTATATGCATATCGCGATACGTGGGCATGTTCCCCGAGGGTGCCGGCGACATTTATACACAGTATTACAAAAATATAATATGGATACCATACCTCTCTACCTACACCGAACGAAATTGGAAATCATAATATTGTAATATAATAGGTAATTAATAATAATAACCGGGTACACGGTCTTTCTGTTACGTCAGCTAGCAATAATAATGTTTTTTTTTTTTTGAGGTATTAATAATATTATAATAATAGCTAAACAGGGATGGCATCATATAAGTTAAAACGGAGTTGAAAGAAATGGTAGGTACTATTATAAATGTATAACAGACTAGGCATAAGTCTCACTGGTATATTCCAATAATTTACGATGGATACGCCTTCGTGTCAATCCTGTCATATATCAAAATGCCATAAATAAACCCAAATCACTCAAGACAGGGTTGAACAAGACATTTCTCGCAATCCGCACATTATTTTCACTTGGGCCCATAGGCGCAAATTGGGGGGGGGGGCTAAGTGCCCTCCCCAAATTCACCTTAGCCCCCCTCCAAAAACCTAGGACATACAATTTTAATATGCTATATTGCAATGGTCTGCTTTCCTTTAAAATATTCAGCCCCCCCCCCAAGTCAAAAGTTGAAATTGCGCCTATGCTTGGACCTAATCATTGGCAAAATCTAGATTTTTGAAATCTAATTTATCTAATTTATCAACTATCTAATGTAAGATAAATCATCACAAAAAGAAGTTATACCTAGTGTAAATACCTAATTATTAACGAGCCGTGTATAAACTATATACATTAGCGAAATTGACTTCTTCGTAAATTGAATGCAATCAAAGTAAATAATAATGGCTTTAGAAAAGGGATATTGATTGAATCTTGCACAAAAATATTTAAAATAATTAAAATAGATAAAAACTTCAATTTAAAAGTGGAAAATAGAATTATTACTCCCACTGCGAACCCTCCAGGTAAAAATGTTTTCCAATTTATATTTTTACCAATTATCCTTTATTTATCTCCATAATGACAAAATCGATCAGGAAAATCTAGGTTACCACTCATAAAATAGGAGAATATTAATGTTTTAAATTTTAATATTGAATTCAGAATTAACTGTTATTACTATTATTTATCAATCTTATCATTCTTGTATTGTAACCTGGTGTCAAAACTGGAAAGTAAAAACTAATGAATAAAAATAATCGGTGTTCACATCGATAAAAATTGACCTAAGCTCGACTTTCCAATACCAAATTTAAACTAAAATAATTCTTGTCTTGAAACCTTAAGATATTTCGTAAATTGGAAATCAAACTTTTAATCCATATTTAACTAAACCTCAACAAAACTCTACTGATACAAAGTTTGAGATCCACAAAAAATCAAACATAAACAAAATACAATTCACATGTTACTCAAAACAACATTTTTTATTTAGTAACAAGGGCCTACATCTTAAATCAAATACTACAATAGTATTTGACACAGACCTAAAACAAATACAGTTTTAGAAACTGCTATTAACTTATTAAGTCCTACACACATTACCATAACTCACCCTCTGATCACTTAAATATAGTAGCCAAAAATGCCCAGCAATCCTCCAAAAATACTTTACAGGAAATGGTGTTTTGACCTTCTTCCCTGACTAACTTAACCCTATAATCAAACCCCAGGTATGTCATCAGTGAGTGGCTTCTCCCTTTAAGCCATCAAATTAAACTCAAATAACATCAATTAAGCTTACACACTTTACGAAAATTGTATGGATTGTTTAGCACCCAATCCCCTTAAATAAAACAAAAAAAAATATTATTATATTAGTAAAAATTTAATGATTTTCATTAAATAAACAGCTTAAATGTCGCTATCATAAAAAATTAAATTAAATTGAGTTACAATTTTTATTTTGTCGGGATTATGTTATTAAAATATATCATTACTCACAAGTCATCACCTCGTTAAATTGTAATAAAGGATATTTTTATTTTAAAATATGGTAGGTTTATAGTTTGAATTGAACGAAGGGTAAGTAAAAAACTAACTGGCGATCGTTTGGGCCAAGAGCTTAAAATCTCCAAAACGGGAGTGAAAACTTTAGTCAGTTATTTGCACTTCCCACCTGAAATCGTTGCCAAGTGCCGACGGGCCTACAATAGGCATACACTGTGAAATCGTCGAAATAACGTGTACAGCGACGGGAAAATAATGATAAAATAGATGCGGGTCGGCAATGGTGTCCGACGGTGACGTTCGAGACTTTGACGACGCCTGTCCGGTCTTCCTCTACAGAGGGCTTGTTAACGGAACTCCGGTACGCTGACGAGAAAAACTCGACGGAATTATTACAGACGAACATAAACATCGGATGTATTTTTACAATATTATGAACAGTCCTAAAATTAGTGCCCCTGCGCCCACCATCGATGCCGCCACCGCCGTGGACGTTTGCCAGCTATATTCGAGTGCCAACGGAGATGTACACTATGAAAGTCTACTAAAAAGTCTTATTAGGTCCGATTTAACGGACTAGATTGTCGTGACCTAGCTGATTATCGTACACGATCTGGAGGTCTTTATTGCACTTCTTCAAGGCGCCATATATGTATCAGTTTATGTACGTGTATACACAACAACAAGCTGTGAACATAAGCGGAACCTTAGCCGAATTTAAGGGCAAGGAACTTTTTTTTTTAAATTTGTAGCTTACATCTGAATAAGCAAACGAATTCGTATAACAAGTATAAAAATTATCTACTGTGCAAAATACATACATTTAGGTAATATATACCTAATATTCAAATAAAATATTTATACAGCAGCTATAATTCAGAAATGTGTTAAACATTACATTTTTATTGAATACTATTAAAGTAATAAAATGTTTAACATTATTTTTTTATTGATGAAACGAGTTATGTACTTTGTCGATACTTGATACCAAAATCAGATCATAATTTATTAGAATCCAGCTTATAAATTATTTACAAATAATAACAAATCGTAATTGTAAAAATATTCTATACAACAACTTACTATTCAATAGCAATCGTCATATATGAGAAAATAGAAATTGTTTTGGGGGCTTGTGAATTATTTTAGGGGGCTAAGCCCATCTTAGCCTACGGCTGAGCAGTATAAAAAAAATGATACTTATTTCTTATACCATACATACGCGTACTGTAATAATAACAATAATAATACAATGTATTGTTAACCGGAATCAAATCATCGTTATAGCTGTTTACAATTTCTCGAACAATGTAGTATACAATATTATGACAAGAACATTACGAAAAACGCAATTACCGCGCTTATTCTTCTTTGATAATGTCATTATATTATACGTATACGCATTACATTATTATAAGACCGCGCTCAAACGATTTTCGGAGATTCAAAGTCTCCCTTAAATCTTGTATCGTATTTTTCACTATATCGCATACTCTCAGTTTACTGAACAATACTTCAAAAAAGCGTTTATTTCGTATTATTATGTGCACCCAAATTATTTTTTTTTTTAAAGTTGTACCTAATTTATGAAAATTTAATTTCTGCTACTCGATGGCATCACTTACCAATTTCAAAATTACGTGAGTAAATATAATACTATATGTCTATATAATCTCTCTGTATATATGACTAACTGGCGAGAGTCTCATATTACTTAACTACTTACTTAACTTTGCATTCATATTGAAGAATATTCAAGGATGTTAAGGTTGTGTGTTCATTACGCCAAATCAAAATGCATATTATATACCTGGTTTTCACCTTTGACATGGTAGGTACCATCGTCCATCAAAACGTAACGAACCAGGTGGTATTTACAAACCATCATTTGTCATCCTAATCATCTTATTCGAAAACATGTCTGAGTTATTAGTTTGAAGCGGAAAGGCAGAAATTAAATCATAATACCGTTGTATTTATTTTGTTTTCAAATATTTGTCATAATCGAAACGGCATACAAAAAACGCATTGTAGAAATAAAATAAAATGATTTTGGTCACATCCGTTTCAAAATTATCTATTTAGCCATTAACTATATTGTAGTTTTTGTTCTATTCAATAATTATACATAATATACACAAATAAACAACATAATTATATTATAATATAACAATATTTAAAGAAAAATAAATAGTTATTTTTGTAGAAAACATTAATAGAATATACGTACCTATATTGTTTCTATAAGTAACGATATTGTCTTAAAACTAAAAATTATAAGGCATTGTCTATTTGATGAGACCTGCTTTTATTTTTAAAATAATATAAACATAAAGTATTAGGTCACATTATACTCATATAATATACACATTGATATAAGTGAAATTTTACGTGATCAAACAAATTATATAAAAAAAAGGTTTAAAAAGTCCCAAAACGAGATAGTTGTGATTAAAAAAAATGTTTTTGGCCAAAAATGTAATTCAGGAATATCTTGGTAAGAATATAATTTAAATTTGAATGTTTGAATCTTCAACCGGCCGAACCAAATGTAAACAAGTCTACAAAAAAAAGCTAATAACAAAATATGTATACATATTAACTATTATGTACATATTTACTTAATTACAAACGTCCAATGTATCACAATAATAATGTATACAAGTAAATAAGGATATTAAAAACTTTACTAACTGGAAAAATTGTTTACATATGAATATTATGTTCCAGAAATAATTCTTAAACGTAAAATAAATGGTTTTTATTTTGTACAAGGTTCAGTGATTTTTTTTCTACTTGAGTTGTTTTGATTCATGTAAAATATGCACTGTAATTATTTTTTATTAGAGTACCTATTTCTTTTGATTATGTTATAAAGTTATATTTTGTATAATTTAAAGTTAGGATATTTTAGATTATGAGTGGAGGCGTGGAGTGATAAATGTATTGATTTTAGAATTATGACGTGTGTTTTTTTGAGTCAGGAAACACTTTTTAAAGTAGAAAAGATGCTTCGATTTTGAACTTTAGGGGTGGTTTATGGTAAGACATTGGATATAATTAGTATTTTGAGGGATCAAATGTAAAACATTTCCAGTACTCATTAAAATAACCGAGAAATATAAAAATAAAATAAACGCAAAATGAGTATTTTTGAGCAACACGAGTACATACTCGAAAAAGTCGATTTTTTTTGTCCGAGTTACTCAAAAACGAATAAACCTATATTGCCATTTTTATGCATACCTACTTTATTGTAATTTAAAAATATTATTCACTTGATATTTTTATGCATTTTATTATTTTTTAAGCACACAATCATATTTACAAATGAAATGTTTTGGGAAAAAATTAATTTCCTTCTGTAATCTGTATTACCTACTAATAGTAAAATAAAATAATTTAATGTCACTGAGCATGTATAGGTATCATAAAATATACTTAGTAAAATAGACTGACAAACCGTCTTCACTCTGAATCGTTTTTCGGAGAGCTCTCATTGAATTAAATTTAATCACATACAATGCAATGATTTACTTTTCATTTTTCAATAACGAAGTACAGTTTGACACCTACTGTACAGCAGAACGGTTACCTACTTATCCCGTTTTTAGATTTTAATTCTAAAATTATAGTTTTTATTAAAATAAATATCAACATCAATAGTATTGCCAAGAAAGGAGCCTATTTCACGGTAATTTATTCTTGCCCGTTCCTAAAAATGTTGAATTTTACTGACTGTTTCAATTCAAATGTTACGCTACATCACAAATCTTGATTAGAGATTCGGAGATCATCAAACTTTATACTTCTCCAGAAATAGTTTACCAAAACAACGAGTCATATTTGTATAACTAATAAGTAATAACTCACTTACTTTGCTCAGTGTTGAAAATGTTTAGATAATAATTATACCAATATTATGGAGTAGGTAATATGTACTGTATCATATTCATAAATACAGCATTCTAAACTCTTAGTGAATAATACAGTATAGTATCTAGTATTACATAATATTATATTATCATATTGATGTATTACATAAATAAATAAAATCGATGTTATGGTATTAAAAGGTTACTTAACTTTTATAGGAATAATCAATTTATACAATATGTGTACATTAATTTATTATTTTTTAAATACTTTTTTAATTTACTTAAATTAATAAAAAAATATTCGTCTAAACAAATGATTATGAATTTCGATAAAATTATAAACTATTAAGTTTATATAGAAATAAATAAGTGCATATAATAACTTTACTAATAAAGTAAGAACAAATACATAAATATGAAAACATTTTGCATTAGCTAGGTAGGTATAGGTTATATTTGTTTTTTTACAATTTCTTAAGTTAATATTTCAGTACTTTCTCCAATCCCCTTGTTTATTTTACGTTTTGTCCAGCCCGCAGTAATTTTATTTAGAATTCATCAATATCGATTTAAAATTTTATTTACATTTCAAATGTATAGAATATACTTTTAAGTATTTATACACCATTGGTATGCAAGTTTTGACAAAAATCTATAACTATTTTTCGACTTTTATTCTATTTCTTTTAAAGTATTACGGTTTACGGATCATAATATATTCATTCTTGTACTCACATATTATATCAAAAACGCTCCCAAATACGCGGAAGTACATACACGCTATTCAACAAAAGTCAAAAATATTTAGAAAACCAATACATTAATTTTTTTAAGCTTATAATTTTATTTCACTTATATCCATTTGCATAGTAAATTTGTGTGTCACATAACACATAGTATAACATGTCTTATGTGACATATAAATTGACTATGCATACGGGCATTAATGTAGGTGTTTGACTATTTTAAAAAGGTAATAATATTTTGGCATGAAAAAAAAATTAATGTAAATCTCTAGCATTATTATTGCAATTATATACGAATAAATATAATAAGTTAATACATTATTATAAAAAAGGCATTAATAACATAATTTGAACTTATTGTAATATCCTTAACGTTTTTGTAATGTATAATGATGTTTTTTATATAATAGGTAAGTATAATATTAATGTGAAATTGCCTGATCATTCATTAAATTTATATTCCATGAGTACTTTTATACCTACTATAATATTGTAAAAAGTATACCTTTATAAACTATAGTTTATTTACGATATTCATAAAATTACATTGTTCACAATACTTGAAATAAAAATCAAATTTAGAGTCATATGATACAGCGTACACACAGCATAATAAAATTGGATTCAACTGTTTTCGAATGCTAATATTATGGTTTTTTAGATATAATTTGAACACTTTGTGTTCCTTTACTGCAAACACTTAAATAGCCCTGTCAGAAATTCAGTTCACTGCGTTCATTCATGAAAGTTTACATGATATTATATTCTCCATACTATTATGTATGATTCTTGGCAATAAACAGCAAACGGTAGTTATATTATGATGAACGTTTTTATTCACCCTCGAAACATAAACTCGTAGGAAAATATATGAGGATTCATGTAACGGAATTTCCATCTATCACTCGAGACAACGATTTTGTCGAATAACATAATTCTTTGTCAAGATTAAGTAATTTAAATTGTCGGTTTAATTTGTTTTCTATAACACTAAAACTCAACTGTATATATTATATAATATTATTATATGTAATATGTGTATACCTTATATTACTCAGGTATGTTATTATGTAGTGGTATATATGCTGGGTATAAGATATTTTCATATCGTTCGACTCTGACTATCAGTTTTGAAGTCAATCGAAAAAATACATAAATACCGGTATAGGTACAATATTTAATTTTGCTATAGGCAGATATATACGTAATGCGTTTTCACCTTAGTTTTTAACTACTGTATGTCTATTATTTTAATTGATTCAAATATGATTAAATAAATTGCACTTGTTTGTTCTCTCAGTAGCAAACAAGACATTACTTATGCGAGATGGGGGAAAAAAGTCGGAGAAACATAATATCATATTATCGTAGGTACCCCCTAAATTATTTTTGTTAAACACTAAACTCTGGGTTAACATACAAAATGTCATCTACATTATTATAATTTGTATTAAAAAGTCTCCATTACTAATATACTTAGAGGTAGGTATATAAATTATATTATATTTAATACTTTTTTTATGATTTTTGAGATAACTTTTATTTTATTTTATTTACCGATAATTTGTGTTAAATATTATAGAAGCGTTATCATGATACACATTCTTCCTCTCCTATTTTATTTATTAAATCTACACTATCCATTTTAATAAAATATGAACAATAGTCAATACTATAAATAAGAATTTGTGTTGTTCATCGTTTCATCAGAAAGTCTACTAATTGATTTGCCACTTTTTTAACCAACCAGATTTTAGATAATAATGAATAATACCTATACAATATACATATAGGCTATAGCCATATAGGTACTATACAGTTATGTAATGATAAAACAATTCCAATTTTATCATAATATACATGGTAATATGGTATAATATATTATGTACTAAAAACATAATAATAAATATGTACGACACTACGACATTATAGGCATATTGCTATGCTTATAATATACACAGTGATCAAAGCACATTTAAAAAATAATTTGTTTTGGACTTTTTCTGTTTTCCGTTTACCTCGTATATTTTAGAAATGTAGATTTTATACAGATTATCGATATGTCGGTATAATTTACTCTTGCCTATTTGTTAGACCACCATTCTTACTATATAATAGGCCTAAGTCTCAAATTTGTTATAACGTTTCAATTTTATATAGATACTTACCTTGAAGGTTAGATTAAGCTAGGGCTAACTATAATTGATTTCATATCACAATATACAAAAATGTAATAGATTTGATTTTACTATGTATGTAAAATAATGAGTATATTATATATAATGAGTCTTTATAGGCTAGACAGTAGACACTAAATAGTAAACACTTCCATTGTTGGCTTATCTTCCAATTGCATACAAATGTTTTGTAAAATGATACATGATGCAAAAATATGACACATTTCAGATAATTTCTTGTTCAATTCGCAAGCATCCTCACACTAGCTTAACTAAAATTTAAATAATAAATAAACTTACTAATATATAATACTTTATCTAGGCCAATAAGTATTTGGGATTTACATGAATTATGTATTTATGTTATCCTTATTAAAAACCGATATTCGATTGATTATCGTTGCTATTAAATTATGTGTGTGTGTGTTGTTTATTTTCATTGATTCGTGTATACTGTATAACTGTATTTGTAAAATCACAAATTAAAATATTTATAATAAAACTATGATAATATAATAAATATATGAATAATGTGTTATTATTATTTATTATAATATATTTATAGTTATATTTTAATATACATAGTAGTCATGTTATTTTAACAAAATTATGCAAATATGTAAGATCAAGATAACAAATAAGTACAAATAAAAACCACCATGTTTAGAAAGTGTTAAATATTACGGAAAATATGTTTGTCCATTAATAAGCAGTACATATGGATATAGGACATCGGATCAATCAATTGTAAATTAAATTTAATATTTAATATTTAAATATACGGTAAAGTAAATAATTAGTAAATTTACTAATCAAAACTTAAAATAGGATAATACGCAAATGTTTGAAGTTGACTTCAATATAATTATAATCAGTAATAATTAGCAGTAAAACGTATTGATATATGTGTAGCATGTATAAAATATACCTATTATTGTTATTCAATGTGTATTATACAATTTAAATTTGAATTAAAAGTTAATATTTATAATTAAATTTAGAATTTAAATTCAATTAATTTATAGGCCTGCGGTGATCAATAATTGTTGTTTCCTTTTAATTTAATTAATCAAATTTTGCGTTGGTTTCTCGAGATACATTATTTAAGTATAATACCTTCCTTTAACGAGGACCAGTTTCGTTTTCAAAGTGAATTATGTGAGTAGATAAGGATGATATCTTGGCAACACCTACGCTATTTTCCATTAGCCATTTCGCAGTTAACTATGTACATAGGTACTGATACTACATACTACATAATATTATAGTGGTCGATCGTTAAAATATCTGAAGACAAACCAAGATAAATATAGTATTATATTGTACTTCCATATAAATTAAATGTATCAGTATCCTGAACTTCATAGGTAATGAATAATTACCTAAAATACAGGGAAACTAATATTTTTCTTTTATTTATTTATTTCTTAACTTTCTTGGATATTTTGAATCTTTCCATCTAACCTACCTATAAATCTTCACCTAATTCAACTGTTTATTATTTAGAAACATTTTTATATCTTTTTTTTTTTATCATAGACCGAAAGTATGATCCATTTTGACTTTTTTCACAGACCTAATAGTTTCGTTTATCACGTGTTCATTCACCGTGATAGTGCTATTCCATAAATATATTTTTTATTACAGTAGTTTATTTTTATCATTCCAACACTATGTCTACTACTACTATTGATAATTTTTTTGCATTATCATCTACGCGTGGGATATAACATAATTCATAAGTTATATAAATATTTTGCAAATATTCAATACCTATACTCAGCTTAGAAACGTTTAATATGATTCTGGTTCCATATCGCTTCAGATCGACGGTTAGAAGCTGAGCTTTAATGACTGTACTTGTACGAACGATCATTTTAATTTATATTAAACAGTGTATTCCAATGGATGGTGCACAAGTCATGTCCCTAATATATACGAAATGTATTTTGCGCTTGTGGTTTAATAATATTGAAATACACGAGTTTCGTCCTTCGTTGCCTAGCGGATAAATACGCCAAAATAGTTGTTATCTGTTGGTACCCATTTGCTCTTATCGAATATCTAAACTATGCTACGCACATTATAACACTATGATATTTCGAATGATCAAGTTTAATGTATTTCATTTAAAACGTGTTCAGTATATCGTGTGTGGTACTGTACACGATTTGAATATAAAAACAGTATCTATTGCGATTTTACGAGTACAACACAGCGTATTACTTATATATGCGCACATAATATAATGTCTACGAGTATCTAAATGTGCCTATTAAATTTAATATATTTTGTTATTATTATTAACCGTTATAATAATGTAATGTACCGATGTAGACAGATAAAAAATGATGTGAAACTATTACAATGATAATCGTATTAATTATCATAACAGTATAATATGATCACCTAACGTTTTTTAAATGTTTGAAAAATGTACAATAACAATATATTGTTATTGGTTGGTTTAATACTTAAAAATAAATTACAATTATTTACAGAACATAAATAAATATAAATTGTTTATAAATAAGAATAGGCGTGATATGGGCAACATCGGAGTGGTACATTAATTAGAACAATATTTTCGATATTTTTTTAGTAATTACTTAGAACAGAGTATTATTATTGTTATTATACAAATTATGTTTCCAAAAAATAATAAACTATTGCCTTTTAAAAACTATTCTGAGCATTTCTTGGATTATTTTTTACTACAGTAATATGTTGTCTACCGTAACCCTTGAAACAGCGATATTAAAATTGTAAATGTTCATTAAAATAATTTATTGATGATGGCGGATGTGTAACAAATTTAACAATTTTTAAAGAGTATTGAATGCAGTAATACATGTTATGAGGTCGTAAATATGTGCTAAATTAATAGTCATATTATAAACAAAAACAAGTTATACTCAAATGAATCTAGAATTTACGTCGTTATGGTATTAAAAAAAATCATTGCTAAATACTCTGCAATCATTTTAGTTTTTAACCCTAGGAAAAAAACTTTACTTCATAAAAAAGTTTTAATATATGATTTATCTTGTAATAATAATTAGAGTTTGAAATACCTACCTAATAATTTGCAAACGATTGCAGTTTAAAAGAGATTAGGAATTCGATTGATTTCACAGGGTCATCGTGATTTTCATATTTTTAAATGAAAGCGGTTCTTCAAAAGATTGTATAGCCATGGAAAATGCATATTTAAAAAGGGCATGATTGAGATTTATATATCTAGCTGCAGAGAAAACAGTGATAAAGTTCAAACTCAGATTTCAGAAGAAAAGGAAAAATTTCGATTACTTGAGACTTTCACCTCACATGACGGAGGACGGAGACACACTGCATCCGAAGCTCCAATGCTGCACAACCACATGTTTATTTAAACGATGCAATCACTGGCACATTGTTGGTTTCTGATGAATCAGCTGCTTCTCGTTCGATGCATTATTATATTATTATTATTTTTCTTTTTATTAATCGGCATTCTTCGTGCAAACAGTATTTTTTCTTCAGCGTGCCACCAACCATAGTGTACACATTATCAGATCGGATGACGAGAGCAAACATCCCCGTACATAATAATATAATATAATTCTATTAAAACATAATATTATACGACGCATTTGCTTATAGGTATAATAATATGTAGGTACATACCGTAAATCGTATAGGTATGTATAATGTATATTATTATGTGATCTATCTGAGTCCATGATTAGTTATATATATGTATTATAGTATGTTATATACCTACCTACATATTTTTTTTATTACATGTGCAGAAGTTGAAATGATAATCAACTCTAAGTGCATATAGATGACTGGGATATTAAAAAACTCAAACTTATGTGAATCACCGCCGTAAGCGGAATCCCACAAATGATGTTGTAAATGTTATTCGTTTACTACTATGATATAAGCGAATTTTGTACGACGGTTAATATTTTCTCGTACCGGTGATTGGTGATTCTTTTAAAATGGATTCATATTAAATGCTGGCAACACAAATAGAAAATATTCTGTAATTAGATACAAATATCAACCATTAAATTTCATTTTGCTTACCTAACAAGTATTTGATCTCCTTTCTTCTATTTTTTTTAAAAAGACCAACAAAATCCCACAACATGAATTTATAATAATTATGTAGAAATTAATTTTGATAAAATTATCTGTATCATCTTTTCATTATTATAATATGAAATTTGTTTGTATTTATTCAAAAACTAATTTTTTTATAACTTCTAATAAAAGTTTAAAATACTGCAGTTGCTGAATTTTTTTAAATTAGCATATAATATTAAATATGAACTCAGAAATTGTTTATAATTGCGCACTAGCGCACTACAGATGCACATACCATTCGGACATTTGGTGGTGCAAACAGGGGAGGGGCTATTAGATTAGCTTAGCTACCCCTTCCCCAATATCTTATAAAGCTTCTTTAAACAATACATGAGCAATATATTATATCTTTATACATACTAACTAGGGTTATACCTAGCTACTATGCTTCTAAAAATAATATCAGGAGACTGAATTCCCCCCTACAATGTTAATTTGGCCTTGTGCGCTTCTGCGACAATTAATAAAGTAAATAAAATGAGTAAGATAAATTATAATAATATTGAAAACTTTCAATTTCTTCAAATATCAATCTTAATTTCATTGTATTTAAAATTTAAATAATTATACTAATATTGATTTAATCTATTACCTATCTATAATTTTGTGATACATGAAACATTTTTTTTTTGTATCCTTGATAATAATTTATGTTTAATATAATTTCACATATTGATTACCTTATCCAACTTGGATTTTCAATAAAAAAGAGGAACACTCTAAATTTGGAATTTAGCGATTGCGCCTACTAAATATTATGTAGGTAGGCCTACTA
The DNA here is from genome assembly GCA_949089665.1 of Macrosiphum euphorbiae. NCBI lineage: Eukaryota > Metazoa > Arthropoda > Insecta > Hemiptera > Aphididae > Macrosiphum > Macrosiphum euphorbiae. Next base: position 82,341,657 of record CARXXK010000001.1, read on the forward strand.
GGCGAGGAAGTGCCACGCGCACGTGAAATTACCAAACAAAATATGTAACACTTAGAATCAAACAGGTCAACAACGGTGGAATTTACAGAAGCACAGTGATGGATATAATTCATTTAAATTCTTTATCAGTCACTGTACACATTGCAACAAGTACTTTCTGGGTGCTTAGGAAATCATGTATTTTTATATTATCTAGGGTTATTTTTGGTACATATCCCGTAGGTACACCTATAGAAAAAATATAAAACACTCAAATATTTAAAATTCAATAAAAATAACTATTAACTAAAATGACTGAGCAGTAAAATCTATAATTAAGTTTTTAATATAGACAATAAAGATTAAAATATATGATATTTAAATCATTATAATATATTATGTGTGTAGGTGTATGTACCACATATTATGTTATATATGTTATATAAAGGGTATCGTATCCCACCCGCACATGGGAAATAGGAAGTTTCTACATATCACACACTCACACGTGTCCAACAGGTAAATATTACCAAATATTACAGCGAATATATGATAACTAATAACTATTATACAATTTTATGATATCCATATAAATAAATTATTATTGTTATTATTTTAACTTATTAATTTAAACTTAGAAGGATTTGAATAGGTTATTGTTGTATAAATAGATTTAAATTAGTCAGAAAATGTTGAAAATTTGACTGTGCTTAGAAAATAATAATACATGGAAAGAAAAAAAGTTTCAAGTCTCTAAGATAAATATTTTTTAAATTAAAACATGATAACTAAAATCGTTTGAGGAAAAAAATTATTTCGTTTAAGCATAACATTTTGGGAAAATTAAATTTGATACTTAAAATAAGTATAAACAAATGTTGCATATACATTTTCGATAGTAGAGAAGAAAAGTTTATAGAGAAGAAACATCTCTCAATATTAAAGATTGGAGCGATTTTACTATTCAAAAATTAAATAATTAAAAAAACACAATCACATTATTGAAAAACTATTACATTAATCGGTCCACCCAGATTCTAAAATACATAAATTTATATTTTTATACCTACATAATCTTTATCGTAATTAGTTTTATTTGGAATGTGACTTTAAATATAATTCAGAATAATATGTCTTATATTATATTTGATTTGTACGATAATTATTGACTGTAATTGATTTTTCTTGATTTTCATTACTTTATAAATTAAATAAATACATTTCAATTTACCACTGTAATATTGTTTGACTTTTTGTTTGAATATTTTAAATAAATGTAGTCTAAAAAAAAAAAAATAGACGACCTTATTTACGTACTTAAACTGTCTAAATCCGTCATGTAAACAATCTCATTTTCCAAAACTTCCTTTCAAACATTTACACCCATTTAGTATATAAATTGGAGGAAACTGGAGTATCAACATAAATTAAATACGTTCTATTTAATACGAAAATAATGGACATAGAATAATGTTCTTTTGGAAATATGAAGTCGTAAAGAAAAAAATTAGTTAAAGACATAAGATATAATTGACTTGAATGTTCTTAATTTTATTTTTTAGAAATAAATGTATAAACTGTATTACGTTACAATCATAAATAGTATTAAATATCAACTTCAAATGATATAATAAAATTAATACCTAATAATCATATGATTTACTAATAAGTAACAACCTAATTAATGTTTAAAAGTAGGTACATGATATAATAACTACACCATAAAATTGTATCGCTTTACTTATATCGGCTAGATAGTTTTTTATAATTATTACACCTAATAGCTGAATAGTATAAAAGGATGAAAGGTAATCTAACTCCGGTATTTGGTGGCTATAGACTACTCTTCGCACATAATTTATAGTTAAAAATCTCTTGTGACCGTTAATGATTCGCATAAGTGTATAATATAATATAGAAAATTAAAGAAAAATATATTGTACTTATGTGACACACGCCACACACCACATTGTTTTTATTCCTGGTCGAAGCTTTGAACACGAATGTAATAATAGTTTACTCGAGTATTGGAGATTAGTGAATTTGCATAAAATAGTTTATGATGATTATGAAACAAAATAATTAATTTGGGTATTAAAAGCAAAGACCCGAAATTATTTATTTAATCAACTTGAGTAGATAATGTCTTTACTGGTCTATATATTAATAATATGGTTGATGACAATTTACAATATTGACGAAGAAGTGACCAACAGTTGTACCTTACATGCGTACTAACTACTAGCTGCCAGCTACTTGTAGGTGTATTCAATATAATATATTTACCAAAATACTATGAATATGCAAATATCATTGACAAATAATATACAACTAATAAATATAAAACTTTTACTTAAAATGAACGTATACACATTAAAATAAAACCCTAACTATTTACAAATTGTAACCTAGGTACCTACCTACATCTACATGATATAAACCCTATACTCGCAAATAATATTGTTTAGATTTTCAAAATTAAAATTTCATAAAAACCAAACCTTTAAATGTGTAGGTTTTACAGTGATATACTTTGTTTGAGGGCACTATCCTCTTTGGTAACTATCATGGAAAAGCTCTAAATATTTCATGTGGCATGTTTATAGACTGAAAATATGTCTAGGTAGTAAGTAGTACTTTGAAGAGATATTTTTCGATATTCTCAGTAGTTTCCCTTAACGTAAGGATAAAGGGTAGAGGACTTAAATTGAACTAAATTGAGCTCTACACAGAATCGTTTTTCGAGCGTGACCACAGTCTCCTCCATCTAACCACCCCCTTGCCCTGAAATGACCTGCTGAAACGGGACGAGTTGTACCTATTACCAGTATCTGTACCCACTACGCAATCCGATTTTTTCATTTCTATTAATGTATAAAAAGAATAATACAATAATATATTCAGTTGACTATTGTGCCGTTATTTAGAATATTATAATTGTAACCAATGGGTCCAGGGACTGCCTATAGTATGCAGTATTTTAGTATTTTTAATATTAATATATCGAACTATACATGATAATATAAATATAGAATAAGAATTTCGAAAAGGATATTTAATTAGTTATAAGTGCTTAAAGTTTAGATGAGTGTATATAGTGTTAGTGGCACAAAGTTACCCCTCAAAATGTTGGTCTACTATACTCAGCTCATCAAAACTTTACATACTTATAAGTTATAATTAATTAACTGATTGTTAGAAATTATATTTGTATATACCTAGAGAAAACTTAAAATATTCTGCTTCCGAATAAAAATAAAAAATGTATGTTGTCATTCAAAATATTTTATTAAATGGTGTTAAAAAAATATTTTCAAAAGCATTAAAAGTTTTTGAAATATATGAGTGTCTTAGAATATTAAAAAATAACCTTGTAAACCTATTTAGTATACATAGGTATTTTGACAATTCTAACACGGCAACACCCATTAATTCTGAGCAAATACTAAGGAATGTTCCTAAAGTTACAAAAAAAAAAAGAAACTAATTATGTATTTAATGATGCAACATGACATGTTTAGTAATTTTGTGTACCTAGTAAGAGTAAAAAAAAAAGTGAATTTAAAAGAATTGATAGGTAAATAAACGTCACAAATATGCGACACATAATTATAATTTACTGATTCTAATATAAGACAACTACTTGCTAAATTGATAAATGTAACTTATGTTTTATAGTGCTGGTATTGATTTTGATATTGATCAATATAATATTGATCTAGTGTCATTAAAATAATTTTTAAAATTAAAAATTAATGGTTGTCACAGTTTTAAACATAATTAAGATTTGTTCTAAGGCATCCTACTTCGATGAAAATATTTATCGTTTTAATTAATAAATATAAAACATCTTTTAGAATTTGGAGTATTAATAATATGTTAAATTTTTACCTATTACTCATTATAATATAAAAATAATATTTTATTATTTTTCGAGTTATTATAATATTATAATAATACATTTATAATTACAATCATGCATAATGTGTAGTCCATGAAGATAAAACCTATTTTTGTAATATCGATTGATTTTGAGTCCTTTAAAATATTACCTGTAACAAATAAACAAAAAGAACATATAAGTATAATTGAATATATATTTTATTTATTTGCTAATATTTACTGTTTATTAATCATTTTAATAAAAAAATATTATGTTTTAGAGAGTTTGACGTGGTACATACATATTTACATTTTTGGTCTTTTTAGGTTTTTATTAGATTACTAGTAAATATACAAAATCAATTTTAAATATTGATTTACTTGAGTGCTAAGAACTTTAGCTTAGCAAAATGTTCTATGTCAGTGTTATAACATTATAATATTAACCACGACTCGTCGTATCATATATACTCAGCCTTTATACAGTTTATGTGGTTTACAACTAGTATATGAAAATAACTAAAGTTAACAAACAAGAAACAGAATTTCTACACATAAATTATAGGTTTGTTTGTTATAAAGTTTTGGGCACTTTAATTACTTTTATTTCTATTTCGTGACATAAGTAATGGTGATACCGTGGTATGTAGGTATAACTCGCAGTGTACATCAAAAGTACTCAAATATCATATTAACCAAGTCTCAACAAGTTAAGGTTACTCAATTACGGTTGTAATATATAAATGCATTTATATAAGTATATATTATAACCAGGGCTTGAAACCGCTCCTGAAGAAATAGGTTACCGGGTCCGGAAGGACCCGGAAAATTTTTTGGAACCGGTTACCGGTTATCGAGGTTTTTAGAAATAATGATAATCATTTCCCGCTTACCGAAATAAATTTTATAAATGCGATTACCGGTTATCTATTTGGAAGCGGTTTTAAATCTTCAAAATTACCGGTTACCTCACAAAACCGTTTTTTTTTGTTTTAATACCTACTCTATTTTTTTTCATCAAACTTAACATGTTTAGTATAGTACTACACAGTTTTGTTCAGTATTACTATTATTACGAACTAATTTAACGAACTTATTATTAAATAATGAATATCAAAACAGTCCCTGATTATAAGTTATAACTTATAAGTTATAACGTACCTATTACCTAGTACTTGGTACAATATCGTACATGCAAGATTATCGTACATACAAGAATGCATTATATATATATATGTATCAGCCCGCATTCGTCGATGTTTCTACCATTCGTATCAGTATTCAGTACCTATATCATAGGTACTGACTACTGAGAATCTTTTGTTAGTGCGCCGATACGATTCCGCAATCAAATACGCTTATTTTGGTATTTTTAAATTTTTAATACTTAGTAGTTCTAAAATAATCTATTTTAGTATTTTATAAATATTATTTTCTTCTATTTAGAATATTCAATATAATTTAAAAAAAATTATTTTTACGTTCATTGGTTTGAGATTTACGGTTTTGTATACTTCCGATTAATTAACCGGTTCTAAAAATAAACGGTTACCGTTATAGATTTCTCCCTTTATCAAATTCCGTGATTACCGGTAATTGATAACCGCTTCTCAAAATTGAAACTCGAGAACCGGGAAGCGGATACCGGTCCAAAAAGTACTCATGGTAATCGGTTACCGGGAAAAATCGGTTACCGGTTTCAAGCCCTGATTATAACCATTAAAATAGGTACTATACTGTCCCACAGTTGATTTTTTCAAATGTTTTTTCTTATAACAATTCATTCAATATAAATAATTTATGAACCATATATAAAGAAAATCATAATAATATAGTGCCACACCACCATAACTAACATAAATCGAAATAGGTATATATTATTATATAGGGATGTCAATTTATTATTATTAACAATGTACCTACTGGAAAACCACAAGAAATTACAAAGTTGTTGAATTCGCGTATTAGGTGTTAAAACATAGTGTCGTAACTATACCATAATAAAAGTCACATACATTTATTAACGCATCACGAATTAACGACATATCAAAAACATGGTAGGTAGGTACTGTAAAATGGATGTTAAACTATTCGAGGTTTACATTTCAGTTAATTACATTATCCACTATTAGTATTATTATTTTACTAAAAATGTATAGTGGTAAATTTAGCTAGGTCAATGTTCATTTCGAGCGAGTTGACTAATTATATTTAACTATAAATGTACCCATGGGAACTATTATCCTATGACTCAAGTTGAAATATGTATGTTTGGCATTCATTATTTAATGTATTTATTATGTAGGTACCTAAACTACACATATAATATGCATAGTGTATAGGCATTGTGTATACAAATGTTACCTATATTAAGATAATGTTAAATACTGATATCTACATTAACTATGTTGTGTAATCGATAGTTGATAGTTAAACTATAGACTCGTGTTGGGGGTTCTGATTTCCAATCAAAATATATAGGCCAAGAGGGATGTCAAAATATGGGACCTATCTATTTTGTTATTGTATATTTTATGTATTATTATAATATTATTACTATGTATATCTTTATAAAATAAGAATATTTCTATATTTATTATTTATTATTTTCATAAAAATATAGAAAATCACCAAATCTCACGTAGATAACAGACTTAATAGTTTTATAATAATATGTATTATATTTTATATTTTAATAATAAAAAGTAAAAATGTGTATAGATTAAAAAAAATAAACTAGTCGTCATATTATATATTGTATTATATATATAAATAAATGTTTATAGAAGTTAGTGTATAATGCACTAGCTTAATTTAATAATATTGAATATAAATTATATAGAACATATTAAAACAAATTGATGAATAATATTTTATCAAACTCAAAACTTGTCTTAATACAATATTTAAACTGTAGAAAGGCGGTAAAAGTACATTTTTAGTCATAAAGTGAAGTTACAAATTAAAATCAATTACGATTTTTTTAAAGTGAACTTTATTATAACTATCATGGTTCAGTGTTTTTAAGATTTAGTTTTTATAATATCATAGGGTATGCATAATTCATATATTTAAACTATTCTAAAGAGCTCGTAAAAATATTATATTAAAAGTTAAAACGGTGTATGCTTTCGTGTTATAAAAAAATGCATTTACTAACGCGCGAAGCACCAACTCACAATTTATGTGAGCATAAATCAAGTTGAAATTGAATCAAAAGAATAAACCTTTATTTATCGAGGCCGTTTATGTATCCTGTATACATGTGACCGACGAAATTTCATAATTTTCAAACAAAACCCGTGGCATTCGAAATCATCGAACCCATGTGGGACACTCTGGGTACATGATATGAAAGGCATACGTACCCTATGTACATAATACAATTATTGTTAGTGTTTAAAACGAGAGCATTCGAAAAATACGGTGAATTAGTAAATATTTCTCAGTCTCAGACTAGTTTAGATTTTTTTGTTAATTGATTACTATATTGTGATTTGTGACTCGCGGAGAAAAGGAACAGCAACGTAAAAAAATAAAATAAAAACAAAATCTAATAACCGACTCCGTTTCTGGGAACAAAGACCCCCCCCCCTCGTAAACCAGATGTATACAACATTATGCCACGAGTGCGTAAATAAAAATAATATGCAAAACATAATCCGACGAAAACTTATATTATTATAAAATATAAATACAGATCCGCGTGGTACGATAACCGCGTGGAAAATTATTATAGGCGGCACGAGAGCTTTTAAAATTTTATCGGAAAAAAACAAGTAACATTTTGTGATGGTGTAAAACACTATAATTTTGTACCGTGTTCTATTTTACTCTAATTTAGAATTTAATATTTTTAATCGATTGTAAGAATGCATGCATACATTGTTCACACACGTTCATTTATTTACTTATTATTTTGTTTGCGACAGATTGACTTGTACATAGGTACGCTTGTACAGTTGTTGTATGTAATAAAAATAATATGTATATAATATGAGCGTAACAAACGATTGTGATAAATCACATTGACGCATTAATAACAACTGTCGATCAATATAATAATTGTGGGCCGTCTTTTTGCTATAATATTATAATATAATATTCGAAGCTCGTTGCCGATTATCACGGCATCATGTTGATGATTTTATGAACGACTGACGAACCTTATAATTCATTTGCACTCGTCCTTAAATATGTGTGATTAATATGTTATTTTTAAAATCTATTCACATTGTTAATGGCCCGGCGTCATGGGAAATAAAAATAATATTTAAAATGTGACCCAAATTACTCGTTTTTCTGATCAATCGTTTAAAATTAAAATACAAAATACTATATATTATTATAACCCTGATAATTGCTATTGAACTTAAACACTATTAATTATTGTTTTTGTTATTATTTAGTAACATAGCTTTCAATTTGTCAACTACCTCTTCCTAAAATATGATAATAATGATAGATAAATTTATTTCGTTAAATTAAAAAAAAATTACTCGTAGTACCTATTTAATGGTGTTGGCGAAGTTTAATTTCCTTCTGCAAAACCTCAAGTACATATTGAAACTCAAAACACTCTAGCTACAGACTCTAAATCAAGTTGAGAAAATACTCTCATTTTATATTCAACAATATATGTTTTAACCAGGCAGCGTATAAAAGGGGGATGTTGGGTCAGATCAATGGCCTTTTATTATTTTTTTTTCAAAGAAATTTTATCAAATACTGTTTTTTAGAAAAAGCTTAAAAATATAATATTGTTCCCCACACAAACGTTATGTATACGCCACCGGTTTCAACACAACAATTGAACATGCATAAATAATTGTATGAGGGTAAAATGTGGAAATTATGAAAGAGGGGAATATGGAACGTAAACAAAGTGTCGATAAAATATTAAGATGTAATCAGACAAATGTAAGAAGGTTTGAAGGTTATATAAAAGATTTTGATACTATATATTATAAAACAATATTATATACTATGGAATGTATTAAATATATTATACTTTTTGTCATCTGAAATTGTTTTTACTATTTAATTTCCATTACTTTAGATAGCATTCCATACTATATTAGTCTTATATTTAGTAATAGTAAATAATATAATGTAAATGTTATACTGTTCATTTAGGTGCCTGGCTAACAACCAATTCTTGGGTATACTAGTTGAGTTGTGTAAACTTATAAATAATATAATAAGAGAATAATAATAAATCAATTTGATATAAAAGTTTAAAACAAACACAAATACTTATGAATTTTTTTAACCAATTATTATGAAAATAAATAATTAAACGTTTTTGTTGTGTGTTCGTGGAAATTTCATATTACAAACAAAGGAAGCCGAACAGGATATAAATTCCGGTACTCAACTCTCATATTTTTTTCATGAATTTATTAGTATTTAGTTATAATACATAATCACAATTTGTAAGTGTGTATACCTATATATGGTTGCCTAGGTATGTGTATTTTCGTAGTCATAAAAAATTATTCAAAGATTATATAGTTAAAAACAATACCTAAAGCAACGTTGCTTAACCTACAATATTTATAGTTTTATAATAAGGAAAGTCAATTAAGATTAAGAACAGATCATTAAACATTTCTTGTTCAACTAGGAAAATTAAAATGTTGTAAGCAAAAGATTCAACACGTCTATAACGCAGCATTCTATTAACACAAATGTAAACGAACGGCATAGAAAATTATTTCAAAAGTCCGTTTAGTTGACGAATACAAATATCCAACTATACCGGGCACCGGGTGGTACAGCATTTATACACACCTTCCGACAGCTGCTACTAAAATATAACGTTGGATTGGTGTCACTGATCTTAAAAATAATGCATAAACAAAATGGTGTTTTTATATATAGTTTCTTATATAATTAGCATTTAGCATCCGTTTTTTTATTATCATTTTTTTTTTGTTTGGAAGGCATTTGGCTTTTAAAAAGACTTAATTTTCTTAATTTGTTATGATGAAATGCTCAAATGCATCTCATAAAAAGAGATTCAGCTATTTGTCTGTTGTTCACTTGGAAGTCATAAAGTATCTTTGTCTCATAACCTAAAATAAAAAAAAAAACTAGGGAACCCCGAAGCGAGCTGGCAAAAGTTTTGGGGGTAAGGGAAAGAGCAGGCCAAAATGCAAATAAAGAACAGTACTCAACACAACCGGCGGCGATGGTGGGCACTTGATGGAAGAACAAAAATAAGGGAAAACAAAAAACTTTTTGCAATAACGGGCTACAGCTAAAGCAATCAAGCAATCACATACCCTCGTCCGTTAGCCCAATGGTTGATTTTGTATTATCAAAAAGTTTGTCAAAATATTACACAACACGTCTCTTTTTGGTTATTTTTTTCATTCCCTCTATTATATTTTATCCTGAAGAGTAATATATACATATACGCCATACCGTAATATAATTTTTGCCAACAATATAATAATTACAGTGTAGTGTCAGTAACTCTTGATATTTAAATTGCAAACAGTTATAAAGAAATAACTAACACCACGCTCTGTATAGAAAAAAAAATACATATATAATATATAATAATCATATTATAAATCGATCTTTAAATTGGAGGTATGGATAATTTTAAGTGATATTTGTAGAAAAATTTATATTTTAACCGTTGCGTTGTGATTATCACGTACATTGTACAAAAATCATTATTCATCATAATGATAGTACTTAAAAAATGTATAATATTATATTATTCAATAAATAAAAATATAATTACATATTTTGATTTCGAGTGGTACATAATAATATTAGTTCAAATAATATACGCAGTGCTTTTAGTTCAAGTAAAATATTAGGTAATTTCTATTAATTAATAAAATGTCAAATTATCAATCAGATTAAAACTGTTTAATAGTTAAAAGCTATTATAGTTATAATATCGCTATTGTTGAATAAAAACAAATAATTATTTAATTGAATGACAGTTGATACACACTTCATATCTGCTCAAACAATTAATTTTGAAATACACAGTATTACACTATTACCCAATTCGTAACATAACGTTTCTATTAGATAACAATTTATTAATATTTAGCAGAGATTTAAATTGTTCTACATAGCTTTTAATTTTTAATGATATCAGAATATAATATAGGATTTAGTTGTAAATTTAAATTCTAGCTCTCCATTAGGAATTTACAGTTTTTAGATAGTTAAAAGCAAACAAACAATTTTTACTGATAATTTATAAAACTTTCATTATGTATAATTAACATATTGTGCTAAATAAAAAATAAATTAGTATAACTTTAATTTGTAACATTTTATTATCCATGGTAAATAAAATGAAATACCCAAGCAGTTTGAATTTATGAAAATTCTCGACTTTTCTCATGAAATCAGTATGACGAATAGTAATTTAGTACATACAACATTACCTTATAACACTTAAACAAGGTAAATAAAATACTAAAATACTTTAAATTAATCAAAATAATTCTACCACAACTTATAATATTATCTTGGTATTTTTTTTGCATTTTATGAGAATGACGAGTGTTTACCGTATTTTAGATATAGGTAACTAACTATATTTATATAATTGAGCAATTATAAGGAAAAAACGTGCGCAATTGCACAACAAGAACTGAAACTATTTAACGTGTTTAGTAATATTCAAACGATTCTAATTTAAATACTTTCCGATTATAATATTTTATACGCAGCTACAATTTATACAGCAATACCTACTATAAGTGGTTAGGTATTTATTCTTATTTCTTAGGCGATATTCAACGTAATCCTACTACTATAATACACGCCAATAAAAATGAAATTTAAACAAAAATGTTCAAATAAACAAGAGATATAGTTCACTTGCATTCAAATATTAAGATTCAATATTGTTTGGAATACAATAGGAAATATAGTATTAAGGTCAACCGCAATGAAAAAGCTCAGCTTCACTGCAGTTCTACTGAGACGAGAAGGATTCCCAATATAAGGTTCTACGTCTGTTTTGTAGCATGTTCTTGGGTGGAGTGCACTGTCCATGGACATTTAATAATTCTTTCAGTTTTAAAAACTGTCACTTTTTAGTGTTGTCATTATATTATAATAAAAATCAAACTGATACATTGAAATTTGGAACATACATCGAAACTACGATATTTTGTTGGTTAATTATTATGACGAGAGTTTGATATGAATTATACATATAATATATAGGTAGCTAACAATGAATATGTAATTAATAATTTAATCTACTATGTAACTCTTTTAGTATATTTTTATGAATTCTTATATAACTATTATACGATATAACGTCCTAACTGATTTTAGCTATTAATTTGATTTGTTGGACGTATAGAAGTTTATGTGGTTTGCATAAACCATGCATAGACAATGACGTGTTTATGTGTACAGAACCCTCTATAGCCTTCCATGGGCAACGTTTCAAACCATAGTTTATCCATACGAATAATATCTTACTACAGGTTAATTAGCACCCCAGTTTTCTCTATAGCCCCTCAATTTTTTAATCATATTTTAGTTAATAACATAAATTATCAGGGTATATACTGCGGATATAATTCTAGCCCTCCCAGAAAGATGTCTCTAGTTGCGCTTATGAAGATAACCATAAAAATTAACTTAGTTTGTGGTTAAAGTGTTAAACGCATAACATGGCTAATAGGACAATGGAGTGAATTGGCTACATCGCTGACTGAACGTATAGAGAGAGCTCCTTTGCAAAAATATTATTTTTCCATAGTTATATACAATTACAGGCTGTTTTCGTCTTTGAAAATCACTCTATTCTAAAAAACGAACGGTCTGCTTTTTCTGCAGATAATTTTATAAATTATCTATGAATAACAATTTATCTACGAGAGTAGGTAGGTTTATATATAGGTAATAAATTTAATCGTTGTTAGATATACAATATTATTGTATATTATTAAAACAATATATTATTATTATATAACAGTAACTAATTTCATACCGTATTCAAGTTTTCCGAGTAAAAAGAAACATAATAATAATAACCAAAGATGTTCTTTTTGCATCGTGGCCAAAATACTATAATATTACACCGGCATCGGCAGAGCGGAAAGTAAAGTTTCCATTTTTATTAAGATATAATAATATAAAGTCTATACATATATTGTGTGTTTTTCCCCTTAAATACAATAATATTATGGTACATTTGTTCAGAGTTTCAGTACAACATTTTTTTTTTCATCTATAAATACCACAACATTTTTTTGTTCAAATGCGACTGTGTCCTTTTTTGTATTAATATTATTCAATATATTTTTACGATAATACAATACCTGTGTATATTCTGCACTAGGTCACACTACTATCGGTTTGATTAATTCGTTTCAATGTCTATGTACATTGTACAGCGTACAGCAACAGAGTCTCAATATATTCAACTAAGAAATTTGAGTGTATCGATCTATATCGGACCTAGATTCGAGCCTACTACGCATCAAAGTTTTCTTCATGATAATTTAATTTATATTTACAGATGTATTAAACGTATAGAACCTAACCATGTAGGTATTTATTATTTACTTAAAACGAATAATAATAGGACAACAATAATATTGTAGAAGATCTTTTCATTGGGAATTGTCATAAACCAACGTATATATTCTATAGTTATTGCAACTAGTAATCTCTATGAATGTTTTTAATTTGTTCATAAGTCAGATCTCAGAAGAATATTACAAATTACAATGTGTTATGTGATATCAATTATAATATATATATTAAGCCAACAGACATATCCTAAGTGTGATGAGAACAAAGTGATACGGTTTTCAACATAATGAAAATGCACATCAGATAAAAATCAATACAATTTTTATTACGTATTATTGAAAGAAATATTTACTAAAATATTAACATAACCTATGTTTTAATACTTTTACGTCATATACAATGACGTTAATATTAGTACAATAGGTAAACTCGCATGTCTAGTTACACAAGTTTAAACAAAAAAAAAAAAAAAAACGAAAAATATTTATGCACGTATCATCTCAATATCACCTATATTATTATTTGACTATGACGCACTATCGATGATAAAAGAGTATCGAGTTACCTTAATTCGTGTACAAACGTGAAATGAATGATGGTTATTCACATAAGTTGGTTTATGTCATAGTTTTTTTTTTTTTGTGTATGTCTATTTGACATCGGCAATACGCCAATACTCATGAGTCATAAACTACCCCTGACACATTCCACTGAAATTACATCAGGGGAAGATGGTGCCGTCATCATTTATTGAAATAAACTTTATTTAAAACAATCTATGTAAATTGTAAACAAATGCAACTTACATTGGTGGTACAAAATACAGAAGACCATCTGTAATAAATGGTGCACTTAAATAATATAATTACCAATTACGTAAGTAGCTGAGTAATTAAGCGCCTATCGAGACATAAAATATAATAAATCAATACACAAAAACAACATTTTAACATTTGATTAAATACTCCAAATTGTCTATTTATAGAACCTACTATAATGTGAATAATAAACCCACTGACCCGTATTGGCGTATTTAAATTTTAATACATTAATTATACAAACATTCAATTTTGAGCCGAAATATGGTTGATATTACAATGTTGAGTGTAGTTTTCTGTGTCAGCTACTCAGCTGTCATTATTTTATAGAGTAGTTACTATGCTTTCATCTTCAAATTTGGGTGTGATTTCTGAAAGGTTAGGTGAAGTATGGACGTTTGGTATTATCACTTGTAAAAAAAATGGATCTTGATAAAAATTCGTATGCTCAGTCAAAGAGTTTTGAAAATTTAAAACAAAATTCCTTGTCATTTGTAAAGACTTCAAAGTTGAAACATTTCACCGTTCATATGTTCATATGTTCATACCGTTCATATGTGTTTACTATATTATACACAATCCAATGTTCTAAATATTTAGATTAGTAGATACTATTTATATTTTATACCAAGAAACATACTATCGCCATTATATGGTAAGCCGGTATTGACTTATAAGCTGTTAATAACATTTAGTATAATATATAATATGCTACTTCGTATTGGCAAAAATTAGTTTAACCTATCACGTAGTGGTGGACCCAGGGGGACAAAGTTGGCATTTCCCCCTCCCCAAATCGCTGCATTTTCCCTTTGTTTTACACTATGTTTAGCCAATTTTGTAGCCAATTTTTGTACTTTTTGTACTTTTGCCCCCTCATGCCCCTCCACCCCAAAATTAAGCCCTGGATCCATCACTGTTGCCAGGTATTATAAAAAATAAAGCAGTTTATAATGTATTTAATAGGAAATAGTTTGGAGTGTATACTAGGTAAATTATACTATTGTCTGAATCCCACTTGAAAAACTTAGGTTTTATTTTTTTAGGGTGTCAAAAATTGATTGTTTTCTAAATATCATGTAAAATTAGAATAAATTACTAGTTTCGAATGGTTTCTAAAAGGTTAAAGTATACATTTCAAAACATTTTTAGGGACCATTAAATATATAATATATTATGACAAAAATGTAAGTTACTATACTTACAAATTATAACACAATACCAATATAAACAAACAGACAAATAAAACCAAATAATTTTCATCTGTTAATACAAAGTACAATATACTGAATTATACTTTGTAATTACAGAAACTTGTATTAAAACCGTGAAAAAACTCAAATTATAAAATATAAACCAGCATACGTATAAACATAATTTTTTATTGGACTATAAACTAACTGTACATTATAAAATGAAGACATGTATTATGCGATCATAAGTTGTCAATAAAAATGATTTTTTTTAATAAGAATATAATAAAGGTTTAGTTTTGTTTTCCCCTTGTACAATTTAAATGAAACTTTATAATATTATACAAATATACTTGATGATTTCACTTGAGCAATCATTTTATACGCTGTTGTAAGTATAAAGAAAATATAGACACAAAACGAGTGACAAATATTTAAAATTGCAAAAATAAAACAGGGTAAAGAAAAAAAAGAAAGAAGATATTTATATTACTAAACGATGATGGTATTTTTCTGTTCTTTTAAAATTAAAAATACCAAAACTTTTTATATTATTTGTGAAAATTGTCTTTCGCTTATTTTAAATGTTTATCTTGTGAGTATTAAATAAAAATTGGGATTAAAAATAGTACCCTAAATAGCATTAGTATTTTTAATTCAATGTGATACAAAAAATTAAACAGAATATACACTTGAATATTAAAATGATAAAAGTAAGTAACTTTTCAATTTAAAGGATTGCAATTGTTTTTAAATTATCATTTAACCATTTAATCTTGTAATATTTTATTTAAATTCTGTTCGGACATTTTATGCAGATTTCATGATTTTGAATAATGAGCGTCGATGGATTCATTCAGTATAGTATATATTTAAGAGTTATCATTAAGAGATAAAAAATAAAAAATATAATTTTGTGTTTAAAAATCATTCAGTTAATTGAACAGTTTGAAAAAAAAAACGGAAAAATAATTTAAATTGTGTCAAAAAATTAATTTCAATACATTTTTAAAATTATAACGAATTTATAAATTAAATATTATTTGAGGCAATGTCACTTTAATATATTTTGTTGAGAGGATAGCTT
The DNA here is from genome assembly GCA_949089665.1 of Macrosiphum euphorbiae. Classification (NCBI taxonomy): domain Eukaryota; kingdom Metazoa; phylum Arthropoda; class Insecta; order Hemiptera; family Aphididae; genus Macrosiphum; species Macrosiphum euphorbiae. The sequence continues at coordinate 82,358,153 of CARXXK010000001.1, forward strand.
AATTTATTGTAGAAGTATATTATTCCAATATGATTCACTAACTATATAGAATCACTGATTTTACCGCAACCAATTCCATTTTGTGCCAGTAAATTTAGTTTTGTAATAAATAAGTAATAAGTAATATGTATGGTCTGCATTCCTGATGGACATTTTAGATAAACAAAGATTACCAGCAGTTACGGAATTATAATAAATAACTATATGATGGTATTCCGATTATTCTCTAAATGTACGAGTATTTTAGTTATGTTGTTAAGATGTGACAAATTCAAATTAAATAGACAACTTTACCCGCTCAGATACATACTACAATAGTATTTCAAAATATCCCTTAAAACCAACATTTACGTTTATTGTCTCCGACTTAAACTCATATGCATATGCATAATGTATATCCATGACTGTATGGATTCGACTCTAGGGTTGTACAAAAAAAACTAACACAACATTAAAAAGTATTTCGATCAAAAATCCTCAGAATCATAACTAACGCTTCTTCATAGGTTTCAAAATTCAAATTATACAACAGAAATAGAAATAGCCAAATTACACTATTAAAAATTCAGAAATCATCTTAAACATCATATCAACTCCTACATTCAAAACCTTAAACCTAATATCTATTTTTAACCACAAAAATACTTCAAGAAAGCTATAAATAAATATTTACCATAAACCATTATTAACTTACGCTGAAGTGCCATCATCACTGGATTGTTCTTCCTCCACGCCAATATACCCCATTGGCGTTTATCCCAAATATCCATCATTCTATCATAATATAATATATTACATAGTTTTCTAAACTATCATGCACTTAAATCTGATGTCAGATTTCAAAAGCAATGATAGTTTAGAAAATTAAGTAATTTACCTGATTTCAGATACTAATGATTCATCACAATCCTACCCTGTTTGCCTATTGTGTGGTATTGAGTTACGGCGTTAGCTATAGGCAATAAAGTTACACTACAGATCATTTAATAATATTCCTCACATTCTTTGTTTTATCATATTATTTATATCTTACGTTGTAATTTTGAAAGTTTCAATAAAATTAAAATGTACCCATAGTAATCAGTGGTAGTTTTGAAGGGCGGGCGATAGTAGTAACCTCCCTTCACCACCGTGGGATTAATTAAATCCTTTTAAAAAACTTGTTTATTGCAATAATTATTAACAATAACTTATAAAAGTTTTCAAATATAATAATAATTAAACATAAGTACACCTACGCTTGGACAATGCTCAGCAAGGTGATTAAAATTATTTGTTAGTGCTATTTTTTTTCGCCTCCCTATGCATATTTGTCGAAACCACTCCTGATAATAATATAATTATTTTTGGTACTAAATTAATTATGTACAGATTGTTCAACTTTTCATTATTTAAAAAAAAAAAAAAAGATGTATACAATAGTTATTACAATAATAAAAAAAAAATAATAAATTAGAACAGAAACAATTCAAAACTGTATAGTTCATAAAAGTGGTAGCCATTGAGAATAAAAAAATTAACTTTTTTTCATATTTTTAAATGAAAAACCATACACAATTTGTACGTGCATATAATATTCAGAAAATTGTCCTAACACAATTATTTTGTTTTGATTTTGTCATAGCACCAAGTGCTTTTATGTAATATTAATATTTTAAAAGTTTAAATGCGGCGGTTAAAATCAGTTGCAGCTTATGACCTACTCTATTTTATGATAATATACTCTACAGCCCTTACCTAACCAAATAGTATAAAAAATACTTCAACATATGTTTTAAAATACCTACACATTAAATTATAATATTATACCTACATACTATGTTCCATGTACAATATCTTTCATTCATCCTTAGCATAGATACTCTCTTTTTATTGATTTTACTATTTAAAATTAAATCAAAAGTGTATAATATTCCATTTTACAAGTATAGAAACAAAACGCATTGATTAAAATTTATTTTAAATTTCAACATTCTTATTTCAAATTTTCAAATTTCTTTTTTTTTGACATTATAATATTATAATATATTGAAAATGTGATAAATAACTTAAATGGTACACCGTACACAATGGACTAGCAGATATTGGAATTTTTCAGTAGTTATTGTGAAAATTCCGAAATAACTTATACAGTATACCCATTTTTTTAATAAAAAATAAATTTATTTGATTATTTTATTCTATTGTTGAGGAAATAATAATACTATATACTGATATTTTTACTATTCACTATATTTATACTAAACTATCTTTATACTATTCACTGATTAATTATTAACTTTTCATTTTAAAATTGAGAAATATTTTTTAGAAGCTATATTAACCTCTTTCAAACACCTATGTCCTATATACTATCCATATAATATAATCCATAAGAAACCAATATGCTTCCCCCAGCATGTTGTTTATCAAAATATTAGAATATGAAAAGTTTTAATTTTTAGTTTAAATATCGTTAATCTATTTTAGATGCTGTACGGAACGTAAAATTTCTACAATTTCAAATTTCTACATTTTTAACTGTTGAATACACCTGCGACCTACGCCTCGCAGAATGAGGTGAAAGGAAGTGACCAATAAGTTTATTATTATCAACTTATTGTTATAAATTGACATGACGTGTTTTAGTTGTAATCATATGTGGTGATTTCAAACAATAACTAGTTTTTGATATTATTATTAATTAGCTACACCTTTAATATGTATGTAGTCGATAACGCTATATTATACATTAAACACAAAGTTACTATAACCGAAAGGAATTGAATTCAAGCAAAGGTCAACTAGTTGACCAACAATTAAAATATTATAAATATTAATACTAAAAATATTCAAGTTTTCAAGAGGAAAATAAACCAGTCTCCGGAATGCAGCCTATATAGTCAGACTATAGGATGCGTTGAACGCTATTGAAAAATGAAATGGGTCACATCACCAGTAGAGACGAAATGACACTATATTTTTATATGCGTTAAATCATTAAACGTTTTCAAAAAAAGGGGGAGACTGGAGAATTTCTCAGTCTGCTGTACAGAAGGATTCGAGCGTACATCGTCATTGAGTAAGTCACTGTAATGGATGTGTTAAATTCAATTCAATAATAAATCATCTAAAATCGATTCTATGCGATGGCGGACTATCGCCTATATTATCATATAAATGTATATTGCTATTAATTATAATAGTAATTTACTTTACTATTCATTCTAATACAGTATAAATTAAAAATAGGAAACACCATAAAATTAATCTAAATGTTTTTAAAATTATATTGCGTATATAAATTATAAAATATAACAATTTACTTAAAAGTATTATTCCATGTATTATACTTTCTCCTGATTTGAATTTGAATAGTTAATAATATTGACCCCCCCCCACCATTTAAGCTAAGCGGTGCTCGTTTGATTTAATGTACCTATATCTAAAGGCTTAAGATGTGTTCTATATTTTTATGCGATAACATTATAGAAAAAAGATGTGCTTTCGTCATAAGTTTTTATCGATGCGGGAAATTGCAGCTTTATCAATCAATTTATTGCATAATAATAAACTTGTTATACTTAAATACACTGTGTTTAATGTATTTAGTATAATAGTATGCTATACAATTAATCGATTCTACATTAAGGACATTGTAATTGATGAGTAAAAAAAAACCCGCGCCATATAATATTGATACTTCTGTAGGTGATTGGTCCTTATTTTTAATAAAGCCCCACCATTAAAATTTGATTTAAAATTCAGTTCTAAATATTTGGCTCCGGTCTTTGGTAACTTGTATAATTCCCCATGCAAATCATAGGCATTGTTATTAATATTATTCTAATAATGTCTACTGAACATTACACGTTTAACAATGATGACCGATTTTCATATTTTTCGGTGACAACTGACAATATATCATACTCGTATACTAATATACTTATATGCAGCTGTTGCGATTGGCGGATGAGTGATTTTGGAGATTTTATAACGATGGCTGATCTCGTCGAGCTTTTGGTTCCCTATTCAGCCGGTGCTTGCCCTCCGATAAGTGCTATGCCATGTACTGCAGGGAATCCGACCGGCTGAACACACATTACTGCCGCACGGCACATTTTACGATCACACTCTGCAGCAGGTCGTGTGACGTTTTGCCTCGGCAGTGTGTCCGAACCGATTATAATGTCTGTCCGTTCCACTATTTATAAACTATAATAATATATCGAGTTATGACCGGTATCGGTTGGATTGTTGGTTGTGTGAAAAAAAATGTCCATTAATTCCACGTGCGATTTCGTTGACGACCTACCGAATATCTCCCATAGACTATATATTTTAACAGTATAATATAACAGTGAAAGTATACCGGCTAAAGTATATCCTTTCTATATGAGTATATGGCACTGTAAGTCCATATATAGGACGAAGGAGATTTTTTTATAAAATAAGTTTGCTTAGAATATTAATATTAGCCCTGCAGGGTAACGGACTTTGAAGATGAAGTCTACTTAATTATGGGCTTTTTTCGTTTGTCTTTATAGTAGGTAGTAAGGTATAATGAAGTTGTTCAAAGTGATCAACGGATTAGTCTTCGAGGTCATAGTAAAAAGATAACGTGTTAGAACTTTAAGATTCGTTAACTTTGATTCAATATTTTTTTGAACTAAGACATGAGAATTTCGTTATACGATGAATCGAATAGGAGGTTGAATGTTTAGAATATAAATCAAACTGAATATCTGGCAGAAATGTATCCAATCTTTTGGCATAAGCCTTTTCAGTAGTATTTTTTCAAATATTTTAGCTTCATTTTAAAAGAGGAGTTGTGCGTCATAAAACTTCAAATCATTGACCAATTAACTGGTCTAAAGTTGTCGTTATTAAAATATGTAAGTGACACAATTATTTATAGAAAAACTAGAATATTGTCTGACGTTTGGTCGCTTGGTTGCAACTAAAAAATTAATTTTGTATGAAAATTATTTGAAATGTTGGAGAAGAAGAAGTCTAGAATATCAGGGTGGAGGCCGTTGTGAGATATACACTTTGGTATATTTAATTTAGATGAGGTTTTGAAGTTAAAATTCAAAGGCGTTGATTAATGTGAAGCACTATATCAGCTATCTGGTTTTTGGTTAGGTTCAGCTTCTACCACGAAATTATATGATTCAGTGACGTCAAGAATAATATAATAGTTGGTTTTAGAAGAATTGTCGAACAGGGTGAAAGTAGCAGAAGACAACCTTTAACCTTTAAATTATATATAATATATTTTTTCTGAGTACTCTTTTTATAATTTGACGAAATGCATGAATATTTGCCAACAATTTCTAAGCTTGAGTTTGAAACATCATTGTTCCCAACTTGTATTACTTGAACAAATATAGTAAAAATGTAAATTTCAATAATTCTGTTTGTAAATCATTTTCGTTACCTAACTGATCTCGTTGGAAAATCAATAAATCATAGGGTTGGAAAATGTATTGTTGGGAAAATTGTGTACGAAAAATGAGTAGGTAATTGAACAAACATATCAGAATCATAATATAAAGTACATTACCTACACTCACACATATTTTGTATTTAACACATTGCTTGCAGATAGATCATTCCAACTTATAATATAAAATAAACTTATTTAAACATTAAAAACGTGAATTCTATGAACACTAAAGCAAATCCACTCTAACTGTAATTATCGTTAGTAGGTATGACTTTAAGAATATTTGCATTCTAAAATTTGAATTATTACCATTATTTAACTCCTTAAGAGTTTAAGATATTTATTGATATTTATTTTTTATATTTATTACTTAATACTTTTCTAGAAGAAAAATGGCCCCACTGAACATGTTTAATGTTTATATAAAGGACAATAATATAATTTTATATTTAAGTTTAACTACTTACTATAAGAAATACGTTAAAAACTTGAAACGATTACAACTCCATAACTTGTTGAAAGAAAAAAAAAGTGGAAAATATATTCTTTGCTGTAACGGAAATATTTCCAATTACTAAAAATATAATTTATTATAAACAGTTAATTAAACAATGGAAACATTTCACGGTCCTAAGGGTCAATTGACAGCACATGGGGGTGACGTCCACGCAATGATAAAATGCAGTGTCGTTATTTTAAAGTAATAATTTACCGGCACCGTCTACCAGCTGTCACATTCGATTAAACAGAGTTGGACATCTAACTTTATTCTAAAATTACGTTATTATGATATCAAACTAAATGGATCTATTGGGCCAATAACCAGAACGTATAGGACTATTACGGCAAGACCTTTACAATAATTTATACTGACTAGTGACTGTAAACTTAAACTGTATGATTATTTTGTACTATCAATAGGCATACATTTATAATAATTAGTAAAGATCGATGCTAGAGAATTTGAATTCATGTTTTTAGATAAATAGTCTAAACATGATTATTGATTATACGTAATATCTACTTAATTATCTAAGAAATAATTCATAATTTATAATAATATTATTATAAAGCTGGATTTGAGTAATTGCGAGTTATTTATTAACTGATAAATCAGTTAAATCTATAATTGTCCAGGAATTTAACATAAAAGTAAAAATAAATGCAATTTGCTAGTACACGAAGTAAATAAGTTATCTTCGGACGTTAGAAATAAGCTATACTTGTAATAGAAGTTACTTTAAACTTTAAAGTCTACAAAATAAGTGTCTCCCTACAAACCGATTAATTTTAGTAAGTGCCTATCATTAATCATGCAAGAATAGTTATGAATATTATAATATAATATTATATAGTAATAAAACAAAAACCAAAATCTTAAAAGATTAATGAGCTATAGAATAATATGGTATTGTTAAAAGATAACGTGAAACATATTTTTGTTTTTTCCATCATCACAATAGGTATACACTTTTATTGAAACTTCAATATTTTATTAGCCATTAAGTTACTTATCTTAAAATGATATTAAATATTAATGTTAAGTTAGTGAAAATCATCCATAATTATTATTTGATGAACATTTTTGAATTTTCATGTACTAAATTAATTATACTTTCCTTTGCTACAGTTTTTAATACAACCTTTATTTTAACAATAATTCAGAGGGATTAATTTTTATTATAGGTATATATATTTAGACATAGGTAAACCGTAAACCAATAACCATATTATAATAAATATATTATATATGCACTTGTTTTTTAAATCATAAATGCACAAATCATTTTTATGATATTTATAATATTGTCCCAAGATATTGTTATATTTGTTTATAGAGCCAAGGGAAAATGAAGTGATTACTAAAAATGTATAATCCAGGAAAAAAATATTCATATTACATGGTTAACAACTATAGTTACTTTTCCATTAATTTGATTAAATGTTATCGTACGTTTGACGTTCTGGATAAGATTTAATGAATTTTGTTTGGGAAACTTTCACCTTAGACATGGCAAGCACCTATATTTAATTTTCCAAATGCATCTTTTCAAATGTACCTACAACATTTTCAAGATACCCATACTGATTATTTTTATCATTGAATTTTCGTTAAAAGTATAACCATCGGTAGATTACTTTTACTTTTCATTGTGCCCTTATTTTGATACCAATGTATAAATAATAATTTTCAAGTAATCAAAATCTTGGACTTTTGTTAAACTTATACCAAAATAATATTTTGTGATTATCATCACATAATAGTTATCACTTTTACGTTTGCACATTTAAAGTTATACTCAACCGTTATGCATCACTTTTATCTTACGAAGGCATAATAAATAGTTGAAACATCTGAAATACTGTTTAAAAAACATTTTCACTCTTTTGGCAAGTTTAAAGTATACAACATATATAAAGTAGGTTATATACTTATTGCATAAAATACAATAAACACATAATAAACATCATATAAGTTTTAAAATATAATGTTAAAATGTAGGTACTATATCTACCTTAATGACTTTTATTTTATTTTATTTACAATCTATGTTTATGTAATACAAATTACAATAAGCAAATTAGATAAAAAAAAAAAATTGCAAGAATAAGTACCATTGGTGGCACCCCGGGCTTTAGAACTTGAATTTAGAATCCTATGATACTTTTATAATAGGTACTCTATTTTTATTAAGACATTTTTTAAAAGTTTGAATTAAAATTGTATTTATTAAAATATTCAAACGCGAGGTTTAAAATAGTTAATTTCTAGTAATTAGAACCTAATATAATATATAATATTAAACTAATAAGATATAATTTAAGGTTGCAGATTCTACGTTGCATTTTTACGTTTAATTAATTTTTATAATGTATCGTTTTATATAATAAAATGTATTTTATAAACGTCCATATGTTAGTACCTATGTAGTTTTTCGCAAGTACAATTTTCTCCAATAAAATATAATTTAATAATTTAATGTTCCGGGTTCGAAGACCAACAGAAAATAAAAATAATATTCCGGTACCTACAATAATATTATCCTGTGATAAAACTGTATACAAATTTTAATTTTTTAATTTATTTATTGCCGGATCGCACTGACACACGTGTATACAGCCCGAATCAGCCACTGTGTACTGAAAATTGAAGTAATTCTATTTCAAAATGTCGACATTTTAAAAGAGCACATCACATGACAACACACGGGCGCATATTCTTTGCTCTATATCTCACTTTTTCTATAAAATGAATAAATTGTATTTATAAATAAGATCGCCGGTGGGCGTCTGTCTTACTCCATGTTAAATTAGCTTGGGCAGAAAAACGCCGAAACCCATCATATTATAGGTACTATATACGTGAACTACGCACACTTTATAATAAAATATCATACAAATAATACACATTTTCATTTTTTCTGTTTACAGGAAAAATGGAAAACACATAAAGTTATTTTTATTTGCATATCTGTTATTGTATTTTATGTTTTACCAAATAATAATATCATCCAGATCATCAGATGGCGAACAGTAAAATAGCATCCTTTTTTTAAACGGTTTGTTGAGATTTGAAATGAAACAAAAGTACATTATACAAAAAATATTCAATAAAATCTATAATATATCATATCAGAACCTTAGAACGCCAAAAAAAGTTCTGAACTCCATTCAAAATCTACAACGTCATCGAAATAATATTGTATTTGTTTATTTTCTGTGTCATGTAAAAGAGTATAAGACACTACTTATACACGAAAAAAAAATGTTGTACTAACCAAATATAAATTCTCGTTTATACTTATAAAACAAAAACGTGTAGTGTTCATGATATGATATATATGCATGTAAGTGCAATATTATAACAATAATATACAAACTAGAAATTTGAATATAAAAACGGGTGCGTTAGGTAATACATTTGTCAAAAAACAAGCTGTTGTAAATGCAAGTATAATGACATAATATAATATATTATTAAATAGTTACCTAGGTATATATTAAAAAACATATTATACTTTAAATTTAATAAGCGGTTAGATGAATGTATATGATATTAGTGCGTAAACCATTAAATATATAATAGTATTATGATTTATATGATGATGATGATGATGGTGTAAAAATTTAAATCCTTTGTAAACTTTTGACGTAGATATCCATTAATTTATATAATAATAAAGAATGGTAGTGACTAAATAAAGTAAATAGATACTTTGCAATGCAAAATGAAGAGGAATTATTATTTGATGAGTACTTACTTGAATCGCATTTGAAAAGTGATTTAAGACAATAATTAATACAAAAATGCAAGTAATGTTTGATATATTATTATAAAATGTGAAGTTAAATTAAGTATGTATATTGTATAATACATAATTCTCAAGATCTATAAATCATAAAATCTCAAGCAACAAATTGTTCCCAAACATATTATATAATAAGAATATATTATTAACAATTTAGTAACATGTAATCCATGATTATAAACCACATTTACGTCTTTTATATTTGGCACCTATTAAAAACAATATTATTATTGAATGACAGTTTTTTAAATATTATTGTAAAAATCAAAAATATGTTTTATTACAAAATGTCGGGATTTAAAAACTAAACTGAATTTCTCAATTTTCTTAAAGATGAACTGAGAAATATAATTTAATACCTTTTCAAAATGTATCTTAAGCTAAAAAAATTGAATCATTTATTTCACTGTAATTTTATTTTCAAATGTAGGTATATAATGTTCACACTGACTATTTTGTTGGATTTATATTAAAATTGTATCTGTACCTAATTAGTTATCGTGACTAAAATTTGGCGTTTATATTGTAATACAATTAAAAATTACAAAATGTATATAGATCCAAATGTCAAAAGTTGATTTTTTTATGAAAGAATGGTTTTCTTGACGTTACAACATTACTAACGAGTACGAGTATGACAATTTTTTTTGATAAGCTTATTTTATTAACTAACAATAAATTACATTTTTCTAGAAAGTTTGTAATAGTCAATTCAAACTAATTATATCAACCATGTCAGTAAAACATCATATTTATAAGAACTGTAATTGAATAGAGCCCCCGAACCTTTGTTTTTAGTGCCTATTATGTATTAAACGTATAATGTATACTATATATACATACACAATATTAAAACAATTACACTTCTACTATACCTAACGGCCAACATGATATAAATTAAAAATGGAAATTCTAGAAATTCCAATAATATACAGAACAATATAAATCTAATTTTTAAAGTAGAAAAAATAATTAGGTACATTCAACTTTTAATGAATGCATTTTTATAATCAAAGATACAGAGTGTTTACCGATAAAATATATCGTTGAACAAAAGCTTCTTCTTAAGATCGAAAAATATATTGTTTGATAAACAATTGTTTAGTACTTTAGTTAGTAATTACTTAAACTAGTTTGTTAATTAATAATGTTTTAAAACTACTGTTGGATGTTAAACTCACATAAATGGTTGAATGCTTAAAAGGTACAATATAATATTAAAAACACAAAAAAAATGTGTATATTATATTTAAGATGATAGATATTAATATAATACTACCATTGATAATTATTATGATAATTTATATAAATACAATATGAGGATAGATATTACGTGCAATTTAATTGTGCCACAGAACTATTAGAATTACATGGTCAAAATACATAAACTTCATAACGAAATATTTTATAGACACTAAATAAATTTAGATAATGTTATATTTTTTGAAATTCATTGATTCAAAATAAATCGATTGTCATGTAAAACAAATATATAACATTATTGTATACCTAACTATTATGTGTGAACAAGTTTTTGCTTCATGTCAAAATGCTTTTTAAAAATATGTCAATCATTAAAATAAAAAGGGTTTTTTAATATTATTTATATTGTTATATTTGTTTAATCGTCATGGTTGATTTTTATACTAACAAAAAAAGTTCTCATGTAAAAGCTAGTTAACTAAGAAAAGATAATTAAGACACCCCAATAATTACGATAATATTTTTTAAAAACCTAATACTCTAAAAATATTGACCCTTTTTAATGTTTAGGTAATAGTGCTCATTGAGAGGTTGTTACGATTAACCAATAGATTGCTACATTTTAAAATAATAACGAATTCCAATAGATTCTCCTGTTACCGAAAATGTTTTAATTATAAACGGATATAAATTATACAGAATATATTACCTACAATTTAAAATATTTCCAGCATTGTTTAAAACAAGTGGAAATCGACGAAATTATATTTTTAATCAGCTAAAAAATGTATGTAAAAAAGTATGATGGATCAATGCGTATCTCGTTTAATGATGTACCACTAAGAATATTCCGGAAGGAATGTTCCCTAAATATTCTCTACCTCTCGGGGAAATTAAAAAAATCATGAATTATACAAGTACGAATAAAACGACACAGAACCAGGCAGTTTAAATAATTACTATAATAAAGTGGGAATTATTTAAATTCCCATATTTACACTGTCGACTGACATTTAAATGTAGTACTTGAATTAGATATTTCATATAATTTGATACTAAGTAAATACGTTTTTGGAACTATCAAAATTAAAGTCTTCCTATTCTCCTGTAATATTTTAGGATATAAAAATATTTGTCATCTTGATTTGTACAAACAATATTTAATAAATTATAATATTTTCAATAAATTCCTGGTGTTCGGGATATTTCCGCTAACTAAATTCCTGGGAATTTGCTCATCATTAATATCTTTAATAAATCTAGATGCGCTTAATATATTAAGTATAGTATGATACATTTTATAATGGTAATTTCTAATTAGTGCCTAATCAATGTGTTAGTAAAAGTAATAATCATAATCTAACCTAAACAAGAATTGAAGTTAGTGTAAACGTTAAAATTATAGGTGTAAAATTAAATATCATCATGTTATTATATTAAAACATTTATTATAAACATTATAAAAAGTTTATAACTTGTTCTCATAACTTTTTAAGATAGAATTTCCCATTGATGTCAGGAACGGATTCATTTAGAATCACAATAGCACCATTGTAAATTGTCTACTATTCCTTAATATAATTTATCGATATTGAATATTATATTTTTATTTAACGAGTGAAAAATATATATATTTTTACAAAATTTTAGGGAGTATAGCTTAGGGACATACAAGTTGCCCATATAGTAAAGTTTGCAATTATTAGAATATGCACAATATGATAAAAACAATGAACTTGAGTTATACTTGGATGTTATGATAAAAATATGATCTGTAAAAACTTGATATACATATTATATTCATTATCCAAACAATTTATGTTTAATGATCTTATTGTATAATGTTTGGTATTTTAGATATTAGTTTACTTCAAATAACTATAATTTTAAATTTTCTTTATTTTGTCCACAATTGTGTTTTTTGGTGAAAAAATTATATAATTGCTTTTATATTCCAAGCTATTATTTTTGAACTGAAACAGAATACTATATCTTTAGCTGTAGGTATTAAAAAATAAAATGGTTAATGTAATATATCGAATATTGAACATTATATGGTTAGGTTATAACTTTTTTTTCAAAATAAAATGTAAGTATGAAATTTTAAAATCATTTATGAATGATTTTTATGATTTTTATGATTTTTATAATTTATGATGATCAATTAAATCAATCATTTAAATTTACAAAAAGAAGGATCTTTCATCCAACAGTTTTTTTTATTTTGTTGTACCTATACCTAACTCAATTATTCACCATAGGGACTAATATTCACCAATAAATTATTTTCTAATGCAATTTTTATAATTTTATGCGATTTATACACTGCAGGTGAACCAAAATACTCCCATCTTTACACCACTACATTGAACTTCTCAATACCGAGGCAAAATCGAATGTAGAAATCTATACTAATTACTATACAATAAAGCTACATCCCAGGTTATATCTATATAGAACTAAAATTGTTATTATTGGTTAACCATCCATTTTCTTTCAATTATCAATTATCAATATAATGTTACCTATATGTTATATTATAACATCTAAACAGTCGAAAAAACTCGCAAAGCCTTAAAAAAACCAACAAATGTGGAATCATGGAATAATGAAAATTTAAAAATTTATAATTCATAGAAGCATGTAAATATAAAAATAAAATGCTACAAAATTAATAGATTTTTCTTTTTCGTTTTCAAAATGTACCTATTGAACAAAAGAGGTGTTTGTCATAAATTTTGCTTTAGTAAACATTCATTAAAACAAATAAAATAAAGTCACAGATCATATCGTTCATTTTGTAAACCCACATATTGACATTGATTGATTTTTTAGTTTGTATAAAATAAATATTTGCTACAGTTTTCGACTATAAATAAGGGGTACTAACACACCTAGAATCAACTTTCAGTTCGTCTTGTTGGGAACCGGTCAAAGGCAACTAACAGGTAAGCTTTTTTTAACATAATATAGTGTTTACAACTTTATTACAATTATTTAGAAATATATATTGTATACAAAATAATGATACTATTTTATTTATTTATTATTTATATTTATATTTTATATTATGTATGCAATTCATAAAAAAAACAAGGCTGAATAAGAAAAAAAACCAAAAAACTGTGTTGAGTACTTACTACTTGTTTTGTGGTTTTTTTTCTCATCTAGCTAATAAAATATATTAGTTATCTGAACTAGGTATTGCAGTTTGTTATGAATAATAAATTATATTAACTAGGTTATTATCTGGATACAATTATTTAATAGTCTTTCGAAATACAATAAACCACGGTCATATTTGTTTGCATAGTCAATTATAAATATAAATACAAGTTAAAACAAACATTTTATTTTACCTTTATCTTAATAATGGTTTATCTCGATCCACTGTAGATTAAAATCTAAACATTACGTTTCTTTTATATTGTATCATGTATGTGATCACACTCAGTAGCGGATCTAGAAGTCACCCAATGGGAGGGGGGTGAATTTACAAAAATTAAATTGTCTTTTTGTTTAGCCATATATTATAATAGAAAATAACGTTAAGGAGACAGCCCAAGGGGGGGGGGCGAACGCCCCTTCGCCCCCTCCCTCGTATCCGTCACTGATCACGCTATGCATAAATAATTTTAATAGTATTTACAATATAGAAATATTAATATTGTAACTATAATTATGCCATTTTCTAAGAATATAATATTTTTATGAAGTAAGCTAAATTAGTTTTTACTAACTTAGTAACTTCAGTACCGTATAAATAATAATAAAAAATTTATAATGCAACTGATAATATTTCAATAAAATATACACTATAATTTACCGATCATAAATGATAAATTAAAATTAAATTACTTTGAACAATTTAATTAGTGAATCTGTATGTATTGAAAATAATTATCAACAATAAAATAGTTGAATCGTAATGTCAATACCTACTTAATATAACAACAATCATTGTATTACAGAATCCATTATACTATAAATAATATTGAGTTTAATTTATTATGTACTAATGTTGAAACGCTAGGCCAGATAAACAAAAACATAAAATAATGGTTTAGAAATAAAGAAAAAATGATAAAAATCGTATGCACTATTTTATAAGTTATAACTTGTAACTAATATATTATTAATAATTATAACTAATATATTATTAGGATGAGGTCTGTACTGATTCTTTGCGTTATTATTGCTGCTGCTGTGGCATGCCCATTATCAAAAGAGTGTTCTTGCAATTTGCCTAAAATATGCCCTTCAAATTGGAAAATTAAAACATTTGATTCCCAATACGTAAGTAATAAAAACTTTGTGAAAAATTAATAATAATACATATTATTTTAAACATAAAATGTATATATAAAATATAAAACTAGTATTCAAAGGTCAATAACTAATAATAATAGTTTATGTTCTTCATAGCTCCATTGAAAAATTATAAAATTGTTACAAATTTATGATATATAATATCAACATAACGTTTTACAAAAACATGAATACATAGGTTTAATTGAATATATTATTATAAACAAGGTTATGGAGAAACATAAATTATTAAAGAAATGCATACCACTTGTTATATATTTGTTATAGAATATTTGTAATGCATATTAATATTTCCAGGCAACATTAGCATTCCAACGAACATGGTATCTACAATTGGCAACACCAACATACATTGATCAGCAAAATCCATTAAAAACAGGGCTGTTCTGTATGTAAAATTTAATTATCGAATACTTATTAAAAATATTTTAATTTCAATTTCAATTCTTATTCAACAGGTAACAGTTATCCTTGTACCAAAAATCAACTGATATTTACGGATACCACACCGTGTGATGATACCGATTACAACACTGAATACGAAGTGATTGATTCATCATACAATATCTAGTGAGTATTATCCAAGTTGAAAGACAAACAATTTTACATTTACAACACCCGATTGTTGTCAATTTAACTAAGTACTTTTGAAGGTGTGATAATAGTGTGATAATATGAATTTTTAATATACCATGATTCATAAATACTGTGCTTAACGGCATACTCTATAAGAATTCACTCGTCAAAGAATTACACATACCATATTCTCAATCTGGTAATTAATTTGATGAATTTAACTGAATTGAAAATCTTCATTTTTCAAAGGAATAACACATTTTATAATTATTTAATAACAAATCTACAAATGTGTTTGAAAATATAAACATATCCGAATATTATTAGATGTATTTAAAGTTTAAACATTCCCATTATAAATTACATTTTTATCAAAACAAAATCCTGTAAAATCTTATATGTTCTGATTTAAAAAATGTTAAATACATTTTACATATTATATGAACACAGTTATACACAATTATATATTATAAATTACAATAATTTGTTTATCATTAGTACCCAATGTACAGAAACCCAAAAAGCATTATTATGCCCAGCTTATGGCAGTTGCAGCCCATATGCAATCTTTAACGTCGGTTCAGAAAAATATTGTAAGTAAACCACAGTCAATCATCCACATTTTTATCATATAAATGCTTCATAAATTTAAATAATATTATTGGTTTTTGCAATACAAACAATAAACCAATTACACACTAAATGATTTCTAAATTACATTTTCAGATACAAACCCAATTATCGAAAAATATCCATTTATTGACCAGGATTTATTCAGACATAAGATCGGCCAGGGCAGCTGTAAGTTAATATTATATAAGCAATAATAATAACGTCTAAAATCATACGCATTTCTGTTTTTATAACAGGTGAGAGAGAATACACAGTCGCTGTAATCGGTGGTGATGACTGTTATAAAGAGTATATGGTGTTAGTCGTTATCAACCAGTATGACAACTTCTTTGGCGGTAAGAATTAAAATAAAAGTTTTCAACCAGGTAGTTCAAAGTAATATATACATTGTAAAAATATATTTCAGGAAACAATTATATTATTTGGGTACTAACGAGAGATGTTAACCCTGACTGGTGTACTTATGATAAAGCATACAATGATATTAAGGAAAGTGGTCTCTCTCCTAACTATTTGGTAAGTGTTGATCATTCGTTGGAATCATTGGGAGGACCTTCAATGACAGTACCTTCGATGGGACCAAGTATGACAGTACCTTCAATGGCACCAACTATGCCCGGTGATATCGATGGCATGATACAAAAAACGTCCGTCTCTACAACATCAGCTACAAAATCAATTAGTACCGACTGCGGTACTGTAACTTCATCATCCACTTCAACAACTACGACATCTACGACATCGACTGTGATAATTGATAAAAGCCCAGATTTCTCTAGCCTGTATGACCTCGGACCGTGTGATTTATACAATCCATACGACGGTCTCCAAATCTATAAAAACATGGATAAACCAACAGTAATAATACATGTTTAAATTTCATCAACTACCTACTATACAATTTAACACTTTTCTGTTTGATTTTTTCGTGTTGTAATGAACGATCTAATATATTAGTTTAAAGTGATTTATTTTTAAATGATATATTAACAATAGCACTTACTGTTCACAGATTAGACGTGCCTTGTCTGGAAATTATTACATGACCCAAGCTACACCTTGTTCGTTTTACGATAACCCCAATTCAAGAGTAGGATTATTAAGTAAGTACCTAGCTAGCTTATTTGTTTTTGACTGCGGTATATTATGAATTAGGGCTAATATCGATGTACATAGATTTAATACATTTATTTCATTTTTACACAACGTACAGTTATGTATATTTTTTACATCATAAATATTAATAATATATCCAATACAATTTTTTTCTGATATATAGTGTAGAAATGTTTTGGTTTTTAGTCATATTTTAAGGTTTTTAAGGGCATGAAGTCTCTACCCCCAAATGTATGATGTAAACATATGCTCCAAAAACAAATTAATATTTAATCATGTCATTGTTTTTAGATACGTGTTTCCCTGGATGTGGAATGCAACTCTGTTTTGATGATGCATCAATTGATGATTGGGATTGCAATACTCCTCGTATGGTTATGGACCGTGGTTACAATATGAGGTAAGCTTTGAGGTTATGTTTTTTATTTGAAAATATAATAATAAATTATGTTTATGTTATTTTAGGACCGGTGAAGTGCAAATGACGAGAAGCTATATTTCTTCAGTTTATTCGGACGACTATCCATTTGGTACTACAACGTATGCATTCCATTCTGAAGGATATTGTAAGATATGAAATTCTCAGTTATGTGAACTTATTGATAGTTATGTATTTTTGTGTTTGATACCTTTTAGATGATTCACCAATTGATGAAACGGATTGCCTACCATTAGATGGAATGATTTGCAAAGCACCTTCAGATATATGTAAATATTTCTAATTTTAACTATGAACTGAAATATTTCTCTCAAATTAATGGCGTATATTAATTAAATAATTTTAAAATGTATTATAGACAAGAACCAAATCATAGCAAGTATTATTGGATACAAAGACGATGATTACTTAATGTTTTGCATTGCAAACCGATACAAGAATCCGCTCTTTCGTTAGTATTTACACAACCTGCAATTTTTATTATTATTAATTTTTTGTGCTGTATTTGTTTTATACCTACGCATTATTTTTAATTTTCAGCAAAAAAGCAAGTACCTCTAGTCTATTGTTATACCAGAGAAAGAATTCCAAGTCAGGCTACTATGAATAGTATCACACAAGAAATGTTGCGTTGTGGACTTAACCCAAATTACTTGATGAAAATTGATCAGTCGAAACCAATTGATGATGTATTTACGTTTGATAAAGCGTATTATGAATCAACAGTGACCAGTACATCTATGACTAAAAGTATGGTTTCCACACGTGGACTTGCCATTAGAAATACTCCTCTTCAAGGATTACCTTCAATATGTCCACAAGAATGGGACGTTAAGACTTTTGACAGTCAATACGTAAGTATATATGTATAGGTGGTTGATGGTGGTCTTTTGTAGGAAATTTGATCTATAGTTGGAATTTTTTGAATTTGAATTTTAAAATTGAAAATTTCCAGTATTATTTTACAAAATAATGGGAAAAATTTAGGAATGACGGTAATTTTCACTGAAAAGTAGTTTAAAAAAAAAATCTAAATGTTTATATTAGCATTTTCTAAACACCATATAAATTTAAAATTATTTTGACACTTTTGATCTATTGATAGACATTTTTGATATTTTCTATAAATGTCAATAAAATTGTTTTCACCAATTCAAAAAGATGGAGATTTTAATACAAGGTTCCTCAATAGTTTTAATATTCCAATTAAAAAATATCAATACATATGGTTGAATTTTTTTAAGCATTTAAAGTTGAAATGTTGACGAAATTTGATGATAAAACGAAGTTTAACAATTTTAGTTATTTTGTTGTAATTCAAAAATATTTTTTGTGGGTATTTGAAACATTAATGTATATTATTATAATGTTTTATATACCTAAAAAATTACATTTTCAAAACGTGTAGATTAATTGTATGATATTGCTTATTTATATACCTAGTTTATATCATATACATAATTGTAAAATAAATTACTAAAATAATGAATAGCAATACAGTCAACTCGCGATATAACGAATTTCAAGGGACCGAGAAAAAAATTCGTTATATCGAAAGTTCGTTACATCGAAATTATATTATACCGCGATATTTTCAAGGGACCGGTAGTTTTATTCGTTATATCAAGATTTTCGTTATATCGATATTCGTTATATCGCGAGTTGACTGTATATTCACATTATAATAGTCTGACAGGCTATACCACTCAGAATCGTTTTTCCTATAATATGACTATATCTAATAATTTATAATTACATGAACCTATTTAGTGACGAGGTACACTCGACTTTTACTATACAGTAAAGACTAGATATGTTACGTACTTTTCATTTTTCTTTTAATAACGATGTTATCATTATTGATGAACTTCTTTCTATCTCTCAATTTTGATCTGTATAGATGGTTATATCTCTGCTAACAATGTTGGTCATCAGACCCTTCTATCTGATATCAGTCCATTTAATTATAGGTCTAAGTTAAAAACATTTTATTATTATTTTTTACAATAGTTGATTAAGTTATTTAACATTTAGGCTACCATTGCATTCCAAGGAACATGGAATGTACAAATGACTTCACCAACATATATAAATGGAAACAACCCATTAAAAACCGGGCTATTCTGTATGTAAAATATTATTATTAAACATTTATTAAAAATATTTAAATTATTGTATTCATTTTTACATAACAGGTAACAGTTATCCATGCGCCGGAAATCAATTGTTATTCAAGGATACCACACCATGTGATGATACCGATTTCAACATTGAATACGAAATGATTGATTCATCATACAATCTCTAGTAAGTATTAATTATATTCAAGTTGAAAGGACAAAAAAGGTTATTACCCAATTGATGTCACTTTAACAAAGTAAAAAGTAAAAATGAACTTATTAAAGAATTACAAGTAGGTACTATATTTCCAATCTAATAAATCATCCAATGAATGGAACTGAATAAATAATTCAAAAATCTAATTGTGTAAATAGTTAGTAACACATCAAAAAATTTTTTTTTATGCCAAATTTTTAGAATATTATTAGAAGTATTTAAACATTTAAATTATAAATTATATTTTTTATCAAAACAGAATACTATAAAATCTTTAATGTGATGGTTCAAAAATAGTATTTAATGTATTTCACATATTTTATGAACATAGTTATGTATTATAATAAAATATTTATCATTAGTACCCAGTGCACAGAAACCCAAAAAGCATTATTATCCCCAGCGTATGGCAGTTGCAGCCCATATGCAATCTTTAACGTTGGTTCAGAAAAATATTGTAAGTAAATCATAATTAATACATATTTTTTATCATAATACTGTAAAAAAAATATTTCATACAATTTAAATAATATTATTTATTTATTTTTGTAATAAAAACCATAAGCCAACTATTGCACAATAAATGATTTAGTAAATTACATTTTCAGATAAAACCGCGATTACTGAAAAATATCCATTTATTGACAAAGATCTAATCAGGCATAAGATCGGCCAGGGTACCTGTAAGTTAATATATATAAGCAATAATAATAACTTCTAAAATCATACTCATTTCTGTTTTTATAACAGGTGAGAGAGAATACACAGTCGCTGTAATCGGTGGTGATGACTGTTATAACGAGTATATGGTGTTAGTCGTTATCAACCAGTATGACAACTTCTTTGGCGGTAAGAATTAAAATAAATGTTTTTCAACTACTTCAAAATAATATATTAATTATAAAAATATATTTCAGGAAATAAGTATTTAATTTGGGTAGTAACGAGAGAAGCTAACCCTAAATGGAGTACTTATAAGAAAGCATACGAAGATATTGAGAGAAGTGGTCTCTCTCCTAACTATTTAGTAAGTGTTGATCATTCAATTGATTCAATGTCAGCACCTACAATGACAGTACCTTCAATGGGACCAAGTATCACAGTACCTTCAATGGCACCAACTATGCCCGGTGATATCGATGGCATAATACAAAAAACGTCTGTCTCTACAACATCAGCAACAAAGTCAATTAGTACCGACTGCGGTAGTACTGTAACTTCATCATCCACTTCAACAACTACGACATCGACTGTGATAATTGATAAAAGTCCAGATTTCTCTGGCCAGTATGAGTTCGGACAGTGTGATTTATACAATGGTATCCAAATCTACAAAAACCTGGATAAACCAACAGTAATAATACATGTTTAAATATTATCAACTATTTTGAATTTTAACGAGTATCTGTGCGATTTGTTGGTGTTACAGTGAACGATCTAATAATATTATATTAATTTTAAGTGATTTATTTCAAATGAAATATTCACAATAGCACTTATTGTTTTCAGATTAAACGTGCCTTGTCTGGAAAATATTACATGTCCCAAGCTACACCTTGTTCGTATTACAATAGCCCCAATTCGAGAGTCGGTCTTTTAAGTAAGTACTTAAACACATGCTTATACATTTTTTGACTATGTTCTTGTAAATGATTTCCTACACAATTGCTTCAAAAACAAATTAATATTTGATCCTATCATTTTAGATACTTGTTTCCCTGGATGTGGAATGCAACTCTGTTTTGATGATGCATCAATTGATGATTGGGATTGCAATACTCCTCGTATGGTTATGGACCGTGGTTACAATATGAGGTAAGCTTTGAGGTTATGTTTTTTATTTGAAAATATAATAATAAATTATGTTTATGTTATTTTAGGACCGGTGAAGTGCAAATGACGAGAAGCTATATTTCTTCAGTTTATTCGGACGACTATCCATTTGGTACTACAACGTATGCATTCCATTCTGAAGGATATTGTAAGATATGAAATTCTCAGTTATTTGAACTTATTGATAGTTATGTATTTTTGTGTTTGATACCTTTTAGATGATTCACCAATTGAAGAAACGGATTGCCTACCATTAGATGGAATGATTTGCAAAGCACCTTCAGATATATGTAAATATTTCTAATTTTAACTATGAACTGAAATATTTCTCTCAAATTAATGGCGTATATTAATTAAATAATTTTAAAATGTATTATAGACAAGAACCAAATCATAGCAAGTATTATTGGATACAAAGACGATGATTACTTAATATTTTGCATTGCAAACCGATACAAGAACCCGCTCTTTAGTTAGTATTCACACAATTAGATAATACCTAGATGTAATTATCTTTGGACAATTCTATAGTATAGTTTTTTGTTTGTGTAAACAGGTTCCACTCCAGTAAACCAAGTCATTGCTTATACGAGGCAGAGAATTCCAAGCCCGGAAACTATAAGATCTATGACTCAAGAATTATTGCAATGTGGTTATAATCCAAATCATTTGATCAAAGTAGATCAGACTATGTATATGGATGATGATTACGTATTTGAAAGTTCATATTATGAATCGCAAACCTCGTGTTGGAGTAGTAGTAGCAGTAGTTGTAGTAGCAGTACGAGTAGTTCGTCTTATTCATCTTCATCGTCGAGTTCGTCTATTAGTATTTCGTGTGATTAATTCATTTAAAACAATATAAATAATATGTCATTACAGTCAATTTCATAAATAAATAAAAATATTAAGCATTATTCTTTTGTGTTATATTTTTATTGCCTATCCGTGGCCTATCTCTAAGTGAATAGGTTTTACTATGATGTGTTTTTTCTGATGACACAAAAATAATTTTGATATTTAATACTAAAAGTGGTTACCTACTTGTAGATAATTTGATAAAAACTTGAAACATTCCACTATTATGAGACTTTCATTGAACAATAAATGTATAGATTTTTAACGTTTATAGTGATAAATAGTAGAAAAATGATTCGATCTTCAACTTTGTGGATGATGGTTTTTGATACCAAATTAGATCTTAATTTAATACTTTTGAGAAGTCAACATTAAAAAGGTTTTTTGCAGAGTTGCTGTACAGTAGGTTACTCATGGGTCACTGTATAATGGATGGTATTAAATTTGAATTCAATGATTTAATATCAATGTATAAGAAAAACGATTCTGAGCGAAAACGGTTAGTCAGCCTATGATATTACGAAGTATATTTGATGATACTAAAGTGAATATAATAATTTATATATAACCTATTTACGTAGAATCTTGTTTTTAATTTTCAATCCTTACTCCTTAGATATAAAAGTTGAACATTTTATAAATTTTTAACTACAAAATAATTATTGAATTTTAAATTTGATAAATTTTGTCGAAATTCGATTTTAAATACTTATAAAAAAAAATTGTGCCTATGTATTTTTAATATTTTTCAACTGTTATTGTAAAAATATATAAGGAGCTTTGCATTAAATTTTCATGCTTTTTTAACCAACAAATAAAACTTTATTGATATTCATAGAAAAAAAATAAAAAAATTTAAATATGAAATTGTCCGTAAACAGCTCAAAACAAGTCAAAATATTTTGAAAATTTTATAACGTATCAGAATAGATAAAATAAACATTCAGTGAAATTTTCATGTATCTACAGTTATTCGTTTTTGAATTAAAACAAAATAAGAAAATTACATGAGAAATCGAGTGAATATCCAATGTTGTAAAAATTTTGAATTTCAAACGCTCATAAAAATTTAGTTTGACTTTCTTAAGGACTTATTTTTTTGATAAAAGTAGACAAACTTATATGGAATCTTGTATTACATTTTCATATGTTAGATTTAAAAAGAAAAATTTTTATGAATTCTTCACTCAAAATAATTTGATAATTTTCGTGATTTTTTCCATGTTTTTCAAGATTTGAACTTTATATACTTATAAAAAAAACTGTGACCAAGGATTTTTAATATTTTCAAATTTCAATGTAACAATATAGTAGGAGCCTTGTATTAAATTTCCAAATATTTTTACTCAACAAATAAAGTTTTATTGATTCATAGAAAAAAAAAACTAATAAAATTGGAAACTGAAAAAGTCCCTAAACAGTTCAAAATAAATGAAAATATTTTGAAAATGTTATAGTGTATAGAACATGCAAATATAAACAACCAGTGAACATGTCATGTATTTGCGGTGATTTTTTTTTAAAGTTACACCAAAAGCCAAAATCGATTTTGTAAAAACCGATTTTGCGTAAAAATTCCCGTTTTTCCTTAATTGTTGTGGTTTTTCCCGGTTTTTCCTTGTGAAAACTATTGGGAAATTTAAAATTTGACCTCCCGAATGCACCAACTCGATTCACTTTCCCATTAAACAAGATACTGTTGAAGAAAATCGAAGCAGTTTTACTGCCCCAAACCGTGATGAAAGACACAAAAATAAAAAATAAAATAATAAAAAAACACACATCATTGTAAAATCAATACATTCATCGTTTCACTCAGAATCTAAAATGCTCAGTATTTTTAAAAATACAAAAAAAAATTAAGGAAAAACGGGAATTTTTTCGCAAAATCTAAATGCGTTTATACCTAGGTATGTAGTATGTGTGTTAGAATTTCCTAGACATGATATCATTTAAAAAAAAATTTAAACTCATTTTTTAGATATCAAGGCTCTCTAACAAGAGTCATCTTACATTCGTTTTGTATTTTCTCTATTTATATTAAGAGGACGTGATAACCGCATGTGTTGCCTCCGTCTTACAAGTGGGTAACATAGAAAATGTTACTATAAGCAGAACACGTGTACCTAACTCTGTTAATTTAAAAATTAGAGTGAATTTATCTATTATAACATATAAAGTTAAGAATATTATCTAGGAAACCTCATGGGACTTTTATTATATTTTAATTTTAAAGCAAGTTATGAGTATTTAAAGTATTTAAAGTATTTAAACAATTAACAATTTTAAAATACTTATAACTCGCTTTAAAATTAAAATATAATAAAAGTCCCAAGAGGTTGCCTAAATAATAATCTTACCTTTAGATTTTATAAGAGGTCAATTCAATCAATTTTTAAACAACCAACGGAGATAATCGTGATCTGCTGAGCGTAAAATTTACTATGTTGCGCACTTGTAACTTGTTGAGACAACACATGCGGGTATCACGTCCTTTACTCCTCTTAAACATTATACTTATGAATGATCATATCGGATCCCAACTACATAGAACTATTTTTTATTAGTTTAAAAAATGTATAATAATAATCATTTAGTCCGCTACAGCGTTACGTGTGAAAGTAGTCTCGTTTCATAAGACACTCTGTGTATTGTTATCAGGTTATCGATGAATTAGAATATTATGTAAAATATATTTTATTTACATTTTATATAATACTCATGCGTAAATTTGACGATAAACTAAATAAGAATGACGATGCTGGTTATTTTGTGGTAGTTTAAAAATATTATTTGTGGGTACTTGAAACTTTTAAAGTACCTATATTATTATAATATTTTATACACAATATTCAGACATTTTGATACTCAATATTTTCGGAAAAAATTAATTCAACCTACTGTATTAGTATTACTAATAATAAAATGAATTACTTTAGTATCAATTATATCTTAAAATATACTTATAGTAATATTACAGGCTGACAGATTCGGAACCGTTTTTCTTATACAATGGTTTTATATTTTTGATTTCAAATTTACCACTAACCTAACCTATTTTATTCCACGATAAG
Organism: Macrosiphum euphorbiae; assembly: GCA_949089665.1. Classification (NCBI taxonomy): domain Eukaryota; kingdom Metazoa; phylum Arthropoda; class Insecta; order Hemiptera; family Aphididae; genus Macrosiphum; species Macrosiphum euphorbiae. The sequence continues at coordinate 82,384,289 of CARXXK010000001.1, forward strand.
GCACGCCAAAAATATAGGTACCTACATACTTTAAAACAGAGTGAGTTCCCCTGATTTTTCGTTTATATTAATTTATAGAATAATAATTGTTGATTGTATTTCTATTTCAAACGATTTTTTTAATTTGCTTTAAAATAATACGTGTTTTGCCTAGGATGATATTTTATAAACACAACAGGCGTTCATTGGTGTAAGTGCTTTCACGTAATTCCAGTTTTTATTAAGAAGGGAAGGCCAGCCCATGTAACTAAAAAAAAACTCGTACATTTTAGATTTTTCTAGAGTGGTCGAACAAATAAAATGCCAATACTTGACGCTATAGTTTAATAGTGCTCTATGGTTTAATTAATAAAGAGAAATATATTAAATATTATCAGATTATAATCTTATATTGTTGTTAGTCTATCGTAGGTACATGCCTGTAGCATACATATTATTATCATTTTAAATGAGTAGTTACCTATTATAGGCGTAAATTTAGTTAAAAATTCGGGAAGGAGGGGGTTAGAAATATCAGTTAACTCCTATTAGCATAATGTATGTATTATACTAACCAGGCCAAGTTAGGAAATATTCATTTCTTGGTGGTGAGGGCCGGGGGGGGAATATCCCCCTTGAGCACCAAATGAATGTCTATATAGTACCTATATATACCAGGGGTTAAAGTGGAAAAAAATTCCAGAGGGGACTAATGTCTCCATTTTACTCCATATAGCCTTGAGCGTTCCATATATAATTGTATTTATAATGTCCAATGTATAAAATCCTATCTTGTTAATGGGGACGCTTTTTAACAACCGTCAGAGGTAGGGGGACTGAGTCCCCTTGCGCCCCCCCCCCGCTTTAACCCCTGCCTATATTCCTATTTTCCTATTCCTAAATATTATAATGGTCTAACATTATCATATTGTAGGCTTTCCTTTTTTCATTATTTCTTATTAGTTACATTAGCGAACGACATTATCGAGAAGCATCTTATTTTCTCTGTAATAATTCTAAAACTTCAAAACATTATAAACAATTTGAGTTTAACAAAAAGTCTGAACTATTTAAGAAGTACCTAGTCTATAATATATTCATTAACATACATATTATTATACATGGCGATTCGTTTAACTGTAAAAAATCCGCTCAAAACAAATTTCCGGTATTGAAAATATTTTTTTGTTTACCTAATTTAAGGTCAGTATAAAAAAAGCAGATGAGTGAAAGTCACTCTGCTGTACAGTAGGCTATAAGTGGGTAATGGATGGTGTTAAATATTAATTCAATTATAATATAATATAATAATTGTATACGAAAAACGGTTCTGAACGGAGACGGTTTGTCAGCCTAGGATTTTTCATATTACCTATATTTATATTGTTATTATTAATACGGTATTACGGTAGCCGGTTAGGTTGAATATTATTATTATATACTTTAGAAGTTTCAAGTACCCACGGATAATATATTTAAAATATAACACGAAGCTAAAATCGTCCTTCTTCATTTAAATATCTAATTTCGTCCAAATTTGAACATAATATAACAACAAAAAACTGGCTGTAAGAATTCCCGTTTTTCTTTAATTTTAATTTTTTTTTACCGAGCGCTTTTAAAAACTACTGGGGATTTTAAATTCGTAGACCTCCCCAACACACCAGCTACTAGCTAGATTCACTTTCTCACCGGAAAACATACTGAAGTTGAAAATCAAAGTATTATTTAGACTACCTATCGTGTACATAGGCATAAAAAATTAAAAACACACATCATTGTAAAATCAATACATTCATCGCTCAGCTCAGAATCTAAAACAAAGTACCATTTGTACTAATTTTATCGTTCTAATCTTTTACGTTTTTTACTTATTGATCCTATTTGTGTAACAAAACTATTATGATAAATAATATTAACTCTTCAAACGAACAAATTAATAATAATAATATGTTGTACCATTGTACCTATATTTGAATAAAAAAATAAAATAAACTTCGTAGTAATATCATTACGATGATAACTCGGCACATTATAATTTATATAACAAAATATAATAATATTGTAATATTTGTTACTTAGAGCGACCTCTATCGGATGACTAAACAACGTTTGGTTAAAAGCTGTACTAATAGAGTAATTCACGGTGTCGTAAATCTGAGTTTCTTTTTTCATAAAATTTATATTAACTAAGTGTTCACAATGAAGTGTTTTTTCATTTTGAAACAAATAAAAATTTTCAATCAGACAGTAAGTACTAATAATAAATAATCATTTTGAATTTCTAATGGATGTATATAAAATTGTTGAAATCAACTACGTATTTATCTATATTATTTTCAAATCATCTAAAATATTTTTAAAGAAATTAAAATGTAATATGTCTTACCTACTTTATAATTTAGATTGCAATGTTTAGTGATATCTCACCAATACATTTTATAATTTCTTCAGCCTTGGATAGTTATTATTGAAGTTAGCGAGGTAGGCACATATATTTAAATTTAAATTAAACTTGTCCTTTTATAATATTAAGTAACTAAAATCACAATGTAATATAGTTTTATTTAATTCTTAAAAGAATACACATTCGTATTATATATATCTTAATATAAATTTAATATAATAAATATGTACCTATATACATTTATTTATATTATTTTTTTAATTTCAAATGATGGCTAAATGTACAAATATTACCTACTTGACTAAAACGGTATGTATGAATTAAAATATTATAAACGCGTCTAAACAACACGCAATTATTACTGTCTGGTAGCTAAAATATGGCTGCTACTTTATTAAAATATTATGTGTCACCTAAGCTTGTATGTAGCAAAAGTAAAGGCCAAATAGCCAACACCTACGATACGTAATTAATTATTATTGTCAATATCAGATAATAGAATCGATTACTCTCGTCAATAATCTAAGACCGTATAGCTTACCAGCATTAAATAACTATTGAGAAAATCAAAAAATGACCTCCCTAGAGTACCATCTTGATCCAATTTGTTAAAAGATAAGATACTACATATTGAAATCGAAGCACTTCTTCTAGTAGCCATTTAGTATACATGATAAAAAAAAATAAAACAATAATCGCACTATTGTAAAACTACTAGCTTTTTTGCTTCGCTCAGAATCTAATATAGTTTAATAGTTATGTTACAACTTATAACTTTTATACAAATATTTATTAAAATACATTACTTCATTCATTGTTGATCTTACATTGTTGATAACTTTTCAACCTAACCTTGAATTAAAAAATGAACTCGGTATTTTTTAACCATTTTCGGTACCAAACTGATAACAAAAAAAAAAATTACGATATAGTAATTGAAAATGTTGATAACTGAAGCTTCGAACATTTTTTACAAAATCCTTCGTATTGTATGATAAAATTTGTTTTTCTTAACCATGTAAAAACACAACATTTAACATATACAAGACACGAGTCAATGTAGGGGGGGTCCGGACCCCATTGACACCCTCCTTAAATACACCACTGGTTGTAGGTACCTACTCAATATCATTTATCAAAATTAAAATGTTCTATTAACTATTATAGGTGTTATAATATTATTATTGTGAAAAACTTTGTTGTACATAGTACATCTATATATCTAATGTCATACTAAGTAGGTATAAGGTATTTAAATACTAAGTTAGTATCATTTTTACATATTGTGATTATTATTGTACAGATGACCATACCGATTTCACTGTAGTTACCTAACCCAGTGGTTTTGAAACTGGGTGCCGCGGCACACTGGTGTGCCTCGAGAATTCACTGAGTGTGCAGCGGTCTTTCGGAAAGTTCAACTATTCGTCCAAAGATAAAATTATAAAAATAAAATTAATAAAAAATTGTTAGTCCGTCATTCGTCAAGCACTCATTTCTAATTAAATGTACTTATATAATTATAATTCAAAATAATTTTGTTCATCTAATTATTTAGTGCAAAAAAAAAAGGTCTGTGTGCCTTGAAAATTTTTTGTGGAGCACGGTGTGCCGCGTTCAATAAAAGTTTGAAAACCACTGGTTAGGTCCTAACCCGTTGCCAGTAATTGAAAAAAGATAATATTATTTAAAAAAAAAAGTTATTCCAGTTAGCTATGTTTTTGTACTACCTGGATTTGTGTGTTTCTAAGTTGTGTACCATTGTTTAATCCAAGGAGACTTACTTTGCAGTTTCAAAAATGTTCAAACGACTATTATGTAGAATATAGATGATGTCACTCCAAACCCACGACCGACTTCGGGTTGAATGCAATACTTCATCGAAATAATCTTCGTATGGATAATTATGAATAACAACAAAGTGAAATAAGTTGTTCAATAGTTGCACTTAATGTTAGGCAGGTACCTAGGTATATTAAAAATTGGTGGAAATTCCAAATCCTCACAGGAAACACTAATCACGAATGACTTAGGTATATATACTATATAGTTTAAAACTCGTCTCACTCCACTTATCTCGGACTAGGAAAGAGCTGGTGTATTATTATTATTAGGGTTAGGGTGTAAAATGAAATAAAATAAGTAAAATAGGTACCTATGCAAAATAAAAATAGGTATTTGAAATCCTATCAAACATTGAAATATAGTATTTATATAAAAATTGTTTACAAACAATATAATTAAGTATCTATTATTCATCAGATTTGAAAACTTTGATGGAAAATTCTTCAACAAATTGTTATAATTAGCTACTTAACTTTTAACTTAATGCATTCTTTGAACTTTATATACATTTTACACTAAATGTCACTTACAAAATGTATAACTATGTATGTACACTGCAAACACGCGTTGTACCAATACTAACGATTATAGGTAGGTAGTAAATAAGCTTATGAACAAACAAGTCATAAATGCCTAAAATCTTATCTTTTACTCGATATAATCAAAAATATCAGTTTATAAATATTAAATAGTAACATTTATGATAATTGATAAGTAATCAATAATTATTGATTACTAATCTTCATTAGACAATTACGATTTTACATTAGTATTTTCAAATAAATATTAAAATTTTAAATATGAGTTATATATATCATGTATATTTTAATTAAGATATGAAAAAAATTGTTCTTTTCGATTAAAATATCCAAGTATATACTATAAATACAATTAGCCAAATCGCTGGACACGACTGGCAGGTGACAATCAATATATATTTGGACTAAAGGAAAAAATATGTTCATGGCATTTGGGAATTAGGAATTTGGTTTGGGGGGGGGGATATACGTTTTTAGCAAACACGAATGGTCATTATCAATACTTTGATCAAAATGTTAGCAGTAAAAAAAAAGTTTGGGGGGGATCTATCCCCCTAATCACCCCCTAATTACGCCCCTGGTTCATGCATAGAAATTCTAGCCCTATAATTATTATACATTTGAAAGCAACCTTGAATGTTGTGTCGTTGCATTTGGATGTCAAGTCTGAGTGGAGCTCAGTCAAAACTACGCTTACCTACTGAAAGTTATTGTTTTACTGTTTTCGCTATTCAGAGGAGTTTCTTTTTGCTAGGAACCTACTGATAATTGATATATAAAAAACAATATATTGTGAACAAAATTAACAATTTATAATATGTGCTATACGCCTGTAGGTACCTGATGATGAAAACAGTTAAAGAAAAGAAAGAACTCCAGTTTTCGCTTCACTGTGAATCGAAGATCTGTAAATGCATTGGAAGATACGAAACAGGGCGTAACCTTACGTACCCTTGGGTCATATTTTTTTACGTAATTCGTAATACATATTCTTTAACTGTTTATATGGTTGCAATATTATTATATGCTAGACATGTTTTCCGGCAGTAGAATTTCACATACTAAAAAATCCTTCATAAATATAATATATTATAGTACTGATACCTACGACACATAAATATTTTTGAAAAGTTCTCTCCCCTCCCTCTTGAACAACCCCCGGACCCGCTACTGTCTATATGACATATGAACGCCTTAATATAGAGGTTTCAGGTTTCATAAAATAATAGAAAAATGTAGATTTATTAAAAAGAAAAAACAAATGTTATAATATATTAAAATGTGTCTCAATTACCTATAAATCTTTTTGTTTTATACATTTTTGAAGCTATAGGTAAAGGCCAGAAAAATTACAAATACCTATAATATGCATCGTTAAAATGTTATTATTAAAATAGGTAATTAAAATATTTTTGATCTAGGGATACTTATCACACTATACTTATAGGTAAATATGTTATATAATTAACAACACAATTGGAAAATATAAATTTTAGAATCATAAAAAAAAAATGTTCATATTTTAAATACCAAAATAATGTTAAATTGTTAGATATACATATGTAGCACGAATAAAATTGAAACATAGATTTTTTGTTTAATATTGGTTACTTGCTAATACTATCGACTACTATCGACTAGCCTTTTTTGATTATTTCCATGTATGTAGTAAGTTTATAATAATGTGTTGTAGGTATTGTACCTTGGAACCCTCACATTTCTTCGAAACTTCAACAAGGCTACCAACGACTTAAAATTCTTTATCCCTTAATCAACCGTCAAACCGCCCTAAGCTGGAAGTGCTCCATGCTTCTTTATAAGCGAATTCTTCGACCATTAATACTCTATGCTGCCCCTATCTGGGGACACTGTGCCAAAACTCACATAAATAAAATTCAAGTCTTCCAGTCCAAGATTTTACGCATAATATCCAACGCGCCGTGGTTCTTCAGAAACGAAGCACTTCATACAGACTTCAGACTCCCGATGGTTAAATCCTACATACAGAATCTCTCAGTCAACTTCTTTGGCCAACTAAACAACGCCAAAAGTGCAAAATATTTCAAACTCAACGACAAGCCTACCCTCCGACGTCTCAAGCGCGGACGTCCTCATGATGCCCTTTCTCAACGTCAATAATATATGTATATACTTTTAAGAAAAAAATTTTACACCTAGGTAGTTTAACTAATTATTACAACGTCACATTTTTTTTTTTTTTATTATCCAGCTACTCATCTTTGTAAATAACCAATTTATTGTATTTACTTATTTATTTATAACTACTTTTGCATGTTAAAAATTCTATTCTATCAATAAGTTAGATGACCTCGTTGTCAGTAACACTTTATTAAAATAAAAAAAAAAAAAAAAAAGGTATTGTACCTATATATTAAGCGTATATGATGAACAGTGCAGCAATTGAAAACATTTCATAATATGTCATACAAAAACCTAATGATTTGATTTTTTAATCAAGATAGGTATCACCATCATCCGACACTTACATAAGGGTTGTTTTAACTACCTAGTAGATTTTTGTTGAAATGCAGAGAAAAAAGTCACACATAGATGCTTAAGTTAAATAGTAATTATGGTCTATTATAATATCTTATCATCTAATGGTGGTTTACTGGCTTAGTGATTGTGATTGTACGTAAACTAAAAAGAGGAAACATTTTTAAAGTATATGATAAATCGCTAATTGAAGTTATATTTATCAAGTTTTTTCCCCTTTACCATAAACTTACTTTACATAGGTACATGCCGTATCCACCAATACCAATATAAAGTTTTAACTTATGCTTACCAGCAATCATCAATCAATAAAACATAGTATATTTTATTAATACACACATTTGGTTTAATATAATATGAAATTCTACTTCAAGCATTTGACAGCATACTTCATTAAATACGCTTTTTGGTCAAACACAAAACTGCTATTATAGGAATAAAAATACTTATACTCTGACACCTATGACCTTTACGAAAGCCTAACATATTGAGGAGAATATGAGAATTAATTTACAATGAAACTTATATAAAAGTGCCTACGCATAATATATTATGTTATAAACTTATAATTAATGATGATTACACTTTGAACTCTCAATTATTATATAGAAAAAATATAAATATATAAAAATTTCAAGAAAAAAATCGTGTGATTCCTTATAGTGACTGCACGAAATAAGTCTATAGAAAAAGCGATGGTTATGTTAGTATATGAATATGGTAATAAAATATAATATGTAGGTACGATGCAATAGAAATCGGGAGTAAAATCCTATGTTAAAAAATTATTTTGTGAACCAGCCACTACAATGCCCAGGAGACATGACGTTCTTGTCACAATCCATTCAGCATTAAGCTTGTATGAATGTGTTATATTTTATTCATATCGTGGGTCATCTTTCAGTGGCGTGTCATATAAATGAACCACTGTGCAGTCGTATGTTATTCGATAAGAGAGGCATTAAAATGAACATTAATACAACGAAGTAACACGCTATAACTATATTCAGATAATATAGTGGGGTCTATGCACACATAAAAAAATTAGCCCGAGCTGCAACATTTTATTTTAAGGCCTTCATACGTGTATCAAATTTTATATTTTATATTTTCACTTTTTTTTTTTAAACCTAAGTAATTATTTACGTTTCAACATATAAAATAATATAAACTATATCATCAAATTGTATGTTAATATTGCTTTATTTAAATTAGTCTAAGTCATCATAAACAATATTCCTAATGTAAAGTGCCATTTTATAAACGAGTTATTATTAGTTCAACTATATTATATACTAGCGAATTTTTAACAAACTTTACTTTTTATTATGTTATAAGGTCTATGCTTTATATTTTAATAATTAATTTAAAAAAATAATTTCCCTGATGTTAAAGATATAATTGTAAATAGAACCTTTAAACATTACAGTACGAATTATGATTGCGTATAACTATATGTATACTCGATAATTAGACCAACTGATAAAAATAATTAAACAATTCAAAGGAGTATTTGTATTACCTATCCTACATTAAATTAACTAAGCTTTTGGTAAGAATTATTATTAAGATGTTTTCATAAATTACAACAATTCAATTTTAGATAGACTGTACACATAATGAATAATTAAGAATATAATAGAAATATTTTTGAAGAAGATATATACCTACTTGCGGTCTACGTTCATTAATGTATAATAAGTACTTTTTATTTTTATAATACATTTAATAAAAGTTAAAATAAAAAATTAAATTAACTTTAAGAAAGGCCTTGATTAAATTTATTTATTATTAGCTACTTAAAATGTTTAGATTTTTATGTCATTGCAAAAGTACAACACGATAACGTATTTAAATTTTTACTGCGGATTGGAAATACATTATACTTTATAATTTATATTGAGATGGTTGGGCTTATATTTTTTTTTCGTTTAGAATAGAGTCCTTACAAAAAAAACGCTACATAAAAAATCACTCAAATTATAAATGTTTAACTTTTCTAGGTAATCGAGTAACAAAATTTTAAACTAATTCTAATACAAAATATATAACTGGGTATATAGTAAAAACTATTAAGTGAACAACTATATTTTGTATCAAACACATAAAAGTAGGCTTAAACCTCAAACAAAAGATCTGCAGTGTAATGTTTAATAAGTGTGCAAGATTAAAATAATAAAAGCTTAACAAAATACTAAACAGTACCTATACTAGTATGATCTATGATTTGAATTAGAGCTTTTACTTGTCCATGTCAGCGGCTTCAATAAAAAAATTCCTGTCAATGACCTGACCACATCATTTTAGTGAAGAGCCTAACCACCCCTCGTCGGAACAAAAGGTCAGAAGCCTAATGACATGGCCTTATTAAGCAGCAATTTGGAATGGCAGTGACTCATATTATATGTCTCCCTTCTCTACCCCTATTACCATGTATCGACGGGAGATTTTCCTCCCAGCCCTTTAACCAGGGCTAAAATACGATTCCATTGTTCGCAAATTCCTCTTATTCGCAAATACTCTGCTCCATTCGTCAAAAACCTGCTGTCAGTGCCAATTGCTAATTGATCCACCAACAAATAAATGAAGTGTATACATGGGTCCACTGTTCAGTATACGTTTGACTAAATTAAAAAAACTTTAAATTGACAAAATATGTTAAATCTATTTGAAAAAAAATCATAACAATTTTACTAAAGTAAAATATTTATGTTTAATAAAACAATTGTAATGAATACACTAGCAATTAATTCATCAAACAAAATATATTGTTTAATACTCGAGTAGCATATTGATATATTATCATCATACGTCTATGAATTATTTAATTTGGATTATATAGGGAACTTACGTTAATTTAAAAAAAATCATTTTTCAAAGTTTTAATCATGATCTTTTATTATGCTTTAAATACAAATTACAAATAAATAAATTATTGTATTGTACTCTAAATTAATTAAATTGTACATAACAATAATATGTAATAAGGTTAATAATTCAATTTTATTAACCATAACTAAAAGTATGATATTGTATATTTTGTATTGATATTAAAGTAATTTATTTTGCATATAGTGCCTAATACAGTAGTTTTAAATTAATATATATTTTTATTAATTATTCTTCTTTAAAATATCTTATTTTGACCAAGTTTGGACTTAAATGACTATACAAAAAAACCAGGATTATATATTATATTTTACATTTTTTTGGTTTCAGTATGAAATACATATTATGAGTTATGCGGAACTTAATACTAAATTTTGAAGCTTTTTAACCAAAGAAATTTTTTTTATCGACATTTTGAAGAACTAAGAAAATTTCAAATTTCAAATGTTTATAAACAGCTCAAAATGCGTCAAAATATTTTGAAAATTGTATCATCTACAGAAAACACTAATATAAGCATTTGGTGAACATTGCAATTATTTTCGTTGTTTTTGAGTAGGTAATAAAAAAAACAATAGGGATTTTATCAGAAACTGATTTTAAGTAAAAAACTAACATTTTACTATATTTTTTTTTGTTAATCCCTATTATTTTGAAAAGTACTGGAATTTTGAAATTTAAAAATTAACAGCCATACTCAATTTTCTATCAGAAAACGACCTCGAAGTTTGGATATCAACGTATTTTTTCTACTACTTTTCGTGTAGGTAGGATATCCTTACAGATACAAAAAAAAACACACATCATTGTAAAATTAATACTGTCATCGCTCCGTTTAGAATTAATTTTGTTCTTAATGCTATTCAATATAAACTATTGTTGAAAATTAAACTATTATTCTGACTGTTATCTATGTACCTATTACGACTAGACCATTTTTCTTTATTTAATTTGTATGGGTCCATTTCAAACAATATGTGTAGCGCGTACATAACTTATTTAATTCATAAAAAGAACATACTTAACTTGTGGAATAATAAATTTTCACACACATTATGTACAACTAATAATCTGATATGGGTATATTATTTATCATAAATATGTGTATAACGATGTACTTGGAACATGTCATTATATTCAATTAATAAATTGATTAAAAACGCAATAAATAACTACAGTCTCCAACTGTCAACTAAAAACGTACTGCTGATAATAAAAATAATCACGAGATTTATCTAGTCATTCTAGACATACACAGATCTAAAATTGATTTCAAACCATGATGTTGTTCAAGGCTTTTGATTAGTAAATAGATGCAATGTAAACATAGAGAAACCCTTACGTGGATTGTCAGTATAATATGCAAATTTAAATTAACTATCAATTTCCTCTATCCTACATGTAACGTGACCAAAGACTTAAAAACAATAGCGTGCTAGGCTATGAAGTTTGAACGAACCCTAATCAAATGTAGAAGTTTTCAGAATGTTCTCTTGGGAAAGAAACAAATTAAAATTGGCAAAAAAAACTATTAAAATCTTTGTACTATTTATTATAATCAGAAACCAATGAACAATAACAGTTAAACCAAGTAGTTCATTATATATTATATTATATGTATGATGTATATACTATAATATAATGGATCAACAAAATAATATCAGCTAAAACTATATGTAATAAATTGTTAAATTGTTTAATTTAAACTAATATAATTCGACTTCATATCACATGATAATATTGATATATATATATATACTTATATGTAGATAATAAAAATAATAATATTGATTAGTTCATAATTAAAAATGCATTATTTTATATTAATTTTCATTAAGCTAGGATTCTATTATATCAAATAATAGCAATAACAATATAGTATTTCCATTATTAGACCATAAAAGCAATACGAGTTAATGCAAGGTGGATTTATGATCAAGCACGATGACGCACCAGAGGACAGTGTAAATCTTCACTGTACCTCTCATTATCATTCTCTAATGTGAGATTGTGTATGTCATATACATTGTTAATCTCTAAAACACTCCAATGAAGTGTAAAGCAACACCCCACAATGGTTGGTGGTCATAAATTTAACACTAGCCACAATTCAAGATAGAGGTTGAATGTTTTTCACTCCATCAAGTGAAAATAAACGATACAACAATACTATCTTATCAGATAAAACTCGAAAATGAATACATTATAGGTACCTAAATGTTTATAAAATGTTCATTTATTTGTTTATTGTTACATACTAGAAATTAATAAAAAAAAATATTTTATATTCCTTACTATATAAGTGATAGATATATTTATTATATACTGTACATACCGATATTGCTCAAGAAATTATTTACCAGTATGTAGTCGATTCAGTATTGTATCTCATTTTTAAAATGAATCAACAAATAATTTATAATTTAATTTGTTTTAACTCCTTCATCCATTTTTAATTTTAATTTTAAATAGGTAGGTATATGAAAAAAACATTTATTTTTTATTTTAAACCTGGGTTGTAAAAATATTTAATTATTAATTTCTATAAATTTCCTATTCGAACGACTCTTGATTTCTGTTTACTAATTTATTTAATATGCCTTAACGGTAAATTAATGGTTTATTGTTATGGTACCTACGTAATTTTTCTGTATCCAATATTGTGTAGTGAGTTTTACTACTTTTATTTGGTTATTATTATTACTATTTATTTTCATATGTTTCTATAAAAAACCTAACATTACCTTCTATAAATTACTCTAAAATGTACTGTTTCCGTCCTTCGCAGGTCTCGGCTCATGGTTAGTGACCTTTTCCAAAGCGACACTGCGACAGGTGACCAATGACCACATAATCTTCGGTTTGGAGACTGAAATTTCCCCTTCTTGGCGAATCATCGAATATGTTATTAACATAATTATTTATCAACGGTCACATGCCCAAACAAATTAATACTAATTGTAATATCGTTGCCAAATATTCTGTTGTTAAGCTCACCAAGAAGTCTGGTAATTACTCTATAGTAAACTATAAAATATATACTTAATGTGAATTTTTGTTATAATACAAATAAATGATCCTATTTTCATATTTATTATTATACCTAATGTTAATATTTTTATGGCAGCTGGACATGGTTATTATAAACTGTTAAGTTAGTTAATTATAAAACATTATAAAATCTTAAGTTACTTCTACTCGAAAGGTATCTACAGGCAAAATGAAAATAATATATTATAAAAAACATTATTATTTTCAGTTATACCTACCTATTATGTTGTATTTAAAATTGTATTGATGATGTATTGTATTGATTCCTTACTTAATAATATTTATTTGGTAGCTACAGCTAATAATAAATTAATTGCAATTAAATATAATTACCATTCGATATATCTATGAACAAATAAATAATTCCGTTCAAATATTAAAATAATATATTGTTTAAATTTCATTTCAGTTATTATTTTATTTAAATTACGTATTATGATATAGCATAGTATGGTAAGCTGGGAAACTACCATAAATAGGCTGATTTGACATTCGCTAATATCTTTAAATCCTATTGACATAAATATAAAACTGTTAATTTTCGTGCGCGAAAGACTGTAACTCATAAATTTGTCAAAGCGCCATGTAATTGAAAAAAATATGTGGGTTAGAAAATACGGGATATCGGTAAACAAAATACTTTTTTATATGATTTAGATGCGGTATTTATCAAACCATTTCAGGCCAATAAACACATTATAATATTTGATAATCGATAAATTGCTTTCAAAGAATGTGATGTATTATGCTTTTCACAAAATTGTAATTGAAAGAAAAAAATTAATAAAATATTTTTGTATTCTTAAAAGTAATATTCATTTATAATTCTATACGCGTTGATATATATATAATATGTGCGTTACATTGAATATTGAAACACACAATTAAAAATGTACATAGTACGATGGAAATGTGAATATATGTTATTTTAATAAAATTCTGAATTCATCAGCGTATGTTTCAAAGTCCATGGATTTTACAGGACAACGTTAATAGTAAATGAAAATATTTTTTGAACAAGTATAACACTGTATAAGCAATTATTTTCAGATTTGGTATTTATCCTAACAACATAACGAAAAAAATAAAGACACATCACACGCATAAACACACATATTATATATAAGTGTAATCTATTTAAAATTTGTGACATGTTATATCATATTTTATTCAAATAAAAAAAAAATAAACCTTTTAAAAAAAAATTAAGTAGTTAAACTCGCTAATTCCATTTGTCGCCATAAATGATAATGCAACAATGACAATACGTATGCAAATTGGATGCTATTTTTTTGTTGTGGTATAAAGGGTGGTGCTAGCCATAAGCTGATTATAGTCTCTTATTCTTAGGTCCTGTGAGGGATCCCTTTATCACATTTAATATATTAAAAGGATTATCCAGATACTGATGAGAATACAAACGGGAACAATTGTTACAAAATAAAAAACTGGAGTTATAAATTATAATACTTCACCGAATAATTCGTTCAACATAATTGCGATGAGGAGTATAGAGTATACTCAAGAGACATTAATTTAGTCATCAAATTTTTAACACTTGTATGACGACATAAAGTTTTTTACAAATGCACAAAATATTTAATAATTTCTTCAATTTATTATTTATTATTATTTTAAATGATAAGTTGGTTTCTAAACTCATATTCACATTAAATACCTAAGAGTACAATTAGGTTACAAAACGATTATATGGAACAAAACGTGGTACTTGTGATAACAAATAATATGTAATTATTTATATTTTTTTTTTAACTATGCTGTTTAAAATAATAATAATTTTTTTTTATAGCTGTAATTATTATTCATGTATTTTTCAAAAATCTACACTCTGTGTCAAGTTATTAAGTTTTGTTATCTTTCATTATAAACTGTTCATACAAGATTTATACTCAAGCAATTAAAAGATAAAACAGATTTACCAATAATAATATTTCATTCTACCTAACATAGGTTCTTTTATAGTAGGTACACATATTCGTACACATAGTATTATTAACCACTATTATTGAATTTTTCATTGTGCAAATACTTTGTATTTTTTTTTGTCATAATAAGGTATTGAAAATTAAATAAACATAATGTGAAAAGTGAAAACAAAACGTTTTATGAAAGATATCTTACAAGTGAATATATAATATAATAGTTCTTAATTTTTTTTTATTAGCTTTCAGCTTACACTATTATAGCTCAACAATTATAATATAATATTATTACATATTAGAATAATTCTTAATGTTATTAAAAAAAAATACGATTGGAATAATAAATGTAATTAACGACAGCTAAAATTTAAAAAAAAAAAATATATTTTTCAATTAATAGTTATCTTTTTATAAAAAAAAGTTAGTTTGGAAATCTAATAATAAGCCCAAAAAATAAACATTTCATTAATTTTTTACGATATGTATACCTATACAAATTAGCATTTATTTTAATACTATTTGAATCAAAAATATTACTTATTTATTCATTAAACTTAAGACTTTAGAGGGTGGAAGTTAAAAAAGTAGTTAAAAACATTTAAAAGAATAAAGTTTTTTTTTCTCTAATTTCCAAGTACAATATATTGAAATTAATTGAATTTACTTTTATTTTTATTTTTATTCTATTATGGTTACCATAGTTATGAATTCTGAATAATTTTCTTGAAATTATTACGTGAGTACGTGTCATATTCGTAATAATATATTGCGGACGAGTATAGTTCGCTAAATTACTATTACAAAAAAATATGTTAAAAGTTCATATAAAAAGCGAGTGATAAAGTTGTGCGATTAATATGATACATGCATTTTTATTGTACAACTTGAACTTCACTTAATATTAACAGATTAATAACATTAAAAAAGGGATAAATAATAAAGCATTTTGTCCAAAATTTGATATTTATTAAAACAACATAGGTCTCTTGTCCTTTGTATCAAGAGTTACAGAGAAATAGTTAATTAACTGAACCATTTTATTTTAACAGAAATAATATTTTCAACATAATCTGAAAAATAAGATCACCTCAAAATTAATAAGTTATAATATATTAGATTTAATATACCTAAATATATGTTTAAAAAATATTTAAATATAAGTAAGTAAAATATTAATTTATAATTTTTCTACTAGTTTTTCAGCAAGTAGTCAATAAAAAGAGAATATGACTTGTATAAAATGTTGTGGGTATTTTAGATTCCGAACAATTCAGGGAATGTAAAGTTTGATCTAAAATACTAATTGTTGAAATGTAAATTAATATTGCTCATTATATCTGAATAAAAATCAAAACCATTGTCCATTTGGTACGTTTAAGTAGTGATTTTTTGAAATCACCAGTATAGTTCCCATTTTCCACTAATATTTAAAAATATTATCGCTACATGAAATAATACTGAAAAAATCTCAGCATGTGCCATTTTAAACTTATTAAAATCTATTATATTTTGAATATTTTATAATTTTATAATTAAAATAATAACCACTACCTACTATACATTCTGCAACGAAGTGAGGGAATCGTTATGATTTCCTAACAAAATTGGTGCGTCAAATCCACCTTTTGATTAACATTTTTTTTTGCATAAAAATTGTGTAAAGAACGTTTACAATTACAACTTTTTTCAAAGCTGAATCACACAATTCAATTATTGAACATTTTATATGTATAAGGTGGTCGTTAAAAAAACTCGACATGCCGTAAGAACGGATTCCGTTAGATTTTCGCGAACGTGCACGGCGAGAGCTGATTTATTGTCAGCAACTATTATAAGCAGATTAAAAGATCAAACAGCCCAAATAAACTTTTTATCCGATTTTTATCGGTCCATAGGTCACGTTTTTATGGGATTCCGTTTTCGATCCGGCTCACACTTTTTCTCTGCAACAAAATACGTTTTTTTTTTTATTCTTTTTTAGCGTCGAGGCCTATTCCCATAAAAAATAGTATTGACGTAAGTAGTACACGTGCAAGAAAACATAGTCATGTACAAAAATTAGAAACAGAAAGTCCAAAAAACTCAGCAAGTCACCAAAAAACTTATGTCGTAAAATGAAAACTTTTATGAGTATGAGGAAATATCTTATATTTTTTTAATTGTAATTTATTTTTATATTTTTAGTTGAAAAGTGAAAGAAAAAATAAATATTTTAATGATACAGATCGCGAGTGATACACTTTAATATACAGCTATCTAGTTTTTTTCAACTAATTATTGAGAATATTTTGAAAATAAAACAGTATACACAACACTATAATACATTTTTAAACAAGATATCACAGTTTATGAAGTATCTTTAAGTTTTTATTTTTTTTGATATCTTAATAAAATTAAATGTTTCAGATAACATATTAATCTTTAACTGTTCACATAACAGTTATAGATAGGTCGTATTATAGTATACTTATAAATAAAATAAAATTGCATAATAACGCATACAAATAAGTAAATAATTTACTGTCACAGGAGTTGAGTAGGTATAATATGTAATAATATGATCTATAGATTTTGTACTCGATAGTAACTGACTGCCATACTATAATATGTATCGATAATGGTCACAAAAAGTATTTCATTGTAACTTATTGGGGGATTAAAACAATAATTGCTGTTTTCAAAATCAGTTTTATAAAACAATAAAAATTAAATATGACCTGATACATAGTATACATAGGTAGGTACCTAGTCGGAAAATAAATTGACCTAATTAATTTAATATATTCCATAATGTTAATACTATTTCATTATTTCCATTATAAACCGAATATTGTGATTTATTCAATTTAATAAATCATTATATGTTATGTTATAAACTAACACTATCGGATTATGAAACCTACTCGATGGCGATTGACAATTTATTTTAATATTAAATAATAGATAACCATTTTTATGACAAAAGAAATATTATCAATGAACTCGACCTATATATAATCAAAACTTGAAATTGTCAAATGTTTTATTTGAAAAAAAGGTGTAGGGAGTTCGTATTAGGTATAACTTAATAAAAGTTGAATAATGTAAACATATATTTAATTTTATATTCGTGTTCCAAAAGTTTTTCTCGACTTTCTTAATAATTTAATTATTTGTAGGTTTTAGAAATAAATATCTGATGATATAAAAATGTAGATGACTTTGCATAATTTTTTTAATTTACAATTATTATTGTTATTAGGAAGAAATAGTAATAATATAGTCAAGTTATATAGATTACTTTTATTTTTTACTTAACTTGTGACCTTATTCTGGTATATTCTCATTTTATCGAGTTGTTTATCTTGGACTTTGGAAATCATATACTACCAAATAATCAATTAATCACAAAATATACCTATGATATTGGATTTGAAGAGCAGCGATAAAAATAGTTATAGCATTTTCCATTAAATTAGTGTCCATGTATTATTTATCAGTTATCAATAATAAATACGCACGTTAAAAATTAAAATATTAAAAATGCATTAGTGATGTAGAAGTTGAAACTACATTAGACGCCCATAAATAGATATTTTTAAAATGCAAGTATAATATACCTATAGGTACCAACATATAAACATGAATTTTATTATTTATTGATCATTAACTTATTTTTATTCTTAGATAGTTTTAGAAAAACTAACTCATTTCTATTTCATTTTAATACCACAAAAGAAATGTTAAAATTAATAAAAGTTTTCGATATCATACCATAAATCTAAAAATATCAAAATAATACATCGCTTTAAAAAGGGTGCTCAACATACATTATTAACTTCATTAATGTATTGCCGTTAGGGTTGAAAATATATTTATTTTCTTCTGAAATAAAAAATGGAAAACCTGTGTTTAAAAAAGTTTATGGGTACCTACCACAAAGTTGTATGCGATGTTTCGATGAAATTACTGGTAGTTATAGTAGAATGGCAATATATTATATGATGTTATACGTATTTTGAAAATTGACGTAGAAGTTTTAACCTAGAAGTGTTTTCTCTCCTATAACTACAGAGATGATGGATTTTTATTTTGGTTGTTTAGGCTTGGTACAACACATTTCTATTCTTTTTTTTACTTCTCAAAAGTAATTTTATACCTAATACATCGTCTCTATTCTAGTCCACAGCAATATAATAATAGGTACAAAGGTTTTTTCAATCATTTTTTGGAAATAAGACCTCGTAGTAATATTGTCATGAAAAGTTCCATCCAATATTTGTGAATCCCCTATAAATGCGTCTAAGCAACATTAATTGTAGTTATATACATTGTTTGTAGAACGTATTTTTTTTATCGTTTGATCGTTATTTATTTCGGTGAAGTCTTTTTTCTGAGGGGATTTTTATTGCCATTCCCATATTAATACGATCTTAATCTGTCCCATGTCCAGTCCCCATATTATATCATTTGAGGATTTTCTATCGTTTATTTTATTACACTGTAGTATTCTTTATCGGATGAAAATTAATATACTTAATAAACTAACATATTACAAACATATTTTCACTTATTTCTGATTTGAAATATCATGAACATAATATTCGATTTTAAATTTTCTAATAATATAGGTAGGTAAATGAAAATAATATTCCATAAATATGGTCCGTATAACAATTTTTACAAATCATAAGAAAAATGTATAGTTTTAATATACAAATTTAAAAAATAACTAGGTAGTAAAGAAATTATTATTATAATTATTAGCGCAAGAAAATGAAATAGGTACGCATAAGATGCGTTCTCATATTTAGGTACCTGCTACCTACACTAAATAACGAAAAATGTTCAATGAAATGATGTTTTTTTGGTCCGTCTGGTAAAGACTTAATATCTGAAAAGCTTAAAATGCCATTATAACTGATATTGTTATATAATATATAGGTAGGTAGGTATAAACAATACAGCATGACAAGCTTACACAGTTTGATATTGATTGTCGTCAATATAATAAAAGCCACCAACAGTTTTTTTTTTAAAAATTAAATAACACAAAAAGACATATTGATTAAGGTACTACCACGAAGAGATAAATAAAAATAAAAATGGAACTTACATAGATCGAAAACGCCCATCTACCTACCTACTATTTCTACAGTTTAGTTTTAGCTTGGCGTAACGTTGCCGTTGAATTGTAATGGAAATTATTTATTAGAAAAAGTACGTTTACTTGAGAAATAACCACCTTATGACTCCCAAGACAATTATACGATAATATACTGGACGAGGCTATATATTTCTTCCTCGTTGTTATAAGAGTTAGAAACACACATGTAGTTTATGAACGTATAATGACTTAGTCGATCAAAAAATGAAAGTGTACAAAGAAAAACTATGTTATTTTGGTGAAGTTTCAAATATCATCATAAAATATTCTGAAAAAATATTGTAACATTAATACTATAATAAAAATGAATTCAAATCTAAATAATTTAAAATTTTATAAAAAATGTTGATCAAAAAAATATTAAACATATCTTAGTTGTCAATATAATATGTATCTATATCATTTTTACCACTCTTTAAAAAATAAAATTTGATATAATTTTTTTTTTTTTTGAAAATGTAGGAAATTTAATCTAGGTATATTTTAAATAAGAACTATGTTGAAACTCAAATTAATTATTTAAACATATAATTTAATACATAAATACTATTTTTCTCGAATTTATCAATTAATTTTAATCATCGTAGTACAATATGGGTTTATCTATAGTATTTACAGCAGACTGACTGCTGGTACGTAATTACATATTCTTCCTTGTAAGCAGTTTTATTATGCCTCCAATAATGACGTAATTTCAGTATTCCGACACAGTTGTCCACGGATTACAGCATAATGGTTAATGTAATTACTAATAACTGTCATCTTAATATACATGCTATATAATATGCCAATAATACTGAAAAAATATGTGTTCGCTCTTGAAAGTTAATTACTAAATATTATTAATACAGCTACAGCTCTGAGTATACAGTTGTTAGTCAAATGAAATATTATTTTAAATACATAACTATCATAATGTAATTGAAATATAAATTCAATAGCTTTCTAAAAATGTTATATTAGATACTTTATTCAATAGGTAGTCAAAACTTTTTAAAAATAAAATAAAATATTTTGGCTCTTCCACACTAAATTGAAGAACGTAACATAGTGAATCCATATTTGAGTTTGAGAAATTGCAATGCATCGTGATATGTATATATAAGATATGTATATTAAAGTGAGTGGAATACAAGTTTTACTATTTTAGATCGAAATGGCAAAAGTTGTTCGGCCATAAATCATAGTGACCGAAATTGCCTCAAAACATATACCTATACATAAATATTGTTTTTCACATAATATTATACATACAACATACATGTTACCTTTTTCATCTAGATATATGATGTATATTTTAATGCTAAGTTGAAAGTCTAATAAAATAAATGTTTACATGTTAGCTCAAAGTATATAGTTGTTAGTCAAATGAAATATTATTTTCTAAATGCCTTTTAATATTTAATAACTGATTAAGATAAAGAAACTAAATTATTTGTCAGTAATACAAATATACAACTTAAAAGTTTAAAAAAAAAACTTGGAACTTGGAAACTTTAGGATATTCATATAATCTCACCTATATGTACTCACTTTTATATTATATCTTATTTTGTATTTAAAGTTCTAGATATTTATCGATAGTAACAAATTATAAGAACTCAACTGTTTGAATTGAAAGTAAAAATAGAAGTAAATTTTCTGAATAGTATTCGTTTCGAGTGTACCTCTTATCATATTAACTAGTTCACAAAGCAGCCATACAGACATAACAGTTTATAAAAAAATATGTAATTATAATAACAATCAATTGATATATTGTTTAGAAGAAAAATAATTGATAATTAAAAAATGACAATAATGACAATAATTGTTTATGGAAAACCTGAAATACGAAAAATGAAGAATACAAATTGATCAATATATTTTTATGATGGATTGCTAATAAACGTTAATTTTTTTTTTAACAATTAAAATTGTAATAAAGTAACCTAAACTTTAAAGTATTTGATAAATGTATTTCTTTCAATAAAATGTCGGTGCACCGATATGGCAGCTTTAGGGAATTTACACTTTTATATAAAATTATATTTTTCCACACTATTGTGAAACTATTCAGTTAGACATGATATTATATAATACAACTAACTATAATATAACAGTACGTCAGTACACTAACATTAATCTGAAGTTGAGAACTCAATCGTATTGGTATTTTACCTACTATTTTTTACTAGATCCATCAGAAATATATTAATTTTTTTAAGCAGATGCAGCCATTGTTACTTTTTTGGACTCAATACTAGTATATCCCATACTTTGATATCCCATACTTTGATATCCCATAATGAATTATACGTAGTATATTTTATAATCGCCATACTTTTATCTTAAGATTTTACAAAGGCTTTACACTCTACTGTTATGAAAAGGAGAAAATTAATTCCAATCTTTTATATTGAATTCCTCTGTGCCGACCATGTGAAATCTGGGAACAATTAAATTGCATAGTATATACACCCTTACATATTGGGGTTATTCTGGGAAAATCTCTACCCTTCGTTAATCTCTAGCACCACCAATCGTTTCACATTTAGAAAATACTTCGATTTGAAAGCATTGAATCACCCCTACTTTTTACTTCCCTTAGTGTCTTTTCAAAGACTTAAACTCAAATACATTTCTTCCCTTCTCGTTGAGTGTAGTTTACTGTGTTTGAAATACAAGTAAAACCCAAAACTATTAAAATACATAATATTATACGCATCTAATTGCATAGATATCTGAAGTGTACATACTGTTTTTTAATCAAACACAATAGAGTGCTATCAATTCGCATGTGTACGTTATCCATTTAACATAATATCTATAACAGTTGTTTTTTTTTATCTATTCATATACATTACACAACCAATATAATATATACACTTGTATTAAATTATATGCTATTAAGGATTAGGTGTATTCTATGGACTATGATATATCAATAGTGTTGAAAAGAAACATTCAAAAAGATTTTTTTAAATTAAGACCGAAAAAGATATGGGGACATTGGGCAGATACTATAATATAATATATATAATTGTTATTGTTATTGGCTTATTTTGTGTTATTTATAGACATTTGACATGTTCAATTTTATTTAGTTTTTCGGTTTTCGTATGATCAAAATGTCATACCTAACAAATACTTGAAAAATGAATAGAGGTTCCTCTAAGTTTCCTAACCATAGTTAAAAACAATCAATTTTGTCTGTTTCCAATCAGTATAGTATTAATTCGTATACAATGATTTATCATTGTATTCAAATTTAACACATCCATTTCCGTCACCCATTTAATGACGAGGTACTGTAAAAATCTTTGACTTAACAAATGTTTATTAAGTATGGAACTAAAAATTTCAAAATTCTAAAACATAGCCATTCAATTAATCCGATATGCAAAAACCATAAATATCAATACTGAAATATTTCAGATATCAATAATCGATTTAAAACCCAAGTTGTAATAAAAAATGTACTGTTATTATCCATTTCTAAGACCTTAGTAACTATGTTTTTCATTTAGAATCATATTTACGTAGGTCATCAGTAATCAAATTATGAAAGACAATAAAAGACAATAATTCGACTAAAATTTGTTTTAAATAAGTTATTAAAATATTTATAAATGTATATTTTTATGTTTGTTCTATTATAAAATAATTACAATGTCTTGTAAGGCCCAACAACCATCAATAAAATTAATTTTTGACTCAAAAGAAAGATATTTTATTAGAAATTTGAAGAACTAACAAACTTAATTTATTTCCTCACATTTATATTATCGTAATTTATAAGTCAAAGAAAGATAAAAGGAATCAATTTTCACTTTTCAGTAATACAAAACTGAGTTTATATTATTAGTTATTGGGTACCTAGTACCTACATAAAAGTATACCTACCTACATCATATAAACTAATATATTTTGGTACAAAACTAATAAGTTTAACCAACATAAATGAATAATTATTACAATTTAATTTTCCCAAAAGTTTTTATTGTTATATTTTAAAGATGTTTATTCACCCTGACTTTTGTTGTAAGGCATACTTCCAAACAAGTGCGTATAGTTGCAATAAACAATAGGTATATATTTATATAGTGTTGTCATTGTTTGAAACTGTATATTAAAATTAAAAAAAAAATGATGAAATATTTAGTATACTATAATATACAAAATGCCTCAAGAGAAGAATAACAGAAAATAACAATTATCCTTGTGAGTTGTGGTATCAAAGGGTTAGATACCTATAATGGAGGTGGACTAAAGTGGTCATAAATTAATGACGATCAATTTAGTTTTGAGTGATTTATTCAACTAACACGAGGAAGAAATATAAACAGAAAGATAATATATTAAATGGAACATAAATGAAAAAATAAAACAAATTGATTAGTTAGGTCAGTTTTGTTGTGCGGGTGAACTATAATGTTTTATGAGTATTGTTTTTAATCAGAAAATTCTGTTAAAGTTTCGATCAGTAACTTTGTGATCCACAACACAGTAACTTGCATTAAACCTAACGTTATTTTTATAACAAAACTTTCACGAATCACGCGAGAACAACATCGAGTTTTCACCTTAAGTTTTCTACGTGAGGGGGAAAAAACGTCATTGTCTATGAAACATACGGTTTCAAAGTAACGTCATTATCTTGGTCACAGAATAAGGTTTTTTTTTCTTCATCACTTATTCCACTGTGACACTCGACCAACCCCACGTCATGCTGGATCCTTTTGGAATCACAATTACATGCAAAGCTCTTCACCGCAAGGGTGAAAAAAGGGACTGGAAAAACAAACGATACTTTATAACAGAATTTATTTCTAAGTAACTGAAGTTTTCAAATTATTTCCACAATGTGTACCTATAATAATAAAAGAACAACAGCTATCTATGTAGGTACAACAGAGAAATTTCATAACAACTATGTAAAAGGTCTATTGACGATAAAGAAACAATTTTCCCCAATTTATTTAGATACCATAAGACTCCATGATTTCTCAACAATCAAATATAACTATATCTGCATATTTCCACAGATATGATGTTTTTTTCTTAAATCAAACATACAAATTGAATAAAATAGTCTTTAGATAAACTAATAGGACCTACTATAATTATTTCCAAAATTTTTTTTTGTATATTTAAAAGATCTTGTTCATAAATAAACTATTCTATGTACCTATTATATATTATAAAATAAATATATTTATTGTATATTAAAGATAAGTAGTGGAAAACAAAATACCTTCATGCAAAAATAATGATACTCAAGCAAACGCATGAAAAAATGTATCTTATGTAAAATGTATCAATTTCTTATATAAAATTCAAAATGTATAAAAGTAGGTACTCAGTGTTTATTATACTGTACTCTTTTCTTTTTTTCCCATTATAACCTTCGGCAGCTTGGCCATTGGGAAGCAACTGCACTTTTTATATAAAGTACAGTAAAAACGTTTCGTTTTTTATAGTGAATATCATATTATTTATTTATAAGATACCTAATTAGGGAATTCGAGATATATCTGAAGTTGGATTATATAAGATTTAAATTAATTAGAAACAGATTTAAAAAGTTTCGAGTTTTTTTAATGCAAGTATTGAAATGTTCAACTAAGACTTATTAACTGAACAACAATTAAATGTATTTTAAATACAATTTTTGATTCTTGAAATTACAATAGGTAATAATATAGTCTTATATTTTCCCATTTTTTTTTTTATGACTCTGTCGGAACTGCTTGAGCATTACGTCGACATCATTTATTAATTTTTTTTAGCAATTTATTATACATACAGCTATTTGTTACAATTTACGGGAAATACACTCCTGAAATCAGGGTCTTTCCGTAGTGATTGCTAGTATATATGTGTAGGTCCTATCAGCCTGAGAGTGTACAGTGTTAAGGACTGTGTGTGCTTTACACAGGAGAATAGGAAAGACGTACTCGGCCAGTTCCCCTCACAATTATTATCATATAGTAAGGTTTTTCCGTGGTTGTTTCAGAAGTAATAATATTAATGTTTATATAAATTTATATTGAAATTATTTATCTAAATATTTTCTATTATATTTACAAATAGTTAACATTTTATTAAAACAATAAACAATAAATTATAGACGAAGAAATAATAACATATAAACTACAAAAAAACAAGTTGCTCTCAAACATATCGAAAACAACCCACACCAAAATTTCAATATATTCACCGACTCCCTAAGCACCATCAACAGTATCCAAAATATATTCCAAACCAACGACATTGCTACTAACATCATTAACCAAATCGAAAATCTAAAACACCAAAACAAAAATGTCCAAATAATTTGGACACCAGGACATTGCGAAATCCACGGGAACGACCTAGCCGACCAACACGCAAAAAATGCAATAACATCTGAAGCTCCCAAACAAAAATACAACACAATATTAGACACAAAAAAACACATAAAAACAATCACACAAAATATATGGCAAAATCACTGGCTAAACCAAAACACAAAATTACGTGAAATAAAACAAAATATAAATCCCTGGCCACAACACGAAACATCAAGAAAAACAGAAATAATAATAAACCGACTAAGAATCGGACACAGCCACATCACACACGGACACCTAATGAAGAACCAACCACCAACAGAATGCACCACATGCGGAGTTACCCTCACAATAAAACACATTATAACTGAATGCCGATCAACCGAAGAAGCAAGAGAAAAACTCGACATACAAGCCAACATGTACGAAGCAATAGGACCTGACTGTCAACCCGAGAGAATCATAACATTCCTAAAGAACACCGGAATAGAAAAATGTATTTAAACATAATATTTAGTCATAAGTAACAATTCCCCCCCCCCCAATTATTGTAATCAAATTGTAAGCCAAAAATTAAAAAGACATTAACAAAATTATGTAAAAAGCTAATGGCCTATGTCGCCGAAGCTATACAAAGATCAATAAAAAAAAAAAAAAAAAAAAAAAAAAATAAACAATAAAATTATCTAATTTTATCACATTAAGTATTGTTTTCGTTTTTACACAATAGGTAAAAATCAAGTAGTAAGTATTATATACCTACGCATTTGTATAAATAATAATTTGATATTAATATTATGAATTCACTGTGAAGTGAACCCAGTTTCGTCATAATAATTCACATACCTAATACTTCATATATTTTATGCGAGTATGATTTAGTATGAAATATGACTAGGAAAATCGATATTTTTAGAATATTAACTCATAGTTCTGGTCTCTAAACATTGTTAATTATCTAATAATTTGCAACAGACAATAGTACCTATTATTTTTAGTAGGTAATAAATATATTTTAAATAACAAAAAAAACAATACTAGATTCTAGTAGGTACTTAAGTATATAAACAGTAGGTAATAATCAGTGCCGGAGCAATCGTCGGGGCGAGCGGGGCACGTGCCCCGGGCCCCGCGATTTTGGGGCCCCGATATTTATAGTGCTCCCAACTGAATGAAACCAAAAAAACATAAATTAAGTTAATTTTTGATCATGAGTCTTGGTAAACCCAACATATACTATTGTCTATTATACTAACAACAAAAAATATATTACCCAAAATACCCATGTATCACATTAAATTTAAGTTGATTTCTACGTTCTACAGAATTATTTTTGTTGTTTATAATGATTGTTAAAACTAAAATGCTCGACGGTTGTATCGTCGTTATTGGCTTATCGCATTTGATGTAGCCAATAATATGTACATGTATAATATATAATATATACTAATAGTTACCTACTTTCTTATTTAGAAATTTTAACTTGCCTCAAAGATTTGGAAATAGGTTTGTCAGATAATGACAAAAAAAATTTAAATGGTTATGATTTATACGAAGAAATATTAATTTTCCACCATTTAATTGATAAAAATACTACACCACTTCTAGTACTTTCTGAAATAAAAAAACGAACGAATTTCCTTGAATATTGCCTTACAAATTACGTTAACAATTCCACTTACATCAGCTGGAGCAGAGAGAACATTCTCAAAATTAAAACTTATAAACTTTTTTACGAAGTACCATGTCACAACAAAGACTTACTGGACTTGCTACAATTTGTATAGAAAAAGAACTTTCAGAACAACTAAATTATGAAGATATAATAAATGATTTTACGTTTAAAAAAGCCAGACAAATTAAAGAATTATAACTGACAACATTTTACTCTAACAATTTATTATGTATTTAAAATATAAAGAAAAAAAGGTGGGCAAGTGGGTGTCGCTCTGCTGTACAGTAGGTTACAAGTGGGTCACTGTATAATGGATGGTATTAAATTTGAATTCAATGATATAATATCATTGTATAAGAAAAACGATTCTGAGCGGTGATGGTATGTCAGTCTATGTACAAGGCATATTATATACTTATCTATTGTATTAAACAAAAAATTGACCTATAATATTTACCTATAATAAATTCCAAATTAATCATATCACAATATCCATTAGATACTTATAACGCGTTATACATCAACAAAAACCGTGATACTATCATAGATATATAATAGTACACTTTAGAAGTTTCAAGTACCCACGAATAATATTATTCAATCACAACAAAATAACTAAAATCGTAATTCTTGGTTTAAATATGAAATTTTGTCTAAATTTGAAATTAAAATGTCTGTAAAAAATAAGTGTGTTTATATATTTTTTAGATTTTTTGGTTACAGTATGAATTATTTAAGAGAATCTTTGTTTTAAATTTTCAACTCTTAGTTATAAAAACTGAACATTTTATAATTTTTTAATTCCAACGATTGATAATTTTCGAGATTTTGATAAATTTTGTCAAAATTCCAACTTTAAATGCTTATATAAAAATATCGTGCCTATGTATTTTTAATATTTTTCAACTAATATTGTAACAATATATCAGGAGCCTTGTATTAAATTTTTACACTTTTTGGCCCAACCGATAAAACTTTATTGATATTTATAGAAAAAAAAACTAAAATAATTGAAAACTGAAAATGTCCGTAAACAGCTCAAAAAGAGTCAAAATATTTTTAAAATTGTACAGTGTATAGGAAATGCTAATCTGAACATTCAGTGAAATTTTCATATATCTACAGTCATTCGTTTTTGAATTACAACAAAATAAGGAAATCGCTACATGAGAAATCGAGTGAATATCCAATGTTGTTAAAATTTGAATTTCAAACGCTCATAAAAATTTAATTTGACTTTCTTATAGACATTTTTGTTTTGATAAAGGTAGATAAACTTATAAAGAATCTTATATTAAATGTTCAAATCTTAGATTTAAAAAGAAAAATTTTTACGAATTCTTAACTCAAAATAATTTGCTAATTTTCGTGATTATTCCATATTTTGTCAATTTTTGAACTTTAAATGCTTATAAAAAAAAATTGTGACTAAGGATTTTTAATATTTTTCATCTGCCTTTGAAGCAATATATTAGGAGCCTTCTATTAAATTTTCAAGCTTTCGCAACCAACAAATACAATTTTATTGATATTTTTAGAAAAAAAACTAAAAACATTTGGAAAATGAAAATGTCCCTAAACAGTTCAAAATAAATCAAAATATTTTGAAAATGTTATCGTGTATAGAAAATGCAAATATAAACAACCAGTAAAAATTTCACTTATCTACGGTCATTTGTTTTAAAGTTACACCAAAAACCAAAATCGATTTTCTCGAAAACAGATTTTGCGTAAAAATTCCCGTTTTTCCTTAATTTTTCTTTTGTTTTTCACGGCGCTTTTGAAAACTACTGGGAAATTTTCACTTTTGACCCCCCAAAGTACCAACTAGATTCACTTTCCTATCAGAAAAGCTACTGTTGAAGAAAATCCAAGCATTTTTACTGTCCTAAAACGTGATGACAGACACAAATAAAAATAAAAAAATAAAAAAAAAATAAAAAAAAAAAATAAAAAAAAAATAAAAAAACACACATCATTGTAAAATCAATACATTCATCGTTCCACTCAGAATCTAAAAAATATATCGTTAATTGTTCAGCACACTTACTTTTTTTAAACTTCGTTTATAAATATAAGTTATTACTTATAAACTAGTATTTTAAAATTACTTAATAGTTTATTTTCTATGCAAATAATAATATGATTATACATTTATCATTGATTGTTTTGATTTTCTTTACATACCTACTTAAGAACTTAAGAGGACGCTACACCCGCATGTGTTGTCTCCGTCTTACACACGTACGACATAGACAAAACGCGTTTAGGCAGTCTGAGTATAACTCGCTCAATTTTGGTTCTAGAGTAAAAATGCCTATTATGAAATTGAATTGTGATAATATTTCTAAGGGCAAGACTCTGCGGTTTTTCCATTATACCCATATTTATATAACGTTCATTATATCGTTTAGAAATAGAAAAAATTTCACCATTTTTAAAATACCTTTGACTTTTAAAAAATTAAATTTTTTAAAAAAACCGCAGCGTTTTGCCGATTATTTTACATTAAGAGGACGCTACACCCGCATGTGTTGTCTCCGTCTTACACACGTACGACATAGACAAAACGCGTTTAGGCAGTCTGAGTATAACTCGCTCAATTTTGGTTCTAGAGTAAAAATACCTATTATGAAATTGAATTGTGATAATATTTCTAAGGGCAAGACGCTGCGGTTTTTTTAAAAAATTTAATTTTTTAAAAGTCAAAGGTATTTTAAAAATGGTGAAATTTTTTCTATTTCTAAACGATATAATGAACGTTATATAAATATGGGTATAATGGAAAAACCGCAGAGTCTTGCCCTTAGAAATATTATCACAATTCAATTTCATAATAGGTATTTTTACTCTAGAACCAAAATTGAGCGAGTTATACTCAGACTGCCTAAACGCGTTTTGTCTATGTCGTACGTGTGTAAGACGGAGACAACACATGCGGGTGTAGCGTCCTCTTAATGTAAAATAATCGTTGGTTTTAAAATCGATGGACAAAATTATCTTTTGAATTAAATCTATAATTAATTTGGAATGGGGATGGAATGTATAAGATACGAATGAGGGCCCCACATTTTTTACTTGCCCCGGGCCCCGCAAAACCTAGCGCCGGCACTGGTAATAATTATATATTATGATACTTATTCTATAAAAATAATTATTACCGTTTTCCAAATTATAATCATGTATATAGAGCAACGTTCTATAATCGTTTTATGTTAGTTCCTGACTTTCAATGTAAAACGAAATGGTTTGCGTGACCAATATCAACGAATGTAGCCTATAGCGTGTTACTGTCAATTCATTATTCATAATGATTCGATTAATTGGTTTATTTAAACGAAGCAGCGAAGGATCCCGCTGGACATAGTGAATTATTATTGTACGTCACATGTCCCTTCTTCAAAAACAATACCCATACAACGTTTGCTCTTCTTTTATTGAAAAACGAAATTAATCACGAATGAATAATGCTGGCCTGTCCACAGGCAAAATAGGAAGAAACCCGAAAAATATATGTTGGTACCAATTCGAATATTTGATACAAATCATCCACAATCTCCACACATACGACGGGTAGACCATTATTTTGGATAGATTACCGTTTTATGGTGTTATAAGCTTCACGGATTCACAAGTTACATGGCAAACAACATTTAAGATAAAGAGAATTTGTTCCTTGTCTTATTCTTTATACCTTGGCACAGCCGCGAAAGGCAGTTTAGTATCTTTAATTTTTATTTGAAAGCAATGACAGATTAATACATTCGTAAAATGGTCCTACAAAAAAAATAATAGTTGAGGTTTAGTGTAATACTTTTTCAAAACCATCGACTAATCAACAACGCTGTGTATTGTTTTAACTAAGTAAATATTTTTAAAAAATATATTATTATTAGATATAAATTTAATAATAATCGGGTAAATTAACCTTTTATTAATACATACCAATGTAAGTTTTTATACATAAAATTGAAAAATCTATATAAATAAATATTTTAATGTCCAATGATCAGTGAGTAACAGATTTATGAAAATTATTAAGTCATAATTCAAAAATGTTTTTCCTAAACTTTAATTTAAATTTTAAAACATGACTCAAACCACATTATTATCTTATTTTTGACGTTATTTTAAGACATAATATTAGGTATAAAAACAAATCAGCTAAATATTGAATAGAAACTACAATAAAACTAATTTTTCAAAAAAACAAAAAAATATTTAATTGTTCTATTTTAATTCGATTCAAAATCTAATATTAATTAGTCAATGAATATATAAAAATTAGTTAAATACTTAAATGTGAATACTGTTTAAAAAAATTAATTCCAAGCATAAGTTTTTAAAATACGTAATTAGAAAATGTTTTATTTTATTTATAAAGTGAATGCATAAATATGTTATTTCTTCTTTAATGGAAGTAAAACAATAACATTGCTCGTTACAAAGGAGAATAATTTGCCAGTTGACAAATGTTTACTTGCGACCGTATTGGTTTTCGTAACAAGAGAAGAAAAACGAAAAATTTCATTCTGGCGTTTTTCATGAAATCCCCGAGGATATTTTATTTCATCCCTCTGAGAATTATTCGATTATGCCCTAGCTGGTAACATTGCCATCACTATTCCTTGTTATTTATTTGTTTTTAGCAGTGGACCCTTCGAATTATACAGGCCCAAAGCTTTTGGGTAACATCCAAAATCGTGAACTTCGTTTACCTACCTACCTTCATTTAATCCTTCTATGTAATCTAGCATAACTTCTTACAAAAATTAATATTAAAATATTTTTTTCTCATTCCAACCAATTATAAAAAAATATGCACACTATAGTAAAAAAAAAAAATAAATAATTGTACTCGTTGATTTCCCGTCGGAGGAATTTAACCGTAATATTTGTGTGACGTGTGTAACATATTATTTTCATCTAAAGAAATGAGGAAAAGCGACATACGCGTGGTAAAGTTTAAAGAAGTTTAATGGTGGTTTAACATCAACACAACAGCCTTGCATACTCTTATATCACTGCAGGAAGGACAATAAAACAGAACAGAATTTTCTTATACAGTTATACGGACTTGCTTTTCAAAACGCAATAAACCCTACTTCATTCTACATCATTACGACGATAAATCCCTTCAAGTGGTTTTTATTAGAACAGCCTGTAGTGCGCTTATACAGTAAGAATAACACGCATCGTGGTATCTTAGTATTGATAGAATAGTACAAGTTTATACGATGTTTGCGTATTTATCACGTTAAGGAAACGCATCAAGTGCCTAATCAATAAAAGGTAAAAACTTTACTACGACCGTTTATTCTTTAATACTTACATTTTGAACATTTTTTCCATTCATCAAACATATTTTATTAATATGAAATATATAAAAATTTAAACATATAAGTAAATGTTAAATTATACAGATAAATGTTAAATGAATTAGGTAGTTGGTGGAATTTTATGTTTAAAGAAAAGGTGAGACATTATTTTTATTTGTAACAGTTATAGATTTTCTAATTAAAATACATTTTTTGAAAAAAATAAGTTACGGTATTTTATGGTATTACCATTTCAATACTTGAAGTGCTATATAAATAAATAAAAACATTTTGTTATAATTCAAATAATTGCCTAAAATACCTATTCAAGTAATCACTTAAATAGACCTACTAAGTTATTTGAAAATAAGACACTCGAAGAAAAGTTTCTAAAATAAACATTGACAAATAAAAGGGACTATCAGTTATGAAACTGTGTATTTAAAGTTAAATATTTTTATGTGTAACTGAATCATTTTCGTTGATGTGTTCTTTAGTTTATCTTCTCGATCATAAAACACGAACAGACATAGGTATACCTAAATAGAAATTTATCGAGCAAAAGCAAACAATGATAAGATCACGAATGAATCTGTTGACGGCTTTGACGCAAAGAGTTGTGGGTTCAAATCTTAAACCCCAGACCAAGCGTATTATTGTCAAATTGTATTATTTTTTTTAATATGTATGATACATGTCTGACCATTGAGGCTGAAGCCGTGGACATAATTAAGAACAGTCTGTGTAGGAATCAAATAAACGCTTCCAGAGATCGATTTCCAGGGGGTTGGTCTATGTTATCATTTTGGGTGTATGTGTAAGTGTATTTAAATATATAACAGCTATACATTATAGCAAAATTATAGTTTTGTCTGCTAACTTCTTTACCTGTATAAGGTATTATTCTTGTTCTCTCATATATTAGATTTATATGATTGTTTTGTTTTTTTAAGTACGTATTTTCTAATTTTTTGGTTAAATTAAAATGATGATGTAAAGTGAGTTGATGTAAAACAATTTACGAAAGTAGGTACTTACCTTTCATATCCATTCATAACGTTTATAAAAAGTTTTTTATAAAAAAATATGAATATAATTATAAATCAAAAAAGTATTCTTGATAACTAAAAATCCATAACAAATGATTGAATTATCAAATTGTGACATTTAAAAAAAGGTCATTGCAATACTACGTAACTAATGAAAACTGAAGATATAGTAACTCAAAAATGGTTTATAATGTTTTTAATATCATTTAATAGGTAGTCAATAGTATACTGGTATACTTTACTTATTAAAATTGAAAACTAAACCAAAAATGTTAACAGAAACAATAGTTTGATCTTTTTGAATAAAAATTTAAAACTTATAGAATGATTAGAACTTTATTACAACTTTATACGTGAGGTCAGAGGTATTAAGAATTAACAGATAATATATAGCACCATCCCGAACAAGTTCGAAAAAAAGATTATTTGTTTCCAAACTTTGGATTGCAACTTTTTTATTCTTTACATCTATTTTTGCCAAAAGAAAAATAAATCGTTTTTTTTTTATTCTACACATATTTAATATAGAATCTATAAGCTTATATCTAGAAGATTATAGGAATATTTTGTAATGATAATTATTTGATAATTTATAAATTCTTAACATTTTTAAATTTAAACAGAGCTGATGCAAACTCTACAATACAATAATAATTGTTGTGTTTATCTAAGTTAAGTTAGTATAAATTCTTAAAATATAATATAACTTCATTGATAAATTGTTGGTATTTTATATATTATAATTTTAACTCTAATTTATAAAATAAGTAGCTTATTATGGTATTTTAGATTCTGAACGGATTGATGAATGTATTGATTTTACAAAGGCATCGTCTTTGGGACAGTAAAAATGCTTTAATTTTCTTCAATAGCATCTTATCTGGTGTGAAGGTAAATCTAGTTGGTACTTTTGGGTTCAAGCGTAAAAATTCCTAATGGTTTTCAACAGAGTCAGGAAAAACAAACAAAAATTAAGGAAAAACTGAGACTTTTATGCAAATCCAGTTTTTGAAAAATTCGATTTTGTTTTATAGTAGAACTCTAAAATAAATGTTTACTGAATGTTTTTATTAAACATTTTTATGCACCATACAATTTTTAAAATGTTACGATAATTTTTGAGCTATTAATTGGCATAAGAAAAATTAGTATTTTAATATTTTTTTTTAATTATTGTCGACTAAAAAATTTAAATGTAATACAACGTTTTTTATAAGTTGTTAGTGAAAATTCAAAAATAAATGAACATAAATCCACAATAATTTTTTAGGAACGTCTGAAGTTAAAATGTTGATAAAATTCATCAAAATCACGAAAATTGACAAATTATTTCTAGTTAGAAATTCATAAATAGTGTTATATGTATATAAATAAATTTGTTTCTACAATTTATGCAAGATACTTCTTAGGTTTTCCTACATTTTACAAAAAAAAAAGTTTATAGGATACTCAAATTCATTTGTTTACGAGTGTTTGAAGTTAGAAATTGGATATTCACCAGTAAATTAACAAATTTCTATTTCTTATTATTCAATAACTATTAAGAGTAGGTCTTTGAAATGTTCATCGAAGGTTTATTATATCGTTTTATATACATAATAACATTTTCAAAATATTTTGACACGTGTTGAGTTATTTATAGACATTTTCAATTTTCAATTTTTTTAGTTTTTTAACCTATAAATGTCAATTAAATTGTATTTGAAATTTAATCTTTATAATAACCAGGTTTAATTCTGTATGTTGAAATATGATAGTTAGTGTAGGTAAATTTGAATAGTCAATTTTACCACTCAAATCGGGAAATACGTAGGTATAATGTACAATTACATAGATATTTTCATATTCAATTTTTCTTGAGAATATGAAATTAAAAATATTGATCGTCATAAAAAAGGCAAAAGTATATTTTCATAAGTGCCTACTTTAATTTGTATTAATACTATAAAATAATATTTTTATTTTATTTTAAAATAAAAAATTGACTTATATGAATATAATGTTAATATCGTTACACTAACGGCAATACATCGTATCTACATTTTAATGATTTTTCAGGAACAACAAAAAACTAAATAAATATTAATATAATTACATATCAAATAAACTTGAACCATATTTATTATTTATACTTAAAATGTATAGTTAAATCATAATATTATGCTGAAAAAATAAACATTTTACCAATTTATGAGAATTTAGTGTAGATACGTTGAATTACCGTGATAAAATGCGTAGATACAGGGTATTACCTAATATTACCTAATAAATTATGTTCTACTTTGAATGGTTCGTCATACATGTACCTATCAGTTTTGTAACAGCAGGAGACCTAGGTTCTATACTATACTTACTAAACTTCTGAAATAACTTCATTTTTTTGAATTTTAATATTAAAATCCATTAATTTAGTCACAAAATAAATAAGAATATGACAGTTAAAATAAGGGTATAAATATTGAAGTCAAATACATTGTTCGCGTATACATTTTCAATTTATATTTCGTGTCGTCTTAAAGCTACGAATGCTTATAGTGCGGTCATAAATGCCTACATAGTATAGAATGGCTGTTTAAACTTTTACTGTACAAGCAAATTCCATTCCAGCTCTCACTGTTTAAACTTTAACTGTTTAATTAATTTTCAGTCGCACTTATACTGATTAACTGATAATACATATAATACAATTTTATGTTGTTTTTTATTTCCATTCGTTTCGACTTAATTACAGTTCAGAAATATTCTAAACGATGATAAATCGTTTAATAGTTTTTTGTATTTAAACACCTATTGAAAGAAATTTTAATCATTTTAAAACATGATAGTTCCATTTCATCATGAATAAAAATATAAGTTTACCCTTCAATAGAAGTAACTAACCAATGATTACAGATATTATTATTAAATTAAACATGTTCAAATTTGCATTATAAATTGTGTTTGATACAGATCTAAAGAATATGAGGTATAATCTGGTTGTTAGTTGTTATATTAAACATATTAAGTAAATATCTAATAAATATTGGTACAATAGTCTATAAATTTTATAAAAATTGAAGTCCATGGCTGGAAATCATGGTAGGTATACATGTCATAAATACGATAATATATCGGTCATAGACAACTATGGGTCACAAGTGATGTATGACTAACGAGATCATAGTAGTCTCTAAAATTTAAATCTATGCATGATTTGTAGACCAGAACTGTATTATGACAATTTTCTCCACTAAGATACCTAGCTGATCTATATGTTTCAACGGGATTTGATATGAGTACCTAGCTATAAAATGTATATTATCATGTAAATAGACAATGAGTTGGATCTGCCACCACTCACGTTTATATGTATTTATAAACTATAAAAACATACATTGTATATTATATTATACTATTATATAGTTTATAAGTGTCATTGGTGGCGCGGTTCGCACTCCACCGCGAACGACTACGTGAGTCTGATCGAACGAGTGGTGACTCTGCGCGGGACCTCACACACGTGCCACAATGGGGTGGATATTGTCAGCGAGTGGTGAGAGGAGGTTGAGGGGTAGATTTTAGGCGCAAAAGTGAAGGGAAGTGGTTTCGGTTATGGAGGAGTCAGCGGTGGAGGTGGTGTTGGGTGGCTGCGGCGTAACGTGGCACCCGGTGCGAGGAGAACGAAAACGATTACGGAGGGTAAAGGAAGAGCGGTGTCTACGGGTGGTGGGTGGGTAGGGGTTAAAAGGGCACGACTATAATAATATATGTAGGCGCAGTTCGTCCGGTTTCACAGCTGTTGTCGCTGGTTTGACACTGCCGCGCGCGAAAAGACCGAGTCGTCCGGTGAAGTGTGTCGTGGGACGACACAGCTCGAGGAAAAATAATAATAACAATATACGTTATAGGTATTATAATATATTATAATCAAAAAATATATTCGGGGCGTGGTGACGGAATGGTGACCTGTCAAAAAACGAGGATCGACTATGATTATCCGGGGAAAGATAAAAATAGATATATAAATATGTGTATATATAATATATATAATATGTAGATACAACGTATATTATGTAATATATTGTATAATGTATTAAATATTAATCATCACGAGCCGACGATTTTTTGCGATGGTATTGACGTATTTTTGAATGAAAGGAGAAATGTATAGTAAAATAATTGATGGAAAAATAATAGCAAATATAATGATGACATAACTAGTGGTAAAGAGGAGTAGGAAAGTTCCTTTCTCTTGATTAAAAAAATGATCTTTAACTCTGGATGAGCTTAAAATTATCCTAGTCTGAGTAAAATGCACTCTCTATTTTTCACTCGATTGTTGTTATTAAGTTGTGATATTATAAAATTGTATTGTACATTCATATCCATTTAAAAGCCCATAATTGGATATTGTTATGTGTTTACTATAAATAAATAAAAACAGTACAAAATATTCATTAATCGTTTACTTATTAACAATTATTGTGTAAATTTATGTGTATGTATTTTAAATGTTGTGTATAGGTACCTGTGTAATTCAAAAAATAAACCCTTGAATCATGGAAATAATTAACCAACTATTTTAAATTATTTAGAGTAGTAGACAGAGAGCCTCAAGTTTTTATATATTATAAATAATATGCTATACCTATTAGTTAATAATAATATTCTAGCTAATTAGCTAATTTAATAATTTATGTTGGTATCAAAAAATTATCAAAATTATTTTAACATTTTATTACAGCACACTAAAGTTAATAAATATCAAAAATGAACTATCCTATGTTTGTTTTTTTTTATAATCAAAAAATACTTTATTAAAAAAAGAATACCACCGTTACCTTTAGATTTAACTTTTTATTTGTAAATTTATGGTTGTTCTGCGGATTTTTATAAAAATGTTAACAATATTACAAAAATTACCTCTCTAAAGTCTAAAGTACACAATAAATAATATTAGGTACATGAATTATAGAATCCATGGTAATATATAAAATCCGATATGACATTAGTGTAAAGGTTGACTAAATGATCATTTTGCTTAGTAAGCAGAAAAATATATAAACCTGGCGAGGATAAAATGAAAATGATTTGGTATGACTTTTAAAATACAAATTAGTTTATGGTAGTTATATCCTAGTAATAAATTGTATTTTAGTAAGGTTTGCGTATATTTTAATTATGTATGTTTTTTATGTAGAAAATGGACAAACTTAGTAATCCTACATGTCATATTTATTTTAACATAAAATCCTTAAAACTATTTATATCCATCAAGACATAAATGGATTTTGAAAAATTAATAGTAGGTATGCATAGGTACTCCTTATAATTAAAACTAAAATTTCGATTTAGCATATAAATATCTACGATTTATAATTTAAACTAACATATATATACTAAGAGTTATTTAACTATAATATTATGTGCTTACATTGAAAATCGTAATATTTAGTTATTTTATTTGCATAAGCAATAATTGAGTGATTATGCTAGGTATATTAGATTATATTCATATAGATATAATAAGTCTTATAAATTATAGATACATTTATAGTTATTCTTATTTATCTACCTACCTAGTTTATATATTTACCGCATTTGTATAACTAATATTTCAAATAGTGTAAAACTGATTATAATATTCAACCCTTCTATTATAGTTGGTAGGTACCCAGAAGTTTTGATTTAAAAAGATAAAAACATTTGTTGATAGAAGTTATAAAGTTTGTTCAACTTTTATGAAACTACACATATAATTTATATGAACATTTTGCATAATAAGTATTTGAAAGTTTTATTATTTTATTTCAGATGAGTTTTATTTTTTGATCCAGCACCTATACACATTATAGGTGGATACCTAAATCAAAATAACATAAATAATATAAAAAAATTCATAGTACATAATGTTTTGCAATAACACATAATCTGATGACATCTATGACCCACACATACCGGATCTGCTTAAAATAAGTATAACTAGGTATTATGCATTTCTCGGAGAAATTAAATTTGTGAATTAGAAAACGATATTATATACTTCATTCTACAAAAAATGTAATTAATCTTAAGGGAAGTCTACCCGGTGATTTTCTGTCTTTTAGAAGTGTTTTTTGCCAAACATTCCAAATTATCTAATGAAGTAATAAGAATTCTGAAAACAGATTTGAATTTTTCGTCAAGTCTACTAGAAATCGACTTTCCCACATTTTTTATATTAACCCTAAAATTCCTAAAAACGTTATATTAGCACATTTTCTTATTTAAATTTTTGAAGAAGTTAAAATCAACAAATCATAAATGTGGTAAAGTAGACTCCAGTAAAAATTCAAGATCAAAAATTGGTGTGTTTGGCAAAGAACCCGTCTAAAATCCTATGTCACGCGTGTGTTGGACAGAGACAGAAAATCACAAAATCGAATCCCTTTAATATAAATACAGTTAACAACAACTAGATACACTGTTATGATATGTAACTTTTAATCTACTATTTTATCAATTTCTTCATATTTAGTGTTATTTTTAAACTGAATATTAAGCAACTAAGAAATACATATTTTGTAACCTAACCTAAGTTTTTTGATTATTAATCTGATTAATTAATGTTATATGTTCAACGTTAAGCAAGTACCTATATTTTCAAATGTATAGGGGCTTAAGAAATTCTGGGGGAGGGTTAAAGCCCACCCAATCCCCTCCCTAGTAACGTCTATGGTAGGTACTGTAATTGTATTTAAAAATAAAGAATATAATTCAATATATTGTTTTTTTTATTTATAAATCAATTTAATAGGCAATAGATATTTTTTTAAATATTTTCTGTTGTACATACCTTAAATATAACGTACCTTGTACGACCATTATAATTTATAATGCATTGGAAAACAATAATAAATCTTGGTGTTCAATAAAATAATATGAGCGAAGCTTAATTTAAATCACACTATGACTTCCACATTCTTCAATACATTTGCAAGTTGTAGGTAATTATTTCTTAAATGCTTCAGTAAAGTACTGAATAAATTGAAACATAACCTCTTAGATGTGAAAACTAGACACTATTTTCCCAACTCCTTGTAGGCTCATATAAAAAAAAAATTTTAAATGCTAAATGATTGCAAATTTAGTAACATTTTAGTAATTAATTATATTTATTATATTTTACAGTTCATCCAACTTAAATAAAATATCAAAGAATGTACTTTTAATTATTCAACAATCATTAATAAAAGCGTATTTGGGCGATATTCGGCGTTCTAATCAAGAAAGTACAACAAGGATCCCTACACCGTAAAATTTGTCGACCTTTCCGTGTTCAGCATTCAATAGTAGAAGCTTTTAGTAGTCTTCATAAGATATTCCCATACCATTAATATTTTATCACCAATTGTATTAAAATATTTAGTAAAATCGAATAACAAATTGAATATACGGATTTTACAGTACGTAACTATGGAAGTATCACTATTTTAAAACCATTACGATATTAAAAAGTAATTTCTTAAGATAATTACTAATTAAAATAATGAGATTTATTCTAGTTTATGAGCCTTAATGTTTGTAATTCCACAGTAAGTGCAACGGTACAATTCACTCGTCAAATACAAATCATTTCAACGGGAAATTATCGTCTGGTTTACAAAAATGAATTACTATAGAACTTCGTATAACATGTTTCTGTTACCGTGTTATGTTTGAAGTAGGTACCTAATGCTTTAATTATGAAAACATTTATATAGTCAGGAAAAATGTCTAAAGTTGACCGAAATGTAATATTCTAGGCAGTAGGCTTCTGCCATAATAAATATGCTTATATGAATAATATTAATGTTATAGACATCAAATCTAAAATGTTTTGATTAATTGTATATCTAAATCAATAATATATCAACATTAATGTATTAATAAATAAAACGTTCTATTGGATTGGAGAAAAACACAAGTTACAGTGTAAACTATCTACAACGAAGCTTAAAGGGCCAAGAAATTTCGTTCGTAATTGAGAGTTTTTTTTATAAAGTTTTTCAAAAATAAAAACAAATTTTAACTAGTAATTTTAAAGTTTTTACAGATGACATAATAGAGTTAATACCTGACATATTATGAAACAATAATTATTTAAAACAGTATGTCATATTTCAATCTTTGTTTGAAGATTTTATTCTGCCAATACTGTTTTGTATAATTCTATGAATTAAAATCCAACCAATATTAAGTTATATTAATGTTTAATGTTTATGTCATAGAGAGTTTTCACTGTACATCAAAAATAATGTAGAAATATTAATATTAATATTTACGTAATGACGTTGTAATGTTATACAAGTTATGTATATTTTACGTATGAATTGCATTATTAATTATGAATAAAACATGCATAATATGAGAACTAATATGAACATTGATTAATGTAAATTTAAAATATTATTACAAATAATCTTTAAATAACAAAATTATGTAAGATTTAAATTTTATAGGTACTTTATTTAAAAAAAAAAAAAGTTGTTTGGATTATAATTTATTAATATGATAATATTTTTGAAATCGTTGAATTGAAAATTCTGGTCACTTAATTTATATTATACTTTATAATGTTTGAACAAATGTTATAGATCTTTACAAACGCGCTTTAAAATAAAATAATCATCTCATATTAAAATAAATTTAATTAATATTTTACTAATGAGGTAAATATGTAATAAAAAGTAAAAACTTACTTATATAATGGCCCTCCTAATTTTTTTTTTTTTTTTTAGAAATTGTACATACGACGTATAAATTCAAAATGATCGTATCGTACTCGAGTGAAAAAATAACACTATAATTTAACAGGAAAACAAAATTAAATTAAATTATTTTTAATGAATTTTATTTTTAGCAAACGCAACACACATTGTTTGTGGCGAATAAATCTTTAGTTTATAATTATTCACAATGGGTGGCGAAAAAAAAAGGTTGAAAAATTTTTTTGCTGCATCCGGCACCTTGGGTGGTTATTATTTCAACAAATTTTTACTGGAATCAACGCTATACGTGGCCTTTTTTTTATCAAGAAAAAGAGGGGCCAGGAACGGAAAACAAAAAAGTACTTGAAAATGCGTGTGGTGTACGTGATAGTGGAGGCGAAATGTACGTAAGTATATATACGTGATCAGACGAACGCACATTATACTCCATAATATACGAGTTCATGAATCGTGAAAATAATCAATTCACCGTCCTTTATTAGAAATTGTCAGAATCAGCCACTGACGGTGATTATTAATGCTTGTGCGTGTTCATTAGGAATGTATATTATACACTTTTTTTTGATGGCACCTCTTCATTTTTCGAGGCGTAACACCATCACCCAAAAGCTAAATGTCGACCTTTTGTCAATTGACTACAGCAAATTGATTGACATTTTCGACCGAAAACCCGCCCTCCCCCCCTCCATCCCATACTTCCTACAATAGTTGCATCACGCCGGTATTGTTTTCCGTTTTGCTTATTATATCAAAAAACCACTGCTCCGCTAAACCTATATATACCTTTGGTGCTGTGAGAGCAGGGACTATATGGAAGGGATGTTGCAAAGTGACGTTAATTTGACAGGCTAACAGCAACCACGGCACGTGGATCGTCAGGGGACACGCTTTAGGGTGATAAGCCGCAACAAGCCAATTGTAAAC
The DNA here is from genome assembly GCA_949089665.1 of Macrosiphum euphorbiae. Taxonomy (NCBI): domain Eukaryota; kingdom Metazoa; phylum Arthropoda; class Insecta; order Hemiptera; family Aphididae; genus Macrosiphum; species Macrosiphum euphorbiae. The sequence continues at coordinate 82,428,614 of CARXXK010000001.1, forward strand.
ATACGCCTTCTACGAAATACTGTGCAATAGTCTGATTGTAGACATCCGTGTCTAATAAAATGTCATCTGCACGTAATATTTTATGGTTTTTATAGTAGTATTATTATTATTATTATTATTATTATTATTATTACTATCATTATTACGATACTTATTATAAGAATAGAGTCCAATATAATGGTGATAAAAGGTTTCTATGGAAACTATTGTAAATGTCGTGTCTATATCAAATCATGTCGATGTCGTATAAAGAATTGTAAGTCTTATAGTTATCTAAATCATTAACTATCTATATACCAGCCATACTCAACCTTTTTTTTATTTGGGCCACATAAAATATTTTAAAATATTACGCGGGCTGCACAAGTTGAAATTAATGGAACAGAAATTTAAAAAAAAAACTAACCAATTTCGAGATAAAATAAAATACATCAAAATCCTTATAAATAGAGAAAATACCAAACACAGAATCATCCTCATCGTAAATGCGTGAGACACACTTTGATTGTTTTGTTATATTTTATATTTATAATAATATTAGTTTTGAAATTTATGTTTTTTTATCAATTCAATGAGTTCTGTTAGGGCTACATATGAATCGTTGGAGGGCCGTATGTGGACCGAGTACCTCAGGTTGAATATATCGCTGATCTATACTATATAATGGCTTTGTACATCCAAAATTCAAAATTAAAAGTTGAAAATTATAAAAACGATACAAATTATATTACCTTTAAAAATAACAGAAAACTGTAAAAAAAAATTCAATAAAAAGGTAATCACTGGTAGGTACCTAGTTAGTAGTATTAGTAGGTATCGAGTGCACCTCATAATTGAGTAGGTGATTGTAATAAATTACATGATAAAGTTGAACTCAATGACAAATAATTATTCACATTAATCTAAATATTTTGAAAATTACATTGTGTAATAATAATATACATGGTGGCCAAAAGTTTCAAGTTACTTCGAATGATATTTGTTTTTAATATTACAAAACTAACTAAAATCATTATTATTCATTAAAATATCCAACATTTTAACTTGGAAAGTCAATAAAACAAAATTTAGCATGATATGTATTTTTGGGATTTTAAGATTCTATACATTTTTAACTACAAAACAGTTTGAACATTTTGGCGAGTTTGAACCAATTTTATCTGTTCCAATGTATTTCGATATTTTAAATTGCTTTAAGTACAAATTATGAGAAATCTTGTTAAAATGTCAATCTTTTGATTGATCAGTGAGTACTGAACATAACATTTTTATCAACATTTATGTGTGTTTAATTAACTAAAAAAAATGTTCTATGGCTGTAAAAATGAAAACAACATTATATAACCAATACCATTTTCTGCTTAACTCGTAATTCAAATGTATAAATTAATTATATATTAGTAGTTATACTAGTTAAACTGATTTAATTACACTTTCATTAACAATTTGTAAATGTTATGTACTTTAGTACACAATATGGTAAAATTAGAACATAATTAGGTCCATCGCGTGCATTAAGGATACAAAACGTGTTTGTACATAGTTATAACATATTAGAATATTAGTGATCTATAACAAACGTGCCAAATAGTAAATTTTCATTTAAAATTACTTGTACATTTTACATTAAACAGTCAGAACAAAGATTTAATTAACATTTAGTACACCGAACGTGATTTCTCCATTCACTGGCTTATCTGGGTAAATCCCCATTATCCGTACATTCAATGATCGAGATACGTGATGCAAAAATAAGAGCGTTAGTTTTTCTTTTATTACTTCAAAGTTTATTATCATTTAATTTATATATTTTTAATTACTTTTTGGAGAACCGAAATACAAGTACACATAAAAACCTAAATTCAAGATTAATTTTTTGATGCACTTTCATAGCATAACATTCGTGATGACATCATACGCAGTTCATGAATATTTCGGTATGATTAAGTCGGATCCACTACATCGTTATAAAAATAATTTTTTTTTTGTACAAAAATGTAAAAATGTACAAAAATAATGTGCAAGTAATACTAAAAACTGACTGAAAACACTCCCAAACAGCAATATTGTTTGTTTAATAATATTATTATAACATTATAATCACGAATAATATTAGTATGGTAACGTTATTATAATTACTATTATAATTTTATCGTTACAAAATGCTGTCTGGGCTATAAATATTATCAATTTTTGAAACCATTAATCAGAAGAAATGAAAACTTGTATCAAATGTATAGAGAAGTTTTTTTCTAATATCGAGAATGATAAAAAAAACCTAATGGTGCCTACCTACAGCTTTACTTAATTCACAGTAAATCTACTGTATGAAATATACATAACTTGATAAAATGCTTCACAGAGGAGTGAGAACAGCCCTCCTTGTCTTTCTATTATTATTGTTTATCTTAACAAAAGTGGAATATTTCTCCGATAATTTATATTTTTATATCATATAATACATTATAACATATAAAAAACGTACTCATATTTTTTAAAGTAAGAGGTATTTATAATAGATTTTTTAAAACGTACATTTCAGCTTCTTTATAAATTGACAAAATAGTCAAATTGTTTATAGGTTTGAAATGACCATTTCAAAAATATAACAACTAATTTGTATGTATACTGTATAATTGCTATTTTGAAAAAATACTGAAAATACCCACTATATCCTTTTTTCTAATGTGTTCAAGGTAGAATTAAATACTAAAAAGTGGGTAAGTGGATGTCGCTCTGCTGTACAGCAGGTTACAATTGAGTCTATGTATGAAGGATTGCATTAAACTTAAATTCAATGATATAATATCATTATATAAGAAACACGATTCTGAGCGGAGACGGTTTGTCAGTCTGGATATTGTTATTATTTATTATATCCTGTAAATCTATATATATATAAAAACAAGTGCACATTTTGAGTAAATGTTATAACTCAAGATCCACCAAACCAATTTTGATCAATTTCAGGGCATATTAAGATTGATATGTAGATGGTTTCTGTGAAGTTTGTATGCTGTGCAATTAGTGGTTCCGGAGTTATGACCTCTTAAGTGTACACCTGGCGACATGGCCAAAAAAAAAAAAATAATAATAGCATATTATATTTTGGTTGCTATTTGGTTAATCGGGTATGTTTGTTGATTTGTATTATTATTTTTTGTCAATATATATAAAATTGAATGTTTGTGTGTAGATTAGACTTCTGGGAAAAAGATTGGCTAAATTAAAAATGGTTAAATTACACGGAAAAAAATGTGGTTAAATGGTTATTCGACACCAAAATGTTGGTGTTGTATAGTGGCAGCCACACACCATAGGTAAAGTTACCATATGAATTCGGTTGATGTATTATGGTTATTATAACTATGTAATGTGTTACCTTAGATATAACATGGTTGATCTAATTTTACTGAAATATTTAGGTACATATTTATTTAGTCAATATAACTATAAGTTAGTAACTAAAACTACATTGTATTTTTCATCAAACAGGCATAGTTATAACCAATATCGTAATATCGATTATAATATTTCTAACCATTTACTATAGTAAAATTAGTTTTTCCATGTAGGTTTTTTTTTATTCATCTGATTTTAGTACGGTTATTTTAGGTTAGGATTTTGTATTAATTAATTATATTAATCCACCATAGGTAGAATACGACAAACTTGGTATAACTTTGATACTTTCGAGTTAAATCATACACTAACGTACATACAGCACCAGCACGGGGTCAGCGATCTACCGCAGGTAGATTGCGTACCTGATAATAAACTGCTGCTAATCAGAATTTTTATTCCGGGCAACGGCAAAGTTAAGATAAGTTTTGAACACCATACACCGAATATTAAATAACGAATTGAATAAAGTTTGAGTCACATAGAGTTGGTACACTTAATGGGCAACGAAGTGCACGGGTTCAGCTATTGAATCTATATTATAATAGGTATTATTATTTTTTATTCGTTTCTATGGTGATAAACAAAGAGTTAGAAATTAAAATCCCATTTCTAGTGGTTTTTCGTAATTTTTCGGTGGTTTTTCCTGTGGCATTAATTTAACTATTGAGAAAATCGAAATATGACCTTTCTAAAGTACCATCTTGATTCAATTTTCTAAAAGATAACGGACTATATCTTGAAATCGAAGCACTCCTTCTGGTAGATATTTTGTATACAGGATATAAAAAAATAATAATAATAAACACCATTGTAAAACCACTACCTTCCTCGCTCCGCTCAGAATCTAAAATATAAGAAATTTAAACTACCACAAATCCACTATATATCATGAATAACTAAAAATATATGAATTCAATGATAAATTATTGTGAAAAAATATGATTTTGATTGGAGACCTATTATAATTATTAAAGTAATTTATTTTACTATTTATAGTAAAGTACTATTATATAGTATTATAGAATAGTATATAAAATTATAGTATATACGGTATTAACTATAATTATTGGCAATAGCATAAAATTGATCTCAATTTAACATTGTCAAATTGCAAGGCTGGGCATTAACGAGTTAAAAATTAAAATTAAGTTAAAACGTTAAGTTAATTTTAATTAAGTTAATTAACTCGTTACTTTTTTTTTCAAATTAACTTTTAACTTAATAAGTTACTTTTTTTCAAGATTAACGTGTTAACTTCAAGTTAATTTTATTTCAAAAATATCTAAATTAAGTTAATTTTCTTCCGAAGAATGATGTAAATTTTTTAATGTGTTTTTACTTTGATGTGTCATTTTAAATTTCCCCAGTAATTTTCTTAGACGTAAAGAAAAACTATCTAATAAACCACATTATGTGTCTGGAATTTTCTATTTTTGCAAATTAGCAAATTTTAACTTTACACTAAGTTAAGTTACTTTTTTTTCAAAGTTAACTTTTAACTTAACGAGTTAACGATAAAAAATACGAGTAACTTTTAACATAACTTAACTTAATTATTTAAAAATAACTTAACTTAACGAGTTAAAAAAAAACATTAACTTGCCCAGCCTTGTCAAATTGTCCAATTTCTATAAAAAAAAAAGTTTATATATTTTTTGGTTCCTGAATAAACAGAAAACGAGAAACTTCGTTTTAAATGTACAATCCTTAGTTTTAATCATTGAACACTTGAAACTATAAAATAATCTGCACATTTATGCGATTTAGCTTAATTATGTTATCAATATTTAAACTTCAAATGCTTATAAAAAATCGTATATCGATACATATTATCTCTAACAATTTTAATGGCTTAATTTAACCCTTATGAGGATCCTGACTGTAATACATTTTTAAGATTTTTGACCAAAAGACAAATTTAAAAAAAAAATACATTTTTATAATGACATAATTTAATAATAGGTAGTAATATTTATTTTAATATTGTTAAAATTGTATACAGAATGTAACAGGAAATCTGGTAAATGCAATAATTTTTGTTTTATTAATATTTTTAAATTGTTTTATATATTTAATTTATAGTCACTTGTGGTACACGTATAATATAAAAATATTTTTATAATTAAATACAGAAAATTAAAATGAAAAATTTTAAATAACTAATTTTTAAATCTGATTATAAGAAAAATTTTGATGGTAAAAACATTATCTAAGTCAAGTAGTTTATTTTTTAGAATTTTTTAAAATATTAATTTTTTTGAGTAAATCAATTTAGAACATAATAACTTTTTTCAAAATATTATTTTTGGAAACTTCCTGACATGAGTATATTTCTTAAATTATTTATTAACCGTTTAACTTTTGTAATATATTTTTGTCATACGTTTAATTTTATTTTTTTGTTAGGTCTTCTTGTTACATTCTGTATATACTAATGTTCTTATTTTGTGCTGTTATTAATCAATTTAATCAATAATTTATGTATGTAAACTTAAATTATGTTTCCAATATTGTATTACATTGTAAATTGCCGCATGGCGTGAATAAATAAAATAATAAGATAAATATAGAAAATGATTTTGAAAAGTATCCCGGCGCATTGTGTAGGCAAAACAATAGCATATACGACAGTAATAAAATTAATTATAATATAATATAATATGTTATTATCGTGGAATATAATATTATTATATTTTACTATTTTAGTATACAACAATAATTGTACAATGTAATTTATTTAATATTAACTATAGATTTATTTATACCAAATATTGTATAGTAAAAACAATTAACCTAAATTGATAATAATTAATAATCATTCCGTTAGGTGTTAATCAATATAATCAATACAACATTGTCAAATTATATAGGTAAAATTTCTAAACACGTTAATGTTTTGAACTTCATAATAAATAATATATTGAACGAACCATTACGTAGTATATTAGTACCTACAATCATTTTATAAAGTGGAAATTAATTTTCAAGTGCCTTCCTATAGAACAATTTTTCTTTGTCGTTTATATATTCCGAATGAAAAGAAATTAGTTGGTCGACCAACAAGCCTTTACACCAATTACTGGATTCAGATTTCAGGTTATCCTAGTGGAGAGCTCCTTATTACGTCCCAAAATGTCTTTCTTATAATATTCTGAGTGTGCCCGTAAAAGGTATACCACCCAATAATTGCATCACAATATAAAAATAAAAAAATAAAAATACCTTGCTTCTATGGATATTTAGGATTATCCAGGGTGCACCACGAAATTTAGAACTCATTTACCCCACCACAGATAGTTTTTCAACCTTAAAAAAATTTCAATATTTGTCCATGTATGTTCTACGTATGCATGCATGGTGCAAAATATTGTTAAATTTTCTGTTGATTAAATGATTGGGTTATCCTGAGTGTGTCTTAAAATGTCACCTGTATAATTTAAAATTATTGAGGAAGATAGATTGTAGCGAAAATATCGATGACATTTTATATTTACTACGGATGCACTTGCTATATAAGAGGCACAACATTTTGATAACCGGACGCATTTGGCATACATTCATCTGGTAAATGCCAATTACAACGATAACGATATTTTACAAACGTTAATACCTCAATAACAATGAAATAAGTTACAAATGTATGTTTGTATGTGATACCTAGTTAGAACTTTTACTTCAAATCATTCTCAAGTCTGCAGTTTTGTACATTTGAATTGGTTAAAAAGTTTGTACACGTTGTTAAATTAATTTCGACATCATACATACACCAAGTTAGACATACCGAGGGTGTACGATATAAATAATAGCTCATATCATATTCTCACAAAGTACAGTAAAACCAAGTTCGATCATAAAATCTACCCTCAACACAACTTTACAATAGTGCGAACACGACCGTTTATAATTTATTGGTTCCTAGCGAGTCATGATGTCATTCCGGTGAAACTTCGGGTATAAAAGGATTCTGAGGCGCATATGAATGATGTGTATCCGGTCAAACAATTGACGCGTGACTCAGGAGATTCAGTAAATTTTGCATTAACGACCCGTAAAATATGCATCGGAAGTTAAACAAGGGATATAAAAATCAGAGAAAAATTCCAGTATATTCATGTGCAAGAATCAGCTATATGGTCATTGTGCTGATAAATCGTTTTAGTTATCGGTGGAAACAGTACTCTGAAATGTTATTAACTGTATTACCGAGTGGTGCGAGATATAAGGGATAACAGGCGTACAGAATTAGCCTCGGGAATTGTCTCTCGGCTGGGAAATAAATTCTTGACGAAATGCTCGTCCGTCATTGTCTTAACGAGCTCACCTACCATTCCTTTACACCGACAGACATAAATGGACTTGTTAAACGGATGGCCCAAAGACTTTAACAACTTCCCTTTTGGTTGATAACACTTGAAAGTGCGTAACGTACATTACCTCAAATCAGTTAAAAAGCTGTTCTCATTTTTAAACAAAAGTTTTTGTATAACCTAACATTATAGGTAACTTTTTATCAATTATATTATATTTTTTAACATTTATATTTATAAATATGAAATACAATTCATGTTTTTAAAACAATTTTAACTTGGGTTTTACAAAAACTTTTTAGAATAATATGACTGCAAAGAAAAATAATCTATAAATTACATCTGTTGATGCATAAATGTTCAAAAAATAAATAAAATACAAAACTAATTAAACGAAATATTAAACTTATTATAAAAATGATAACTGAAGGAATTATATTGTATACTATTACTATAGCTCATATTATATAATTTTTTGTATGTATAACTTGAATGTATTTCTAATATTTTTATTTTATCAGAAAATGAAAGAGGGTGCGTTATAATGACAATAGCTTATCAACTATCAACATCGTATTTATAAATCGTTGAATATTATTCAACACACTATATTATTATATTATATATGTATATTGTACATTATTATATAAGCAAATCGCATCTAAAAATGTCTTGCTCACACGTTCAAAAATATAAATTAACTTTTTCTCAACAAAATATATAAATTATTAAATTCATGTATAAAAAAAATTGTTCATGTTAATATTTTCAATTAGATTAGTAAAATAAATAAATAAATATTAAAGTGAAAAAAACCAATATATGATTTTCTATACATCAGTGACGGGCCGTTTTTTAAATTCTTCTCCGTCCCGTACAAAAGTAAATGAGTATATTATTATGTCTATTGTATACTGAATATAATAGTCCGTGTGCATATACATACAATGTGGTAAACAATAATTCTAGAGGGAAACATTTTATTTCAAGTCTACAACTAAAACAAATGCATACAACAGGAATTTATAGGCACTCTAATATGAACATTGAGTAGACAACAGTTTTCTTGTAAATATAGGGTTTCTATAATAATATGGAATGTGTATTGTGTGTAACTACAATATATACATATTATATTATACTTTAGGAAAACAAAATACCTATACAACGAATCTCGAATTAATCTTAACTCAGTTCCATAGGGGAACGAATATGAATGATGCACGAATACACACCACCTCTAAAGTCTAACAACTCTCTACTCTCAAAAGTGCATATCGTCAAAAATACATATTATTATAATAATGGATGTCGGCGTTATTATATTGTATAGTATACATTTATTAGTGTGTGTGTGTGTGTGTGTGTGTGTGTGTAGTGGATACCGTGGTGATGTTTGGGAATGGCATGTGTCAGTGATTGATGACGATATCGTCCCGGCTTTTCCACGTCGTCCGTTTCGTTGGCATTTTATATAATGCACGTATATAGATATATACCACGTGTGTGAATAAATACCGACGGCCCATAGTTGTGGTGGAAGCGGTAGGCTGACAAAAGACGAGTGAGCGTGTTTGTAACTGGCGGCCGTCTAAAAGCTGCTGTTATTGAAAGTTTATCGAATCAAAACTGTTTTTTTTATAGATTCGTTAATGGCTTAACGACAAGTTTGCGTGATGCCTACCTACCATTATACTACCTATATCGATAAATAAAATTAAATATATTAGTAGTAATTTTAAATAAAAAAAAAATGTCTTGAAATGCGGATAGAATTACCTACATTTAAAAAAAATGAAACTAAAGTTTTTTTAAATTACACATTACAATACCTATGTCCTTTATATTATACCTACATAATAAAGGTATATCATATCAGTAGTATAAATTGTAATTTATTATACATAAGTAATATGAAATATGAATATAATATAACCGATCAATAGATCGACCATCTTCAATTCTTCATACCACACTCTGTTTTCAAACAAGACCCATTTGAACAATATAAAAATATTAAAACCTGTTTGGATAAATTTTAGGGAATTTAATTAAAAATATTAATATAATTATAAAATTTCAGATCTGACAACGTTCTTCATTATCTGCCCAGGTTACATTACACTAAAATACGTTTATATTTCGCCACTCGAGGGCTTATAAATGAACCGATAATAATGTATGATAATACTTGATATTTATATGTCATAGTGTTGCATTTGATTAAATATACATAATTTTACGTTATATATATTATTGTAGAGTTGATATATTTTAATCAATAGTTTTACTAAAATTTGTCAAACAGCACGTTTCGAGAAAATTTCACCAGTACATTCCTCAGATTTTATAAACCTGCACATGATATAATATTTTATAACAATATGTAAAATGTAAATACAATACATTGTTATCTCAAAATAATGAACATAAGGACATATTAAACTGTATATGTTTAAAGATAAACTTGAAAAATGATAAATGGCGTGGCTTGGCGTGGCGCATTGGCTACTCCAAGTCGCTCAATGTGACTGAGAGTAAGTAAAGCCCGCAGCTACTACCTCCCGGATGGGTGACCACCCGGTTCGCAGTAGTTAAGACCTTACCACATATACATTTGTTGCTTACCGTAACAACCTTATCAACCACAATTCATAACCCCTACAATAGCACAGCTAATAGCCACAGTCGTCGAGTTCAAATTCTATTAAAAAATAAATGGTAAATGATAATACTATATTTAACTTTGTGTATCCCACATTTACAACACCCAATGTGTAATCCTCAGGAAACGAACGGGCAGGCAAGTGCCTTTGGAACGGACATGATAAAGAATCGTCTTGCTATTGCTGCATAGTACTATAAATTTTAATATGTAATTTTATATGGTATAATATCTATAATAAGTAATCGCAGTGACGCAAAAATGATTGGTTACCTATAATGTATATAACTATATTCATGCGGCAGTAATTTCGTTATTGTGCAGAATATTTTGACACGTATGCACTCAAAACTCAAGTAAGTAAAAAACAAAAAAAAAATCTAAAATAATATTTGTACGAAGGAGACGGCCGCAATGAAAACAACCACGACGGCTGACTGACAGTAAATATTACTTATCCACATGCCACGAGTGAGTATAACGCAGTTCGTGATCAATATTGTTGGAGCCTCGACCAAGCTTACCACGGTGAGACGATGAAGATTTAGAACCTTTGGTAGGTACATTTAATATAATATATGTAATGAAATTTCTGTTACACGTCTCTTATACCGTACATATAAAGGTACCTACATGGAATTCAACACGACAACGTGTAATATAAATCTGGTTTTATCGAACAATGATTATTAAAACTAAACTACATATTATCTACTTATAGGTACTTAAGTCCAATCATATTATTCCAGAGTGAAGTTCTATAAACGACAACCATGTAAATATCATTTTACGGTATACTTACGGCTATCAGGTAACCACAATATTTTCGATAACCTGTAGCCTAGATTATCAGGATTATCTACAGTCGTCGACATCCATTTACTCCACGTCTGTCTCGCCACCTTCCAATTCATGTCGATTTTTAATCGAACATTTTTAGCAGTCCGGGAATTATCTATACATATAGTTTATATTATATAATAATGTGTAACTCTCTTTCACTGCACATTAAAATAAGGGCTGCAATAGCCATATGCATATTTAAGAATTTACTAATGGTACTGGTTTATTATGGGCCGGGTAAGTGAAAATGTTATTCAGCCATCCATAATAATAGCAATAATGATAAAAAGTAATAACAAATAGTACATGATATTATAACTGATAATAATTCATTTTTCAATTAAATACTTCCAATAAATATAAATATAAGTGATAACTGATAATAGCAATATATTTTAATAAGAAATAGATATAATAATATATTAGTATCAATATCAATTGGGGGGGGGGGGGGGTCGATAACAAACCAATACCTAGTACCTACCCTATTAACATACGTATTTTGGTACTTATTGGTGAGGACGTATGGTATCATAATATTATTAGTTGTATGGTTATAACATATATTCTGAACAAATGAGTTTTTAGTTTTTTACAAAATAACTTTAAATTATATATTATAGCCTGACATAAGAATACCTTTGGAAGAATATTTTAACTTTCAATAAGACACACAATATATTGTTTAAGCTCGTATTTAATCTAAATCATAAATAATATTTTCTAAATGGATGAACCAAAATGCGTATTATTAAAACTTATACCTTCTCCACCAGTCTAAAATATTACCTATGTTGTAGATATTTTTTAATAGAAAATATAATTTAAATAATAAGAACTGTTTAATAGTCTAGGTATACTTTGTTTGCTGTAAATCATAATTTTAATTGTATTAATATTTAATACACTGTATACAAATTAAAATTAAAATTTACATTAATATAACATAAATTATAATATTTCAAAAAAAAAAAAATTCAATAACCCTCTCTGACATGCAGAGTAGGGATATTTTTACATTGGATTATATACTATAGTTTATAGAATACAATAAAATACACAATGTGTACATTGTACAATACTGATAAATAAATTAGAATTTTTAACTCGAAAAAAAGGAAATAGAATCTACAATGGACATTTGGGCACATCTATATAAAGAAGTGAGAGACACTTGTACGTTACATTAAGTATTCAGTGAGGTCGTGCAATCCAATCTGCAGTAATTTATTAAACACATCAGACAAAAAGGACGAAGCCCAAAAAAAAAAAAAAATGTGTCCACTATAATTCCAGATAGATGGCTTTATATCAAAAGAGAACTAGTAGGGGACGTATAAAAACTACCTTTTATCGGGCAAGGATTCCTTATAACTTTTTCCACCCGATTAGTCGTGCGTGGTAGGTAGGTACTCTCTCCCTAACCCCTTTTGCTTATTAATTTATTATGCAACAACCCATATAGGTTCGTATTCTGTTCGCCTTTTCTCAAATAGTGTTAAATCATATAATTACTGATAACTACTACACACAACACAGTATTTGGACGGTTCGTTGTATAGTCGTTGAACACGTCTTGTTTTATGTGTATTTGCATATAGATGATTTTAACTAAAAAAGGGATACACCATTAATATTAACTTGAAATTGTTCGCAACTTCAGAAAATATAATGAATACGTAGAGCTATAATCAAAAAAATAATATAACCATCTAATGGTTTTAACTTTAAAATAGCAATAAAAATGTTTATAAGCTATAACTATGATTTATAAAAATCTATACATAAAAAAAAATATTCGTTTTAAAATTGAAATAGTAATTCATTTTCCCTTTGAAAAAAAAAATTAATTTTTGTTATAAACAGCTAACCACTGTACGGAAATAATTAAAAAATATTTAATTTACTAAGAAAAAGTTTTCCAAGTTAGTAAAAGTTTTGCATTAAGTTTAAAACCACTTGTCACGTCTATATTCTTCCCGCGGGCGTAGTAACAAAATACGTTTTACATATTTAAGTCAAACAAACCACATCAACACAATAAAAATAATTTCAATTGTAGTAGTGTGAATCATAAATATCGCATTGGCTGTTGTTACATCGACAAACTGAACAGGTTGGTTTAATAACTGTATATTATCACATTGCGGGCAGCAAATCAAATGATCCATACTCCATAAACGAGGGTGGTGTACACTGTACACCATCATACCTTGAATATCGCATCTTATTTTTAAAACAATATGATGAAAATTATAAAAATTATCTTCCATATACATAAAATCCGTAATGAAAATCCGAAACGAAATCGCAAAATAATAAATAATTAATAATAATAGGTGGGTACGCGTTAACAACGGCGGCGAGGAACTATACTTCGACAATAATAAACGGTTTCGGTGCGGAAAGACCGTATAACGATATATACATATATATTATATTATAGTCGTTTTTATATCCACCGATACACCACGACGGTGAAATATATACGTACGGTCCATAGGTATACAACTGCATTGGTGTACGGATTAAACCGGCGCTATACCTTTACTATATATTATAAACCGATATATATATGATACTGTTGGTATGGTGTAGCCGTAATTTCGCGCTGAACATGGCCCGTAAACAATCGGAAAATAATTCCACGGCGGCTGGGCGGGAAAAAAAATCGACACAGCATATATATTATTATAGTCGTGTGTGTTTGCACAGTGCACGATCGCGCGCGGCAGGGCGTTGGGCAACCGAACGTACAGCAAACATTCACCCACACACACACACACACACACCCACATACCCACACACAGCCATACACACACATACACAAGCACACACATAGACACACACAGACACAGATATTGAATGTACGACGCGGACAATCGCTAAACTCCATCAGCTGCTCTGGGCAAATACCGACCACTCTATATATCCCCGGCAAACGTTGTTTTGTATTCTTCGGTTTTTTTTTTTTTTTTTATTGCCAAAAACGGATAAAGAGAAGGAAAAACACTGGGCTGCTCTGCTGTATGATGTGTAATGCGTGTGTGTCGTGGGCGCGGAATGTAATCGATAAATCGGTCATTCGGACCGTTTTACACGTCGCTATAACGCCAATGATGTCGTTTAATGCACTTTGTCCGTCACCGCCACCGTCCAAATAAACCGACCAGCGGCATGTATTATAAAGTAATAATAAAAATGTATTATTTCGTAAGTATATCGTTTTACCGATGATGACGCTGTGTACTTATAGTTGTTTGAGACCACTCGTCAATTGGGCTACCGCTGTAACTGTATACATACTTACGGGCTACGACCTATCTTCAGTGATGTAGAACCTATTGCTAAATAAAAATGTGATAGATACAAGATACTGCTAAAAAAAAAACTTGGATATACGCATTTTTCTCATAGGTAGGTTAAAACTGTATATACCTTAGGTATAATAAAATCGGAAAAAATGTTTTTCTTGTTTCGCTCGAAACTAATATTCTCTCTAAGCCCTTATTATGCAAATTAGGTACCTAGGTACAAGTAATAAGTACTTAAAGAAGGTCGTTTTTAGATATTCATAGTAGTATTATTCCAAAAAAGAAATCATTAAATTTTACGTACACGTGACTTTTATTTAAAGAACAAATTTGAACTAGTATATCTGATGCTAAAAGCTGTACATTAAAATGTTCACACATTATAATTTTAAAAAGTATAAAGTAATGCATAACATTATAATTTATAATAGTATAATAAACAAAATACAAATAGGTATTCACGCACACACACATACACACACATAAATATTTAGGTAGGTAATAATGAGTTATAAATATTTAGCCATGATATATCAAGTATATTTGTTAATGGGTTCGTCTTTGGTTCTTAAAATATTTTTTGATTATCACCTGATATCTACTAAGTACCATCTGAGGATTGCAAATAATTTTAGAATATTTTGCTTACGTCTTCGAAAATTATAATATAGGTAAACGCAGCCATACCATCGAAAATTGATTGAGTATGTACAGTATGACTAGGGAAGTGAATACTCGCAGAACCCTCCCCCCTAACCAACCAACCAATAATCCACTGCCTATCTTACATTGTATGCGCATATTATGTCATATACCTACCTATACGTGGTTTAAATAAGCGTCCCGTTTCCGAATTCCGTCTGTCCATGATGGTCGGGGCACGCGTTTCGCAAGATATTAATATTATTATTATATACAATATATTATATTATTATTATTATATACGATCGTATCACCCGTAGAGCGCTGCTCCAAAACGACTACATTTCCTATTATTAATCCAACAACACGCTTCAGGCCCTGCGGTCCGGGCGGCGGCGTTTAGGGGCGAGGTAAATTGTTCGCGTGGCACACCGGAGATAATAATATAATGATTACGCCGTCGCTATAATATGTATCTGTACAGGGTGAATCTTTTGTCATAAACCAAGACGTGATCTTAGGCCGCAGCTAGAAAGTATGGCCTGTGACGGCCGAGATTTTTTTGTACAAAAAAAAATACCATGACGGTCCATATGGATAATAAAAGCACAATGAAAAACATTGAGGAATAACTTAATTAGTTTATATTCAGCCCAGTCTTCTCCGTGCAAATAATATGTTGTACTAACTATTTGTTAATGAGATGATTTTACGAATGGATTTTGAAGGAAAACTGGTCGTTCTAAATCTAAAATACTTTCACGGCTTTTTGAACAATTTATTAGACAACAATTTATGGACCGTGGTGGACCGGTTGTGGCTGTAATAAAACACAAGTCTTCAAAAGAATTTAAAATGTTTTTTTTTTTTTTCAAACGATTTAAAACTTTTTTATGATCATCACTTATCAGTTAATTTATTCTTGAATTTTTCAAGACGCTCGAGATAAAATATTCACCCTGTATTATATTATGTTTATTTATTTACTCGTAAGTCGTAATGCTCTCATTGTCGGACCGCTGTATTATATTATCGCCGTCGTATTTGTCGTACGACAAACGACTCGACTGCAATGGGACAACGACACGAGAGTATACCTAAAGTTGTGCACGAACTCCGGCGAACCGTACCGGGCGAACGGCACTGCGGGGAAATGGAAATCGGAGACGGGCCGACGCAATTTCCCCAGGTCGGTGCTCTACGAGCGCGACAAACAAACTGCCAAAGCCTCGAAGCGCGAAACGAACGAAAAGCATTATTAAATCACCGGTCGTGCGAATAACGTCCGCGAAAAGAATGTTTTGCGTTTCCACGGCGGCGAATGCAGCTGCAGTGTCGATGTGACGCCGTCGACCGCTCGCAGGAAGTCATCCGCTATACATGCCCAACAAAAACGATGAAAAACGATCAGAAAAAAAAAATGGACGCACCGAGTAATCTGTTTTGTTTATTCACAGGAGGGACCTGTCCGATTGTATCCATATAATAGCATGCCGTTAAGATGATAAACTGTTTTTTATTCACCAAAATTGAATGAAAACACACACAGTGTTGTAGCTAGTATTCATTTATTACTTTTTTAGATTAAGGTTTTCATTTTTACAACGGCTAAATTTTGTTCATATTATTATTTTTCTATACGTAATACATATATAGCGACACTTGAGTGCTAGACTGCTATATTATACAGGTATACCATAGGTAATATTCTAATAATGTTGGGACATATTAATATAGTTTTAATACTTGAATTAAAGCAAGATTATATAATCATACGCAAGAACTTACGTGGAGTAGAAATTAACAAATCACGTAATTCTAATACGATTATATTATGTACAATATATACGAAGAATATAATTTATAAACACACCAAACATCAACAGCCATAAATAAAGTTATTCATTTATAAGTACGTCAAGAAAATATATTAATAAAAATGAACAATAGAGTGATAAAGTAAACGGAGTAAAAAAATATAGCTCTACAATAATAAATACAGGAAATATATAACAATCAAATAACTTCGTGTATATTCATGCAGTAGTCATAAAATGTTATATTTTAACTTTGTTGTTTTGTTGTAACATAGAAGCTTAATATACAGAGAATATAATTTATCTAACAAAAACAACAGAATGTTCTCCATAGACTATGTACAATGTAATTCATTACCTAACTACGGTAATAATAAATTATGATACAATATTCCTAAAAAAAAATCAATATGCATTTTATATTATTTTTGTAACTTGTATTCTGATTTTATTTAAAAGGTCCCTAGTTATTATACATAGTTATTATTTGTAAATTATGAGAGTCTTCAGATACATACCTACCTATTAATTTTATTTAGTAAAGATATGTAACAATCTTAAAGTTCTGTGATCACTACATTTTAATTTAAAGAAAACAAGTACCTACTTATTACATTTTGATTATTCGCGATTTGTATTTTTAACAACTAAACAACACAAAATAATATATTGATACACTAAAATTTGATTCTACGCCCAACATTAATTGGCAATACTACATAAGATCGTATAAAAAACCATATTACCAAAATATATTTGGATACAAAATAAAACTAATGATCAACTTTTATAACACTGTTTTTATTTTAATATTATAGGTATTGATAATTATATTGATTTTAAAACGCTTTTTCTTATTACTTCCGTTCTTTCTATTTTCGTTTTGCATACGAAATACGAGTAAAAAGGTTTTTGTTTTTGGTTTTCATCCGTTTTTGTAAACTTAAATATCACCACAACATAATAATAAAACTGAACGTAATAAAAGTACCGAAGAGGAAAGGAGGATGCCTATTTGAAGAATGTTTCCAACATTGGCGACGGTGTATTTGTTAATTTAAATAATACGAGACGCTCGCCGCATGCAAAACACACGCATTGTTGTAATTATGCAAATTTCCGCACTTTAGTGCAGATTCGCCCCGCGTGTTATTATTGTTAAGACCCCTACGGAAAAACTAAACGATATAAATGACGCCCAATGCATTGTAATCCACCGGCATAGCAGTAAATTTATTATTTTTAACATATCATCGTTCTCCCCGCCAATATTTGTTTTGAATTTAACATTAAAAACCAACATAACTCTCCTTTGATTCATTAATTACAATTTCAACATAATAATTTTTCACATTATAATATACGAATTTAAACATAACATTATTTTTACCACTTCATCATAAACGTTTATTTTTAATATATTATGTTCATTGTTCACCCATCTATACCATTTAATAGTGATTTTTTAGTTGTACTTTTCCAATTTCATCAAATGTTTTGGTAAAAAGAGGAGGAGAAATAAATTGTTGGCCCATCGATGAGGTAGCCCAAGGGGAACTTTTAAAAGAAAAATAACGAAGAAACGGTGTTTTCGCGTGTTGTTTTTTTTTCGTTTTCACCCTCATCTATACTTCTCCACTTCATCGGCACAATCGTTAACACACGGGATCATTATTTACTTTGGACTTGACGGTAGAGGAAATTGCAACACACTAGAGATCTTTTTATGGTCAGAATAAATTGGCAACTATGGCAAGTTGAACATTTTGTCGCTAAGTCGAAAATAAAGAGAACAAACACCATTTCCAAAAATCCAGTAGAAGTCAATTTTTATTATTTATTTTACTTGTGTACTGTATAATTATAGATTTGTAATATTCTAATATACAAAATTAAATACAACTATTAAATAGAAGCAGTTTTATTTGCTTTATAATAGGTAGGTCATGGAATATGTGGTACTTGCATACTGTTCTTAAAATTTGATTTCATACTACTTCCAATTGCATTATTAAACAAAAATTGAGTTCAGTGTCATTATAAAATAATGATAGATAATTGACCATAAATATAATTATAATGTCTCGTTAGACAAATTGTATTTATGATACTATTAACGTTTTGAAAAGTACACACACTGCCCTATTAAATGCCAACATAACATATTTGACCCTTTAAAAAACAAACATTTAACCTTTCCTGAATAAAACGGTATTAAAGGTTGAAATCATCAGTGGTTGTAAATATCAGTAAACATTTTGAGTGGAAAATATAAAAACCAGGAATGCATTTCCATTATAATATTTGCCCGATGGGCGATAATTGGTTAATAAACCCATCCTGATTAATTAAAATATATGGTTACATAGTGCCTTTTCATTACACAAATCAAAATATAAAAATATATAAACAAAATAACTAACTCACCTGCAGCTGGTGATAGTTTTGTCATAACGCCCCATCTGTGTCTCCACTGTAACAGGAAAATATTATTATAATTTAACATTCTATGTTTTATGTATCATGAATAATAACCATAAATAATGTAAATGAAAAAATAGCATCAATATTTATATATTGATGCTTAATATATTAAATGTAATGTAGGTACCGATATAATATGACATGTCAAAAATATAAAAAAAACTGGTTAGGTATTTTTTTACTGACTTTTTAAAATTATACAAGAAAAATTATTTATGGCACATGCGACACGTATTTTGATTGAAAAATTCACTTGACACACGTACACACAACTATAAACGAACTTTAGGGAATGTTAAGAATTCTAAAAATATGAATAATATTTTCATCTTTCAAGCATAATACATCTTGTACTCTGTAGGATTGAAGACAATTTGTTCGACTTGAAAATAATGCCTCAACTATTCCATATTTTACAAGTTGGTATTATTCATAGTTGAAGAAACTAGTTTAATCAAGTTTAACTTTAATTCATTGTTAATGTTAGCATATTCATATTAAACATTTCATTTTAACCAATAGGTACAAGGTACGCCGTACACTGAGTAATTAAATACCTAGATTTTTATGTAATATATTATTATATTATATATTATGTTCTATGTATATAGTGGTATTATAATATCAATAACCAGTAGGTAGGTATTCAATTAACGATGTCAGTATATCACACAAAATTGCCATATTAATATTATCTAAGAGTATATAATATGTACAAGGATATGTACTTAATTCAAAATTTCTAAAAAAAACTATGATTTCGTGGATTTTAAATACACTTCGTAGTATAGTATATACTATACCAATTAAAAGGTATATAATTATAGCAATAATATAATGTTATTTAATATTATTAATTATAAATACATTTTATCAGTTAAAGATTTATGGTAGAAGGTTTTATACAAAATAAAATATAATTTAATATAATGTTGAGGCTTTAAATAAACAAAAAAAAAAAAAAATTTAATATAATATAATAGATAAGTAAAACATTTTGATTTATGTGTAAGTTTAATAAATATTCACGGTAATGTCAAAAAAGACAGTTTCTTTACACAATCTCACAAACAGTTGGAGATATAAAAAAAATTATAATACAAAAGTTGTAGTTAATTTATTTTTTTAGTTTCATTTAATTTACTATTTTTCATAAATTTAAATTTGTCCAATGGTTTACGAAAAAAGTACTTACAAAAATTTTTGAAAAATATTAAAAATTCAAACTTAAAGTGAAAATAGACACTGGTTAACTTTTTCTAATTCATTCAATATTATGTTATGTAGTACTATAATTCATTTTTTGTACTTATGTGTATACACTGCGATGAGATTAAAAAAAGTTTAAATTTATTTTTTATCCCCTATGGTTATAATATACCATATTATAGCCTATAGGTAACTATTTCATATAGTTCTTTAAAACTAAACAATTTAATTTTGTTTAGTGGAATATTGTTCATAAACTTATCGTACATTCATTATTTTGTACTAGAATAGTATGTTCACTGTAATTTTATCTTCTTAGCCAACTATGAATTATATGAATTAATTTCTATACATGTATTATTATTTAAACAATAATAAGAAATGTGGCTTGGCGTGGCGCGTTGGCTGCTACCACTAGAGGAATGCGACTGGGGGTAAGTAACGGCCACAGCTACTAGCTCCCGGATGGGTGACCACCCGGGTTCACAGTAGTTAAAAACCTTGCCACACATACACGTGTTTGCTACCTACCGTAACAACCGTAACAATCGTAAAAACAACCTACCATACCAAACTTACCCCTACCACAGTTCATAACCCCTACAACAGCTTATGTCCTTATAGTCGCCGGGCTTAAGTTCAATTAAAAAAATAACAAAATAATTAGAATGGTACCTATAGGTATACATAGTTTAGTTGGATTGTTTAAGTTTGGTAAATATAACAATTTGAATAAAATAAAATATTTAATATTTAATAGGTATAATATATTATTATAATTCATAGAAAACTTTGAAAAATACCTCAAATATTTGGGTTTATATTTGAAGTTTGAAGAATAGATTTTCTTTGATAAATATCCCTAATATTAAGCATAATATATAATATATTTATATTATATAAATACACAAAAATAGAACCAAACCAGAAAAAGTCACGATGGTGATGAATGACACACAAGTGTACCTATAATAAATAAATGTATTAAAAATAAAATGATATCGATTAATTAATTAGATTTATCTATTGTTTTTATATAATATATACGATATACCATATACCTATTATATACATAATACATACTAAGATATTATGTTCGTTGTGTTATAATAGGTGTATGATATAATTGTATACGTATAATATATCATCGTATTGCATAATAATAATATTATACCTGAAATGGCAACCGAAACTACAGCGGCTCGTTGTACGGGTATTTAATTCGAACCCCATCCGACCGACTGTGTCATCGTTACAACCCATCTAATACCCGTCAACCACACCCCGCGGAGTTCCGGTGCTGCAGTCCGCCCGCGCAACTCGAGTGCGGGAGAAATCGGTAAACGACAATGAATGAGCAACGAGCCAGTATTGGCAGTGACCCGAGCCAAAGACACTATATTCCACCCTAGAGTTTTGAAAGAGAAGAATGGCAATGGCGATCTGCATAATAATAATAATAATAATAATGTTGTGCGCGATGCACCCAAACGTATAAATTATTTAATATTACGCTTAGGCGATTCGCACTGCAGTAAAACGCACGTACGAAAACGAACACTATATACGAATGCTGCAGATACTGCACCTATATATGTACAAATAATTATTACTGGTATTTACAAAAATGTAAATAGGTGTATGAATATTGTATTCGTGTATAGTATTAGAATGAAGTAGTTCGTCGTCCGACTATGAATATAGCCTGCCCCAATAACGGGAATAACCATTTCATTCATACCTTTCAAAGTATCGAATGATATATAGATACCCATTTAGTATTGACCCGATAAACGCCGTTACACATCATCATTATTATTATTACTATTATTATTATGCAGTATGTATAATTAATATTTAAACAAACTCATTACAATATCGTAGTAGCAATGGAGCACCCGATCTTTGAAATTAAATATACCTGGTTAACTATAAATTATTAATAATAATAGACACCGTTCTATAATGACAGTATTATTCTAATACCCGATCCGAATAGCTTGTGAAAGTGTTTCTAGATATCGATCATAATAAAATTCATCAATAACATATGTACGTTGAATAAACTCTTACATTTTATTTTTATTGGTTGTAGTGTAGGTACCTATGTCATACTTATTATGAATATTTCATTAGATTAGCATACTATAGGTAGGTACCTACAACCCACATAATAGGATTGAGAATATATTGCTTATATTGTATACAATATAATATTCCCAACGGTAATATAGTAATGACTATTGTCATTTATTGGTAATTTGTATAACCATGAAGACGAAGTGAAACTAATTAATACTAATTTAATGGTCAAACTAAACCAGATGATACTATTTTTTTTTAAGTAATTAGGCTTAAATACTTTTTAATTTGTGTTATAACTTATAATACAATGTTCATAATAAATCTAATCCTTAAAACATTTAAACATTAAAGTAACATAATATTGGACTAAGAAAAAAAAATTTAAAATTAGGCAAACCTAGATTTTAGTGGTTGGTCGAAAAAATCTTACTACATCTGAACAAAATGTCTTAAATATTGTATCTAACCTACCTACGTATCTATTATTATACATTTCCAGATTTCAAAGAAGATTAATTTTAAATACAGTGAAATATAACCACTGTTATACCAAAAATCATAATAATCACGACGACACGACGACACGA
The DNA here is from genome assembly GCA_949089665.1 of Macrosiphum euphorbiae. Taxonomy (NCBI): domain Eukaryota; kingdom Metazoa; phylum Arthropoda; class Insecta; order Hemiptera; family Aphididae; genus Macrosiphum; species Macrosiphum euphorbiae. Next base: position 82,451,972 of record CARXXK010000001.1, read on the forward strand.
CCAAGGACAAAACTCGCATACTTGGAAAAAAGTAGAAAGGTCTGTTTGACGAATACCACGAATCAACTAAATTAGATAGAAAACTAATCATGAACTAATAGTACAAAAAATAAACTGCGTCAAAACTAATAATCTTGACGATGAATTTTAATTCCAAACGTGTGCCACTTCTACTTTACATATTATATAGGTAGTCAACAATACTGACTCTTACTTTTGTAATATAGTTTAATTTTAGATTACCGATAATAAAGAATCGTGTAAAGAATATAAAACTCATAAATGATAATATATTATAGTTTGGACATTTTACCACTATCCCGTATTCGGTATAATATGTAATTTTATCAGTATAGTTTCGTAGAGCCTTGTTATACCAATGGAAAAACTACTGGTTAAAAAAATATGAAAAATTATGGCATCTACATTTCAACCATTTCAGTTATGTTTTTGTAGTATTTAAAAAATGTCTTCAAATAAACAAAGATTAAGTTAATTTTAAATTTCTTGATAATAATTATAACTCATGATATACACATTAGTTATAGATGGATAATGTACCTAATTCTATATGGTCTATGGATAACCCTTTATTTATTACTGGCGTAGTGAGTTTGCTTGTTTTTTTAGTTGTTAAAAAAAAATTAAAGTATTTTATGAATGCATTTTAGTTTCCTTGAATAGTTGAGTTCACAAAGTTTAAAGTTAAAATATTATTATAAAGACATTAATACAACCCAAATCAAAAATGATGAAATTTGACTAATTTTTATTAAAACATGACAGTAATATTATAAAATAATAATCATTTATGTAAAAGGATCAATCGTTGAGTTAAGATCAATATAAAGTAAAATACGACAGAAGAATTCCCAAGAGTTAGTTCCGGTATAATCGAGAGTGTAGTCAGTGTAGGTAAGTGAGTAAGGTCAAGTGCGACCAAGTAAGAGGTCATTAAGTGTCGCGAGAAGATACTGAGCGCAAATAGCATACTTGATCCAAGGATAAAGGGTCTGTCAAAAGTTGGGAATAGAAATAGTACATTTTATCACAATAAAAATAATTTACATATTTTATTACCTATATTGTTACATAATATTCTGATTGAAAATATAAATTCAGGTTTATTATACATGGGTAATGTAAAATTAAAATTAATTATGAATATATATATTATTTGATTAGTACCTATCAATAAGTATTTATCATTTTTTGTAGATTTTATTTTATTTAAAAAGAAATTAATCAATATATTATTTAATTAATTTAGCTACTAATTAGCTGGTAGGTATTATTTAGGGCGATTGTAAATTCCACCGATTGTATCTTTAATATATGTAGATTCCTACAATACGAATTTATTACCTGTGAAAAACGTATAAATTTTACTGGTACAAATTTTTGACCATAGTAAAATAAACGTAAGCTCCCCGATATAATTTTTTAACCAATTCTAGTTTTAAATTCTAATTTAAAACTTAAGCTCATTATAATAACATGCATTTTCTTTACCAATTTAAAGCTAAAATGAAATACAAAGTTATTTAGTTAATTTCATAGATTATAACTTTTATCGCTTAAATGTTTGATGTTTTTGGCTATTATCGTATAGATTATGATAGTGCCTAATCATTTTTTAAAGTTTATATTTTTTCTAATAATGAGCACAAAGCGTATGTCTACATTTTTCCAAGTATAATCATAGTTCTTGGCAAAATTGGTTTTGATTTATTTATTTATTATTGAAAATTTGCACCAATATATACTTAAATATAATTGTACATTAAAATTTGGATTTGATTTTTTTATTATATCGGTGGAATTTACATTAATTTAGTATCGGTAGGGTTTACATTTATTTTTTCGGGTCAAAAATGTACCAGTGGAATTTATATGCACCCAATATTTGTTATTATTATTTATTAGATAAGTTATGGTAAGCCTGATGCCCTAATATTATACCTCTACATACTCTTTTTTGTATAATATCTTATCTGTTTTGTAATATCAGTTAAATATATATTATGTTATTACTTATTATTCTATATACAGAATAGATATTGGCTAAATTTGTTTTAATTATTAATGTAGGGTAATATTATGTATATTGTATGTATGCCTCGAATGTTTATAATTGAGTTAATTAGTTAAACTATTATTGTAATCCTGAAAGTGTCATATTATAGACTTAATAGTTAATATAATATTAAATATTAAATACAAATTATATTTTAGGATCATGCCGATTTTGAGGAATTCCATGCATAATCCGGATATTAAAATTTCCAACACGACAGTAAATCGATTTTCACATCGTAGAAATACATTTTCACGATTAATGCGTTTCTGAAGGCTCAAACACGTAAAACTAAGTTAAAATAATGTAATTACCTGTCAATCTACCTGTTCACCTATCATAGATGCATCAAATCTGTTGTTTAATAAAAGTTAACAGGCGTCAGGCACCTATATCTATGCGGTTATAGTAATATATTATCATATAATATAACTAAATATTATAACTTTTGGCATTTGTTAAAAACAAATTTAGTTTAAATCCCGATAACCATTTTATTACATCTATTCTGTACTTATACTTAGGTACATACTTATACAATTTTAATATTATGTATTAGATATAGGTACACTTATAATTTATACATATTCTATTTTTGTACTCTTTATAACAATTATACCATACCTAATAGTAATTAGTAGCAGTTACCTAAATACAAAAGTTTATGTCAAGTCTTCAAATTCTAGAATATTATAATATAAATTATAATTCACCTGTCGTTTTCCTGATTAATAAGTTATAATAATATTCTTATTTAATATATTTAATATTCCATAGTTGTTTGAGTAATAATTTAAACTGCCTTTTGTCAATATTTTTCATAGTAGGTAAATGGAGGGTTTTTGGACTTTTGTCGATAATGTTATTTAAAAAAAAACAACAACATGCAAAATCGTTATTTATTTTTACAGCTACCACTTTTATGGACCTGTAAAACGCTCTTCTTTTTACATTTTATTCCTTTTAGGTTAAAAAAAATACGAATCTTACAACAAAAAATATAAATAAGCGTTTTTAAATCTTTTGAGTGTGTATAATTTTTTAGTGTCTAAACCATTTTTAATATTGTCATTATTGCTCATACACATTACCTTTTGATATTTAATCATTGTATGTTACCTATTGAGTTATTCGTTTGAAACACATCAATTAAACTAATATAAATACCAGTTAAATAGTTAAATCATAATTTAGATAAAATTAAATACAGAAATACAGTGATCGTTGACTGATTTACTAAGTTATAACTTTATATTCATTATATATTATAATTAATATTGAATACCTATAATTAAAACGTAATACAACATAATATTCGGTGATTTAGTTATATTTGTATTTTAAAATATAAAATATAGTTCTTTCAAACGTAGGCACAAACATTATATATTCTTGTTTCAAATTAAAATTATGATTTTTTTAAATTCATGCTTTGGTTGATTTTATTACATATGATTTTATAATTTGTTTGAACTGAATCACGTTATAACTTTAACACATAAGAGTATTTGATAATAATATAGATACTCTGATGTAAACAAGCATGTCTTTTGTATAGGAAATATATTCACCAACCTCATAGTATTTTTACCCGACCGTGAAAAAATATTTTTTTTTTTTATGCACAAACCACAAAGAGAAAAAAGCCTATGCAAAAATCCTTTAAAAAACATGCGTACGTGCAAATATTATATTGTTTGGGTTTTACAACCAAATGGATTTTTATCATCTGACTTCAATTTTTTTTTTAATTTGAATGTTTTCTATAGACATAGTATGGTGTATCAACTAATGAAAAACTCTCTTAAAAAGAGTTGTTGGAAAATATATAATATTACATATAATATAATGCCAGTGTATAATTGTATACATAGGTACCCATACTATAAATATATAATAATAATGCACACAAGGAAAACTTATAATTTATTGTAATGCGCACAAAACACTGTACTGCATAAGATTTGATGACTAATGTTTCCCCGGCCATTACACACTTAAAGCTATGTTGTATAATATAAAAATTTACATTATATGATAAAAAAAGAATATATTCGAGGACCGATAAAATATTAAAATTTATAACCCATCGCAGAGCGTATTAAAAAAATTATTATTATTCAGCAATTTGTTTACATACATTGTATTGAATCCTATGAATATGCAAAAAATGATTCTACAGCTAACGTTGTTTATTGACAAAAATCGATCAAACGCGTTTATTGTTTGGAAATATAAAAATAAAATGACTGATTGACTAATAATTAATTTTAAAATTTGCTTAAATATTCTTCAAAATAATTTAAATCTCCATCTTAAATAAATTAAGCAATTATTTTTAATAATTCGGCGAGTTGTTAAATTTTATTTTTGTTACAAGTTATTTATACAATTTATTTAATCTTTTTATTAAAAAAAAAAACATTAATGACAAATGAATAATTTAATCGGATAAACATAAAGTATAAATCAACAAAACTAATTGACATTGTTGTTCATATAAAATTAACATTTTTATTGTATTTGCATATAATATCATTATTTTGTTTTATCATGGTAAGAGATTTCATACAGTTAAGTAAACAGCTAGGTATTGACAAGTAAAAGTAGGATGTCATAAAAAGTAAAAATAATTTGTTACATCATGAAAGTGACATAATTAATAATATTATACTATTATATTACAATATGATGTTATACATATTAACGCTAAGGCTCATTCGGAATTAATTGGTTACGTTTTGACCCCTTGTTTACTTGAAATTTTCATAGGACAAATCGCTTTGTTTGCTTGTGCACGCACCTAAACCGACGGAAACTAATACTGTGAGTAACTTTGTGTACATAACTGGAAAAAGAGAACGAGGAGATCTTTCTTATTATGTACCGGCTGAACAAGACGATACGTACTTACATAAAAACCGTTTGTGGATTACCTTTGGGATATTTATTATTATTACCATTGTTGACTGAGAAAAGACGAAAAAATAAACACCATGGGGAAAAGTTGTTGTCATCAGCTTAAATATTGATCAATATAATAACGTCGGATGGTCTGACGATTCGCGAACAATCTTTATAAGTTTTAATATCTTAATGAATAAATACCTACCTAACCAGTTACCAGTAGGCAGTAGGTATATTTTTAATTGATATTATTTAAAAAAAATTTAAAATGATATTAATGTATACTGTTTAGCATTGAAATTAAACAAAATATACATTTATAACTAAAATTGTATTCAAATTGTAGTTAAATACACAAAATATTTTATTTGAAAAAACAAATTAGGAAAAGAAAAAATGAAAAAGTCAATGTATTTTATAATATAATATAGGTAAACTAAAATATGCTGAAATTGGAGATGGATATACTGACCGTTTTTTTAAATTGAAAAGTTATAAATCATTGAGATTGAAATAATTTCTAATACAATTCATAGTGAAGATCAGATTACCTAAAAATATGTTACATTTTCCAACGTAATTTTACTGTTTTTCAGAATTATTGTTGATAGAACTCCTGGGAAATTCATAAGATACCGTAATAAAAGTAAAATTTATGATCAATTTCCCAAACTGTTCACAAGCTTGAATAATAATTGTTAAGCTATTTTAATGATCTTATAATTATTCTTGCCTACCTAATCCTGCCATTCAAAAACCAACAGTTTCCTTCTTCAATACAAAACCTATAGGCAGTAGCTTTACATATTAGTTAAAACAACACCTTAAGGCTTAAATAGTCAATGTAAATAGGAATATGAAGGTAAAATCATATGCAGTAAATACATACAACTATAGAGGAATTTAATGTTTTTTGAATAAATTAATTCATAATATACAAACAATATTGTGGTTTAATGTCATAGGTACCTACTTCATGAAACAAAATTAACTTTATAAAATAGTCATAAATATTTTTAGATGTAGATATGTTATATGTAATAGAACAATTGCAATTTAAATAAACTTCAGTCTTTGGTTATTATTGCTGTTATAATTTGTTATTAATAATTCTTCTTGCCGATCTCATTAATACTATAAGTATTTCAAAATTTTATTTTTATGTTCTAAGCAATATTATTTTTTGTATATTTTATTAGTTGAAGGATATCTTATTAAAAATAGCTTCAAATATTAGGTTTTCTAAATAAAATTGAATTTTAAAACTCTTTTGAAAATATTTATTGATGTCTGGCAAGATATTTTTTTACATCCGTTCATAATGTATAGAACTCCAGAAATGCTTTTTATAACATTTTTTACCGTTATTTTACAACATGTGATATGCAATATGCATCTTTATAATACCAATAGATTATTCATAGCTTTTAAACAAACCTTTTTTTTTTTTTTTTAATTTTGAAAGCCTTAATATTTGAAAACCTATTGAATTTCTCGTTCTAAAACAATATTGTTTTCGGATTTTATATACTCAACTTTTAAAATGTTATTAATTCTCAGTAATTTTTAGATTCTTAGTGGAGTGAGGGAGCTATTGGTGTAAAACGAACCATATAAAATAATGCATGCACTTTTCTTTGGTGGATATATTTTGAGCCATAAAAGAGCTCAAAAGTTTTATACAACACTAGTTTTAGAATGGAAACTGAACACGAACGGAACTTTAGAAAGGTAATTTGTTGAATTTCATAGTAGTTAAAAAATAACCGCTGGAAATTTTAACTAAGAATTATTTTTTTAACAATATTTAGATAATCTGAGCTACAATTAAAATTATTTTTTGATTTAAAATATTAATAAACTTCCATTAAAATCTAGTAACAGTATTTTTTATTGTTTAAATTATATTATAAATTTAAAAAAAAATTAATTTAAAATACGATATGGAACCTTGCTTAGGTTATAGATATTTAAATATTCGATTGAATTTTAGATTTTAATACCGGTGAGTTCACGAAAGACTCATATTAAAGACAAATTAAGTCATATTCGAAACAGCTCGCTTTCTATTTATTTTTTATCTTGAACACTTAATATATACCTAGTACCTACTATATTATTTATGCATGTAAAAATACAATATTTACTATTTTATTTTATTACAATTTAGTCTATATAGTCTATTATAATGGCATGGCTAATATCAAGGGGTGCAAGTGGATCGTCATCCCCCCCCCCCGGGGATTACGTCATTGCCTTAAGTAATAATAGCTCGTCTACTTACTTTCTTGTTGTCCCTGAATTTTAACCAACCATCTAAAATTGTTTGGTCTGGCGAACTCGGTATTTCAGTTAATAACTCCAACGTTTCTTCACCTTCAGACTCCGTGGCGGAAGAATGGTCACCACAATACGACCGAGCTGGAGAACCGTATACCCTGTCTAACATTTTTAAGCTCCTAGCTGGTGACCCGTAACTCCTGGCAGGCGAATTATAGCTGCTGTCGGTCATTTCGAGAAAAAAAATGTAACCAAATTTAAATGAAAAAAACACTCAAAAATCCACCAAGCACACACACACACACACACACACACACACACACACGCACGCGAATGACCGGACGATCAAGACTATCTACGAATTATTTTCTTAACACTAAATCACTACATAAACACTCTGAGATGAAATCGGAAAAAATATGTATAACTTATATAAGTCACGCACGATAATATAGAAAAGCTAGGTAACAAAACTATACTACGAAAAACGAGAACTTTCGCCGGCCACTGAATATTGCGATACGGACGTACGCGGCTGCCGGTGACGCGCGCGGAAATGCCGTGGCCAAGTCGATCCCTTTTCAGCCCGAAACATCATAACCTCCAACACGGAACGCATGGCGATGGGCGCTCCTCGCGGTCACCGGCGACATGGTGGCGCTACGGTATTGTGGTAAAAAAAAAACAAAAAACCTCCTTACATATACATATTATCGGGACGCGATAGGGCTGAGAGACTCTCGTCGTTGAGTTATTACCGGCGGCCTAATCCATTAATTAATAGCTGCCATAAGAGGGAAAATTGGGTTATTTATCAAAACGCACTCGGTCCCTGTGGTGTTGATACTACTGTTTGGGACCCGGGAGACATAAGGTACATTTTTTCCCTTATTTTTCACCAACTATGACCGCTTAAAATCCGATCAATCCCCCGGTTGACAGCGTAAAAATTTGGCGCACGATTTAACTAGACATTTTTGGGCTATAACAACAGCATATTATTATTATACTTATTTATACCCATCCCTGCATTATATTGACAGGCTGTGTATACGTATATTGTATATATATAGCTACGCGGATCCTTTAATTTCAACGTTGAATACAATTTAATTTAATTGTCATTGATACAATACCAAACTACATTGTTTTTGGTTCTGTCAGGCAATTAGTGTACTTCTGTGACATTTAGGTAATACCATAATAATCATACATAATATATGACATCAGAACTATATGTGCACAGTTATTATAAACTAACGAAAAGCCGTAATCATAGTATAATATTATATGTTTTAGAAGATGAACGGACTTAATAATATTATTGATACTTCCCGCCGTAATGGTTTATAATTTTATACCGTTTCATCAAATTTGTATGTAACTTTTGCATTAATCCTACAAACAGAACGAGATATAAATATAGATGTAGACATATTTCTGAGTAACACGAGCTCACAAATACATTATTTCTGATGATATTCTGTTCAAAAAGATTAAGTTTGTTTGCTTAGTTTTTAAAAACACTTGCTTTGATATTATCATTTTTAAGTTTAAAAATATTAAGGTAAAAAAGGAAATTTGAACTCAGGAATGATTTACATCTTATTTACCTAATATATACTACCTAGTACCTACACAAGAATTATCAACTGTTCATACGCAATAAAAATTAAAACATATGAGGTACCTTTATTATAATATATTTATGTAAAATTATGTACCTCTGGTGTAAATTATAATATTATTATTTTTATTTTAAGTAAAGAAAATGTTGAATAAATTGATCAGAAAATGAGTAAAATACATTTTTAATTGATTTAGTTAATTTTTTTTGTGCATTATTATATGGCAGTGGTTTTCAAACTTTTTTGTTCGTGAAGCCCTAATGTTCAAAAAAAATTTACGGAGCCCTGCAAAGTCAATTTGAGACAACAATAATTCATAAAACATTATGTAATTGTAAATGATTTGCTTTATAATTATTTTTTTCTTTAAAATACGAATATATACTAAATATTTGATTCATTTAATAGGAAAAAAAGAACATATTATTTTAGTAATTTATACATTCTAATATTTAATGATTTTATAATGTGATCCAAGATCTTAGCTTTTTACATTGACCAGTATTTTAATATTTGGCTTGATAGACGAGAGTTGAATGCGCATATCCGCTTCAACATCTAATTTATTGCGATATTTGTTGCGATATTAATATTAAATATATTTATTATGATGAAAATCCAGTTTCACACAAATATGCAGTTGTTGTAAAATGAAGAAGTGTTAGTACATATTCTGAAGATGTTTTAAATAATTTGCAAAGTAACATATTACATTAAAAATTCATAAAATTTAAAAACTGAACTATTTATTTTAAAATTCTATGGTCGAATTCAAAACTTAAACAATTCTAGTAACTATTTCAGGTTTAATAAAAATGAAAATATTTTTTTTGTAAATAAACTGATACTTGTCATATTTTTTATTACTTATCAATATAAAATATAATAATTAGTAATTATGTATATTGATTAATTAACTGTATAAATAAATACATAAAGCTAAAACTTATTTTAGCTGGAATAAATTTAAAATTGTATACCTACTATTTATATTATATCATTGTAATATATTCATGCAGAATTAATACAAAAAATATTCTATTTTATTTTTCATTCTTTTACTCTGACATGTTTGTATTATAATGGATGCTGGATACGTGAGAAAGTCATATTTTGCTTATTAAAAATAATAAAATTCATTTTACACTAGAGATTTAATCCTACATAATTTGCAGAAATGTTCTCGAAATGTAACGTGACTTTTTAGAAATGAACCATTTCAATCAGATAACCTTATGTAGGTAGTGTATAGTAATATTATAATAGTATACATATTACATGATATATACTTACTACTTACTGTATTATTATGGTATGTTATAAATTCTAATAGAATATACGCTTGAAATTATTACGTATTATGCTCATCGCCATGTATATTACTAAATAATGATATCTATGTATTATAATGTAGGTATATAAACTAATCCTTTCAGAGTCAACAAAGTGAAAATATCAGCTTTCAATATATAATTGGTTCATGATATCCAAGTACAAATAATTAACCGTTTTTGAAAACCATATAATAATTATATCATAGTAGGTACTTACGTTTAAGATATTTTAGTTAATAACACTTTTTTCATTTTTAAATTCAATAAATGTTCAATGTTGTAATTTATATGTGCCTAACTAATTATTGGTGAAAAATATGTGTTTTTTATTTTTAAAGGAACTTTGAAGAGAACAATTTCCCAAATTGATAAATCATCAATAACTTCTAAGCTGTTATATATATTTTGATATTAAAATGTTGGATATTCGGATAGTACAATTTAATAATATAATATATATTATATAGGTACATATAACATTTTAACATTAAAGATTCTAACAACGTATCGTTAACAATTATAGAGGTATTGTATTACGACTTACGAGCGTGTAATATATTTAATAATAATTCAAAAGTCTATACCTTCGTATATTAGTTTTTAAACCGAAAGCACAATTGTATTTTTCAAGTTAATAGAAATAACTATAGCTAACAACCGTATATTTAATAATAAATAAAATATTGTATAATAATATATAAATAAATGACTATTAATTTATTATATTATTCATATACCATAACTCAAGTATATATTTATATTTACTATATAAATGCTTACATAGTAATTTTAAGTACCTATAGCTTTAATATTATGGGATTTTACTATGCATACATTTAATTAGTAAAATGAATAATAATTAACAGCACACTACCCTATAAACGTTTGTCATAAAATGTTTACAGTGCAAAAAAAAATGTACATCCGTTATCTTGTATTATTTTCAGAAATATATGATTGCCAGACGTCTTGCTCTAGAATTGTGATTTATGATATTTCTTATACACTTTAGACTTGCCCATATCCTGTATGAAACGTATAAATTAGTTCCCCGAGGTCGGTAGGCAACGGCAAGGGCCGTCATTTGAAGCGTTAATGTACCATGATGAACTGTGAGAGTTATGACGAAGATAATATACTCATGAGCAAAAAAAAAATATGCTTGTGTGCAGAGGTCGGCCAATTCTAATTAAATAAAATACACTATACTAACTATATTATTATGTTTTGTGCTTGCGAAAATCAATTGTGCGATACATTTTATTGTTTAATAATATTCCATAGCAAACTTCGGCTATTACGATTATTATTATGGAACTTTGAAATTCAAAAACGACACAATATTCTGTATTTATAGACAATATAAATTATACATAAATATTTATATTTTTTTATTTGTTTTACAATTTTAATACCTATTTAACTTATTTAATAACCAAATTCATTTATATTTAATAATTAAAATAACATACAATTAATATAAATTTATATTTTTTTCAAATCGTAAGTATAGTATATCTATCTACGTATTTTATTAATAAAGATTATAGACTCGCTGAAATCAATTATATTATTATAGGTACTGACGTACTGTCATTGTTCAGTTTGAAATATTTAAATTGGAAATTTAAAGTTTGGATACTATATGAATACCAAAATACATACTATAAAAGTACATTTAAAAGAGCAATTTTATTTTTTTATATTAGGATCACCATTTTTAAATGAAAACTTTGAAGTATACCTATTATAAGTTGATAAATATATTTTGATTATTATTCTTTTAGGTATTTAATTAATCATAAATAACTAAGAGTAGTAATGTTATAAATCGATAAACAAAGTCGTTAAATAAAGTAAATACACGAATGCGCATTAAACATTGTTCAAACCCCATGACTTCACAATATATACAACAGAAATTAATTGTATACAGTTTGAAAGTGTTAATCTTGTTTTAATACTTTTATTCAATAACTTTAAATAATAAAAAAAATGTTGCTTAAAATAATTCGTCTCTCTTATTTAACAATAAACAGTTATTTTACACTATTCATATATATATATATAATTTATATATATATCGTAATAAATAATTATTAATCTATTTTTAACGATACAATTATTGTTATTATTAATATTTACGTAAAAATTAAATAATTTAATGTTAACGGCAACAAATATTATTTTCTAACTCTTCATTTATTTTACACAATAAATATTATGTACTTATACTAGTTATACTTAATTTGAATTAACGTCCTAACCTATATTTGTATTATAAAATAATTGTATTTGTTACTAATGTGCTTAATATTCATACTTGATGTTCGTGTGTAACGCCATGGCATAATAATTTTAATCAAATAACCTCATTTCAGAGTTCGTATATTATTCTAGTAAGTTAATCATAACATGTTCATAAAATTAAAAGAGCAAAGAGTAAGAGGGAGAATGCGTTCTCTTAGCAAAAGTTTCGAAAGACAAGTGCGGCATTTTCCATCGGGTGTATTCCGTAAAGCACGCCTATTAATGACTATCCCAAGGATCATAATTCATCGGATATTCTACCGCCTACCGTCATTCCTTTGCGTTCCGTTTCATAATTAAAGGCTGACGACGACCTTTGATTATCATTCACCCTTTAGCCAACGGCAGTATTATGCAAATCTTAAGAATAAAATGATCAGGGGAAAGTTTCTTCTTCGTTAAGCAATCAAAATGAGAATCGTTTACGCCATCTTATAAGTCTTTGTCCACCGATGCACTAAGCACACACAGCGATGTAAAAACGCTTATGCACGCCTGTTGTTTAGGTACGTATATATTATAGTACGTAAGAGATTCCTATAGGGAAAACTATAAAAAAAAAATATAAATTAATGTTGCTTATATATCGCGAGGCATGTCTGGCTGTCGTCTGACGTCCAAAACCCACAACAAAAGAACCCCACGATTTGTTCTTGTTCGACCACTGTCTACAGGGCCCCTCCTGGGATAGATATTACAGTAAAATCATGTCATCTTGACATGCTTTCTACTCAGGATAACTTTCGCATGTCCATCAAAATTTAAATTAAAATCGAATTTTCCACCCCACGTCAAAATGTGACTGTGCACGCATTTTCAATCTCTCTCACACTCTCTCTTATTTCAAGTCTCTCCATCCGGTTATCTCTCCCACAATCGTAAACAAAGGAGGGTTGGATACAACCTCTTTGGCACCCCTCTGGTTCTCGATTTATTGCTTACTGGTTACAAGTAGGGAAAAACCATATTTAATATAAAAAAAAAATAGATACAATATAAATTTCTGCGGATATTATTGAAAATAATATATAGTTCACAAATACATATTATATTGATATATTACATTTTTATAGTATTATATCATTTTAAGAAACTGAAAAGTGTACGAAGATAAAATATATGTATTATATTACGAGCACAATACATTAACGATATATTAGTTATAAGTTGGTACAATGTCCATAGTTTTATATTTTATGGTGAATAAATTATAAAATACATTATTTTGATACAATGAGTCTACCACCTTTTCGTAGGTTAGTTCAGGTTACAAACAATGTTACAATCCGAATTATACTATGTTCTGTGAATTATTTCTAAACAATTGCATAAAAAAAAAAAAAATGTATAATAAGTGTTTCAAAAATTACTTTTACCTTTGTAAAATTGCCCTAACAGACGTTAAGGGCCGGCGGAAGCTATGGGCAACCCGGGCGACTGCCCAGGGTGCCAGCCCGGAAGGGGTGCTAAACTAAAAATTATATTTATTTAATTTATCGCATTAACAATCTATACAATTTGAAATATTCATTATCTAATGTCGTTTTAATTGAAGATACATATTCTGCAATTATCTCATATTTGTATAATGAAGTAGGTATCGTAATTCGTAAGAATATAATAGTGCATCGAATATCGATACCGCCATAATATTTACCCATTTATAAACTAGGACTGCAATGCGGTTCGCTGATTGCAAGAAATTGAGCTGAGCGAGTTAAACACACCGAAGCTAATTGAACTTGTTTTTTGAATGACATGGATTTGATAGATAACTATTTAATATTTAAATCAAGTATATTTTTTTGTGAAATTATTGATTTTTGCCAGATCTATGTTTCTATGGAAACAAAATTATGGTATCAAAATTAGTTTTTCGGTGATTATTCCTCGATGGTAGGTCGGACATCGATCAAAACTACTTGTTGGCACTCAGCGATGTCCACACTATCACCGTGCCAAGTTTGGTTCAGATCGGTTGATCGTTGCAAAGAAGTATGCCGTTAGAAACGGCTATCCTGCGTATATAAGAGCGTCAGCTCTATAAATTCATACAATTAGACGATTACGTCTAGATTCGTCAGAAACACCGCGGCGGTAAAACCCGTTCGGACCTTATGGCAAAAATACCTCATTGCGGAGTAATCAAAAGCCTATTGACTGACAATTATTTGGCGTGTCAAAGGTAAGGTAAGGTTAGGTAAGGCTCCTTCAAAATTGTTGGTTGGTGAGTGGTCCCTGGCCCTTGCCACAAAATACCTAGCCACCTAGATGACTGGGTATATCGTAGAAATATCATATTTGATTATACAAATTATTACAAATGTAAGCATATTTTGTACATTTTTAATTTAAGCTTTTTTTCTGAGTTGGAAATGCCGTTAAAAACATCAAGGGGGCGGCTGGGTGTGTACTGTGTACCTTTTATACATTTTTGATCATCACCAAAAATGAGTTCAACACGCCATGCCACTGCCGGACACACACAAATATTTATTGTTTTTGACGATCTCTCGCTACAGTAACAATAATGGTTTTTGAAACAATAAGAACTTTTTTCATATAAGAGATATCAAAAAAATAAAAACAACGTTGCACAGCCAAAGTTCTCCTTTTTATGTGGTGAAAATTTCGTTTCTTAGTTATGAGTCATATCCACGTTTTGCAATTGTTTACAATTTTGTGTGTTTAAATTAACAAAATATTTAACTCAGCTACATTTATTGTATAAAAACGCTATTATGAATTTATGACATACCGAGTTTTCGTTGTGAGTAGACAATCTGTGGTTGCAAATCATTTTTGGAAAAGCATACAGGCAATAATATCCCGGACGAAAGAACTTTGAGAAAAAATTACATACCAAATATTTATAAAAATGTAATGGACCAAATAATTAGTTATATCATAAAAAATATGTTAATTTAGATATAACGCCTACCTTATTGAATTGCTTTAAATATGCACCAATAACTAATATATATATAGAACGTAGTTTTTTTTTGTACAAACATATTTTAAGTAATAGAAGATTTAATTTTCATGAACATAATTTGGAAATGTATCTAATTATTAATTTTAATTCAGAAAAGTAACATTTATCTAATTTTTTTATATAACTTGAATTTTTCTAGTGCAATTTATTATGCAATTTTTATGTATTGTTTGGTGTAATTATACAATTTTAATATGCAATTAAATCCTGTCTTTAACTATAATATAGAGTACCTATGTGATTATTTCTATCGCACAATAATTTGAGCGGTCTATTGACTATTTATAATAATATTATATTTTAATTATTATTATCAACTGGGGGGGGGGGGGGGTAAGGGCGCCAATATTTCTAGCGCCGGCTCTACAGATGTTAGTTAATAATAAATAGTAATAATAATAATTGTTCTAATTTTAAATTTAATAAGGTAAAATATTGGCTCTAACTCCCTAATTAACAAAATTACACTTTCCATCTCGTCCACTCCATAATATCCTTTTCCAATTTACCTTACCACTTTTATACATGATATACATTTTTTGTTTCTTTTTGTAACTGCTGAGATAAGTGCTAAATAAGTTATAAATTAAAATCTCTTAAATAAAAAAAAAAAAGATAAAATATATTTTTAAATCAAAAAAAGTTTAATACCTGTACGTACTATACTTAAGGTAAATTGGTAACTTAGTAAATTATATTTAGTTAGGTACTATTATTATATTATATTAAACTCATGCTTGGTTAGGATGAACCACCATATTCAATGTACCATGTACGAGTAAAACGGTATACCTGCCTATTAAACAAAAATATATCCATCAGTTCTAGGACTTATTATTTTAGTAAATAATTTAATAATATACTACATGAATCCTACATAGGATTAAATTTATATTTCAAATTCGTTCAAATCACTTTTTTAATTTTGAGTGGAAATAGGAAATTATTTTTGGGATAGCACATTATATATTTTATTATTTAAAAGTACAATTATTGCACTAAAAAATGTCATATAATTTAGTTTACACTGAATTGGAAACGATTGAAAGGAAATTGGATAAAAAATAACTCTATACAGAATTGTTAATAAAATACAGTCAACGAAAAATTAAGGGAAAGGAAAATATGCCCCTAGCGTTCTTCTTCATTAAAAGTACATCATATTATCGAGTAATTATGCCTAAAAATCCTTCCCCATCATTAATTATTTGAGAATCAATGAGTATCAAATATTTTAGATGGAATCGATCTAAATTGTCAGTAGATTCAAGAGGCTTAATAATTTAGCAAAAATATGTTTTTATTACAAATATTATCAATATATTTAAAAAAAAAAAAGATAAAACAACTGTGGAAAACCTTTTCCCGGCTTATAGGGACCCTAAATTTTGTATAATTTAGAAAGGTAATTTAAATACAAATTACCTATAGAATTTAGTAGAATAATCTGGTAATAATTTCTTTATATTTAATGTAAAAATGTAAAATAATACTTTAATAAAAAATGTAGTTTCATATGAGTGACATTATATCATAGGTATAATAGCCGTATAGGTATGTACTTAACACAAGTACACAACATACACCAATAAGGGCATAAGGCAACAATCAATATCACACAAAATAGTCCAACAAACCCAGCAAATAAAAATCTATAACACTGTAATAATTGAATTGAGTGCATTTTTTGAATGGCTGATAATTTAGTGTAGCGAGTTGAGCTTGCGTCTAGATATTTTTATCAATAATCTATTTATATAATATTATAAATCCATAATTATTTTATTTTACATAATTCTTGAAGTTTCTGTCTACTTTCTGACTCATTTAACTGATACCAATTTCCTTTATATTTCAAAATAAAGGATCAATATGTTTTCGTTCAATTCGTGCACGTTATATTATAGTATGTATAAAACGCTTATAATATGCACCGTTTTATTAGGTATCTGCTCATGTTTAAAGAATAATATCCAAATTGTTCAACCACATAGTCCGCACCCTTCACAACCGCTATACCTACTGCAGGCTACTATGTTTGAAACGTGGTAAGTCATCTTTATAATTTTGCTAGATAAATATAAAAATATAAAAACTACAATGTGACAGTTAGTAGTTGAACTGCAGGAGATACAGCATTTTATCTTTTGCATGTGTAACGCCGTCATAGATAGTTCTAAATTAATTTGTAGAACTCTGTTAAAAAAATATTTAGGTATGTTGATCCGGGGCACAGAATAATGAATATTTTATATTGTTTATACTAACAGTGAATTATCATAGTTTTTAGGTACTTAACAATTCGCGGAAGAATGCGAAAGCAGTTCCCGTGTCACCGTCGGTTGAAAACTGGAAAAAAAAAAAAGGTACTTAACAATAATAGTCACTAATAAATACATCGATATTAGAATATGTGCACAAAATAATTGTAAGAAAATGTAAACAAACTAAGAATGACAAATATTATACCTATACATTATAATCAATAATCATAGTAAAATAATTTGATGAACATATCATGGCCATCTGTTTATTTTATTTCCCACAAATAAAACTGTTGGGTTATAAGTTACAACTAAAATTTTACCCTTTCTGGTATTTTATATATCTATATATATACTCATACACACACTAAATATACCCATGTATTTAAAGATCAATAAGATGATGTGGTGACAGAGTGTTTGTCATCATAGTAATGCCAAGTGAAAAAAAAATGTGGGGGTAGTATGGTTTATTATAGTTGATTGCTTAGGGTGTGAGGTTTGGTTGCATTTTATATTCGTTACAATTGAAAGGTCGTTAAGAAAAGCGATATTTATGTTTATTTTCATCATTAATCATTCAAAAAATATATTTTTGTCTGGCGTGGTAAAAATATAATCGTTCGTGGACGAACTCTATCCTCTATATAAAATCACTACAACGTATGTTGGTGGTGAGTTTTTGAAAAATGTATATTTCGTGTGTACTTATAATATTTTATTAATTCCATTATATTCTTAAAAAATCAATCATGACTAAAACTATGAGGTTCTTTGTTTAAATGTGAGTAATATATGATTATACTAACATATTTTCAAATATCGCATTATAATTAGTACTAATTACTTATTTACTTACGATTAAAACTGTCATAGAGTACCTACCTAAATTATTTTTATTTTTAACTAAAAGAAATGTATATAGCATTCATCATTTCCATTTGTAACCATGATAGTTTTATTAATGTAGTGTTGAAACTTGAATGTAATCCCATTATGAATATAAATAAGCTGCTTTGGAATTTTGAAATATTTATAATTTTAATTTTATTTTGGGATATTTAGTAAAACGTAAATATTTATTCTTATTTTTATAGCTTAACTATAGTTTATTTTTGTACCAACTAATTGAAAAAAATCTTCAATACTATGACACGGCGTCATAAATATCTGATATTTCATGTTTTATTATTTAGATATAGATAAAACAAACGAGGAAGTGATAATGACGTGATATATTATGTGGAAACAGTCCATCCACCTACAAACAAACAATGTACAATGTATAGGTACATTGTTTGTATAGTATACATATATAACTGTTACATTATGCTTTATTACTATTATAATTAGATCGACTACCAACATCAAACAAATAACACATTGACCTTTAATCATAACAGTTTAAATTTGATTTGTAATGTTTTATTTATTGAACAAAGTTGAATGATCATTTTATTATTTTAATTCTCCATTTGGAGATTTGAAATAGAAACGTTGATGTTTAATTTGTCAAGAGAATGTTAAATTACATTTAGCTTTGTTGTACAATTATCACAAGTTCGTTTGTAATGTTATAGATTGAATTAAATATTTAAATGAAACAATTAACATTTATCTTTTAAGTAAATAAACTTAATACAAATAAAAAAGTTCTTGTTTGAATTAGTTGCAAATTTGTAATACGTAACGGTTTTGTTTAATTTAAATAATTCTATAATTATACATAAAAAAAATTTAATTAGTAAGTCATTATATTTATTAAAATATAAAAATATAATAAAATAATAGGTAAGTGTGATGCATTATCTTGCAATAAAGCATAGGTACATATAGATTACAGACAATCATAAATTATAATATGAAATGTAATAATATAACTTATAAGTAATATTTTAATAATTAATAATGAATAATTTTAAACCATACATAATAACACAATGATTGATTAATTAGGTAACTAATCTATTTATTTATTTATTTTATACTGATTTATGAATTTACAATGACGAAATTATTATAATAATAAACCACTTACGGTATTACTAGATGTATTTTATAGATTCTGAGTGGAACGATGAATGTATTGATTTTACAATGATGTGTGTTTTTTATTTTTTTATTTATTTTATTTCTTTATTTTTGTGTCTGTGTACACGATAAGTAGTCGAAATAATGCTTCGATTTTCTTCATCAGTATCTTGTTAGATGGAAAAGTGAATCTAGTTGGTGCATTCGGGAGATCAAATTTTAAATTTCCCAGTAGTTTTCAAAAACGCCTTGAAAAACAAAAGTAAAATTAATTAAAACGGGAATTTTTACGCAAAATCGGTTTTCCACAAAATCGATTTTGGTTTTTGGTGTAACTCTAAAACAAATGAACGTATATACATGAAATTTTCACTGGTTGTTTATATTTGCATTTTCTATACACAATACAATTTCCAAAATATTATGATATGTTTTGAACTGTTTAGGAACATTTTCACTTTCCATTTTTTTTTTTTTTTTTTTTTCCATCAATATCAATAAAGTTTTATTTGTTGGGCCAAAAAGTGTAAAAATTTAACACAAGGCTCCTGATATATTGTTACAATAGCAGTTGAAAATATTCAAAATACATGGCCACAATTTTTTCTTATAAGCATTTAAAGATCGAATTTTGACAAAATTTATCAAATATAAAATTGAATAATTATTTTGTAGATAAAAATTTATAAAATGTTCAACTTTTATATCTAAGGATTGAAAATTTAAAACAAGATGCCACATAAGTAGTTAATTCTGTTACCAAAAAATCTAAAAATAACTAAGCACAGTTTCTTTTTATAGTCATTTTAAGTTCAAATTTGGACGAAATTACATATTAAAAAACCTAAAAAAACTATTTTAGTTATTTTGTTGTGATTGTGTAATATTATTTATGGGTACTTGAAACTTCTAAAGTATACTACTATATATCTATGATAGTATCATGGTTTGTTATTGATGTAATGATGTATAACGCGTTATAAGTACCTACCTAATGGATATTGTGATATGGTTAATTTGGAATTTATTATAGGTCAATTATTTATTAACACCATAGTTAAGTATATAATATGTCTTATACCTAGACTGACATACCGTCTCCGCTCAGAATCGTTTTTCTTATACAATGATATTATATGTGTGAATTCAATTTTAATACCATCCATTATACAGTGAACCACTTCACATTTGTAACCTATACTGTACAGCAGAGCGACTATTTTAATATATTATTAATTTTTTTTATTAAGAATAATGGATTTCTAGGAATTAGGATAAACAATACAGAGTTTGTCTTATAACTTATACAGGGTGTTTCTGAAATGGATGAGGTAACTAGGATAGGCGTACGCATTGTGATGTCCCAATGAAGATTTTTTGGAAATTTTTATGCCATCTTCAAAATCTGGGTTTATACAAATTATTATTAGAACATTATCTTAAATGTAAAAATAAATGGTCTAGTTGTAGATTTTGAAGATAGAAAAAATATTTCAAAAAAATCTTCATTGGGCCATCACACTGAGTACGCCTATACTAGTTACCTCATCCATTTCAGAAACACTAGTATACAATTTACGTTTTTAAAAAATGTTATTAAACATTTTTTAAATTCTGAGCGGAGTATACTTAGTGTATTGGTTTTATAATGATGAATATTTTATTCTTACTTTTTTATTTTGTGTATGGCATCATCTTTTGGGGCAATAAAAATGCTTCCATGTTCATCTTCAGTATCTTGTTCGATGAGAAAGTGAATCTAGTTGGTGCATTGTGGTGGTCAAAATTTAAAACTCCCAGTAGTTTTCATAAGTAGTTTTCAAAACCAAACAATAAATGGAAAAACTGGAGTTTTGGTTTTGGGTGTATATATACAATTTTCAAAATAGTTTTGCTTGTTTTACGCACATTTTCAGGTATTATTTCTTTTAGTTTTTTTTTATAGATGTCAATAAAATGTTGTTTGTTGGGTCAAAAAAATTACAAATTAAATACAAAGCTCCTAGTTTATTTTTACAATGGCAGTTGAAAAATATTGAAAATACGTAGTCACAATTTTTTTTAAAGCATTTACAAAATAATATGTAAAATTCACGAAAATCTGCAAATTTTTTTTGTGTTAGAAATTCATAAAATTTTTTTTAAATCTACGATTTGAACATTTTATACAAGATTCCTCATCAGTTTATCTACCTTAACCAAAAAAAAATATATATTCTCTACCAGAAAGTTTTTTAAATCTAAATTAAAACTTAATGAGGCTTTGAATGGATAATCATTCGATCTATAATGCAATGATTTCCTTATTTTGTTGTAATCAATATTTATTTTGTCATTTAGTATACATGATAAAATTTTCAAAATATTTTGAATAGTTTTGAGTTGTTAACAAGCATTTTCAATTTTCCATTATTTTAGTTTTATTTTCCATAATTATAAATAAAATTGTATTCGTTAGGGGTCGAAATGCTTGAAAATTGAATACAAGGTTCCTCACACATTGTTACAATATAAGATTAAAAATATTAAAAATACATTTGCAAGGTTTTTTTTTAAAGCTTTTTAAGTTCAAATGTTGACATAATTTATCAAATTGAAAATTTACAAATTATTTTGTTGTTAAAAATGTATAAAATGTTCAACTTTTTTAACAAAGGATTGACAATTTAAGTCAAGGTTGCATGTAAGAAATTAATTCTGTAGTAAAAAATCTAAAAAATATACATAAATACAGTTTTTTTTATAGTTTTTTGAAGTTAAAATTTGGACGAAATTACATATTAAATAATAAAGAACAACGATTTTAGATATTTTTTGTAATTTTATAATATTAATTCAATTTACCGACCACCATATTAATAATAAGTAATAACAATATGAATATAATATAAAATATCCTAGATTGATACAACGTCTTCTCTCAGAATCGTTTTTTGGATAGGTACAGCAATGATAATATTATATCATTGAATTAAAATTTAATACCATACATTACAGTGACCCACTTGTAGGTTCTGTTCATCAGAGCGACACCCACTTCCCCTCTTTTCTTTTTAAATTATGAAATAATTTAGATAAGCAAAAATTCACTAAAGCCTATTTGAAAACATTCTCTATTATAAAACTTATTTTTGAATATTATTTTAGTTATTATTGACTAACGTGTTAGTTGACTTCACATAAGCTTACTATGAAACCTTATAAGTTATATATAATATCATTGATTATAAATAGTATTTACAATCAATGATAATATAACTATATACAATTTTAAAAAAATTGGTAAGTCAGTGTGCAGAAATTGAATGAATTTAACAATAATCATTGTCTACGAAAATAGACTCGCTAAGACTGTGTCAGTGTTTATTTCTAAAGATATTTTATATTATGATATTTATATTATTAGGTATAAAAAGTTATTTAATCTAAAATAATTTTCCGATATGTTACCTATATATTACATATTACCTATTACATAACGATAACATGTTTAAATTATTATCAATAAAACTTAATTAACGTTACTTTATTGTGCTGAGTTCAATTTTCAATTCTTTAAGTAAGTAAATATAACGCAATGATATTATATTAAAAATGCACTGTTTAAAGCTATGAATAAATCATTAGATATAAAAAAAAAATCCATACTGCGCAAAGAAATACCACGTGTGGTGTATAAAAAATATATTTTATATATTAACGACAGTATTTTTGTCATTCCTCCCCACAAACTGTCTCTCTATCTTAAAAGCGAATCCGAGAAAAAAGAATAACGGGGCTTTTTAAAGACAAGTTCAATACTTGGGGAAATAGCAGTGCTAACAATAGCATTTTCGGACGGTAACTTTTAAACTTTTTACAGAAAATGGTTGTCTTGACATAATTTAATTTTAATTTTAAGCTTAGATTCAATAATTTTTTTTGTGAAAGAATATAATAATTTCATAAAGCCTATTTTATTAAGTGCCTAAATGTTGTATATTATACGAGTTGGAAGAGTACAATGAAAAACTTAAAATATTATTTTCGGCGCTCGTAGGTTATCAAATAAAATTTAAAAAAAATATTACATTATATTTAATTAGATTTTTAAAATGCTATCTCACTAATAAAGCCAATACATATTATACATATTAAAAACATATAATATAGAAATTTTAAATTTGAACTTATAAGTTTGAATAATGGAAAAACTTTAAATGGAAATTATATATTACAATTTATTATACTCATGGTATCATATTAATTAAATTTTAAAATAAATATCCATAAATTATTATTCTTTTTAATCAGTGCAGAAATGTCTGAGGCTAATTTTTTAAAGACATCAAATTGCTTTGATCTTCAACTTCGAAGGGGATTTTGATAAAAAATTGTAACTAGATGATATTGTGGGGGAAGCGGCAAAGGTAAGAAATTCCCTGTACTTAAAAAAAAAATGTTGGAAAAACAAAATAGGATTAAGGAAAAACTTGAATTTTACGAATAGTAGAAAACCAGTTTTCTACAACATCGATTTTTTGAACAAAATACTAATTTTAATTCTAATGCATGAATGTAAAAAAGCTTTTAAATGTAATACAACAACGTTAATAAGTATTTCTTTCAAAACCTGAAAATATTAAAATTCATACTGTGCACAATTTTTTTATACTAGACATTTTAAGACAGGATATTATTTAAACGTTAATATAATTCACTAGGAGTGGATACTGTAACATGATATATCATATATATATATATTATATATAAATACGTGTGTGTGCGCATATACGTGTTACTGTATAATATTATGTATAAACTGTAAATGTTTAATAATGCTGATGACAGCAAAAAGTAATAGTTGGGTCCGTCTCGATCTGTAATTCACGGGAGTTCGGTACGGTCGTACGGACATCAACCAAGGAAACTTCGTGTAGCTGTCTGGTGTGTGTATGACGTATGTTACTATTTATCTAATAATATAATTATAATATATGTGATTACTAAAAATTGAAGTTAATTATTTACAGTTTTAGTATCTATCTACCCCCATGCTAAGGTTTTTACCTAAATCTATAAAGAGTCCAACGACTCTACCTTGACATAAAATATTTACAGGGGCTACCCTTAACCACTTTACAATACTTTTGCCATTACGTATATTATTATTTACCATATACACAAAAATATTATACATTTTTAATATTTTAGTATTCAAAATGTGCATTGTGCTGATTAATAAAAATTCAAGCTATTTGCCTATTTATACACAAATCTATTCACACCATCCTTCGGTACCTACGTCGGTATTGATTTAAAAGTTATAATTATGTTTTCTGAAAAAAATACCTATTTCATCTAACCGTATTAGCTATTGCAAATAGTATAATAAATTACTAATTGTAATATCTATATTCATAAAAGACATGTTTGGGTACGTACGCTGTGTGTGTGTGTGTGTGTGTGTGTGTGTGTGTGTGTGTGTGTGTGTGTGTGTGTGTGTGTGTGTGTGTGTGTATAAGATAAAGAAAAATTAATATTTTTTTGGCTGTCATTGGTAACAGATTATAATTAGTAAAAAAATGGTACCTATAAATAGATTTTTTTTTAAAACATCTTAAAATAAAATACATAAGTACCTATTATGATTTTATGAACACAAATTATTATGCTGACCTAATTTAATTAAATAAATAAAAAATAAATTCTAGGCATAGATTTGATGTGAACATATTAAACGAAAACAATCTTCAAGATTTTGGATTTACGTTGTCATTCGTTGAATCATTATCCAGTTTTTTGTGTTAACGTCAAAAATACATATGTCCAAAACTAAGAAGTGGAAAATGATAAAATTAGTCATTGTAGTTGACAATTGTGTTTGTATTATATGTATACTTCATTTAACGGAGTTTAAGAATACACTATTCTTTTAACGTCTTGTCGTCGTGCAAGATCAGCTGGTACCTAATACCTATGTAATAAAATATCCTTAGTAATATATAGACTAATCTCTGATAGACCGCTCCGTTCAGAATCGTTTTCGTACCAATAATTTATCATTGAATTCAAATTGTACACGTCCAATACAGCGACTTCCTCAATGACGAGATACACTCGACAATTATACTATTTACGACTTCCCATGTTATTATTATTATTATTATTATTATTATTATACATTAATAAATTATACCTAATACAGTAATATCTATAGGTAGGTACTGTCTTGTACTCAATTATATTTATAAAATAATAAATGAAATTGGTACCTTCAAAATAGAATGTACCAATTTCATTTTATAATACTTTAATACATAATTAGCTAAATGTGTTGGTTTACCTAGTAAAAACA
Organism: Macrosiphum euphorbiae; assembly: GCA_949089665.1. NCBI lineage: Eukaryota > Metazoa > Arthropoda > Insecta > Hemiptera > Aphididae > Macrosiphum > Macrosiphum euphorbiae. Next base: position 82,478,135 of record CARXXK010000001.1, read on the forward strand.
TATTTACTGATATAAAACTAACGTTTTACGATGCATTTTCTAAATGTTTATACATTTTAATATTTTATAAAGCAAAAGAAGAAGTCCCTCAACGTAGTTTATTTATACATTCTATATCATTTTCATGGTTGGTTTATTTAAGCAAACAGCATGAGACCATTAGGGAAAAAAGCTTTTTTTCGTGAAAGTTAAGCGTTAATGTGAGGGCCCGGAGGCTATTCTAAGGCGCAGAATTTAATATTCATGAACTCAATAAAAAAAAATATATATATACGTAAAGGTATATAATATGTAAAAATGGTGATTTAAAAAAAATTAATACCTATTCAATGGCAAATGAATCACAATTTATATCATTGAAATATAATTAAAGAAGTTTTAAAAATGGTTTTATGTAAATGAGATAATAGAATTAAAAAATTAAAAACCCACGTCATTGTTCACATTTTATTACATTAAAAACTAAGTACGGTAGTCTAAGGCCTTAGCTCCTTACATTCATATATTACAATGTTGTTGGCGACATCACTGTAAATATCCAATGGGGGAAGATTTTGCTTCGTTTTATTGCTTCCTCTAAGATTTATGATGCTATAGATCCGATTTCGGAAACCGCTAACGCGGTGGTTCACATCCGCTGTAAACTACAGAAAATTAGAAAAAAGCAATGACCGGATGAATACCTATATTTTATGTAATAAAACGAGATTCAAATAAGACATTTTTATTTATTTTTTATGCAAATTAGTCCAAAATAAAAAGCGTAACAATATTTGATTATTCGACAATCAAAGAATTGGTATGTAAAAAAAAATAAAAACGATACGTCTAGTAGGTACATTGTTTTTTACTTGCAGCAAGTGCCTAATTATATTAATATAAATATTTGTTTAAGATGTGTAAGTATCAATGTATCATACAAAGTACCCATTGTTATAAAACGCAAAATGTTCGTTTGTTCTTAAAAAATATTGGGTCTACGTGTCGTAAAATTAAAATGTATTTACAATTGCATTTACAATTTTACAATTTATGACATACTGACATAGTTTTAAAAAATATTAAAAACATCATAGTAACTATTAAGACATCTATTACAGAAACGTTAACTAAACATAATTCCAAAATCCAAAAACCAACATGTCAACCAACACAATCGTTCATTAAAATGGGTTTAAAATTAAAATAAAATAATTTCCCAAGCTTATAGCATAAAATATGAACTGTTTGTAGGTATGTTTTAATATATTATACAACAAACAATGACTAAACTAAACATAGGTCCGTTCGATCCTTGGTCACCGGGTGGCATTTTTCTTCGGGCAAGTCACGGTGTCCGGAGAACAAGTGCCGCCATCCCCCACCCGGGCATGGCAGATACCTACGGGTGCCCAATAAAAAATTCTGCCAAACACAAACACTCACGTGTAAAAACCTACCATTCCAAACCCTACCACCACCACAATACAACCCTACAAACAGCTAATAGCCATAGAAACTGGGCTTAAGGATCAATAAAAAAAAAAAAAAAATTATTCTTTAAATGTTAATTACTGATCGCTGGAAAAATGTAAAAAATGTATAATTAAATATACAAAATTAAAGAATTGGGAAAATTTTTATATGAAAAAAAATTTTGAGGAGTCTTGCTGCAGGGAACCCTCGGATAAATGCATTAAAAACAAAAACTTTAGTAACTATTAAAGTATGTTATAGTTGAAACAATAAAGGCATAAAGCTGAACAAAAGTATACAGCTGTACATAATAGACAGTATGAGTATACAAAACCTAAGATGGCTTCTAAAGTGTCTGCCACAGTGCCACATCTTACAAAAATAATACAAACTTATTGTATTATTAATTTGAACGCAGGTGTAACGTGGATTATTTACCCCTTGAAAATTTACTCACTCGGGAAATTTTCCCTGGTTCAAACTTAACATCTTAGCTGTGGCGTAGCCAGGGTGATGCTGGGAGGCTGTAGCCCCCCCCCCCCCCCCCCGAATTTTAAGAAAATTAAAAAATGATTTCTATGGCCCCATAATATACTTCACACCAAATGAAGTAAATATGATAATATTAGGCTTCGATCTAACAACAGCGGAATTCACTAGATGGCTGCCAAAAAAGGCTATACTAAAAACCTATTGTTCTAACTTACATATATAACGCAATCATAAGACTTTCATATTTTCTACTAAGCTGGACATTTTCACAAATAATTATGTTTTCCAAGCCAAAAAAACTACCAGATATCCCAACCTCGTATAGACCTATTATAGTCTCTTACTCTAACTTTCAAAAATCTGTGAGACTAATTCTTAAACGGTTGTCTCCACATTTACTTGAAAACAATATACTTACTCCTAAACAATTCGGTTTTAGAGCAAAACATAGCACGATGAATCAATAATCAAGTTCACAGAATAGTTGATACTATAAGCACGTCACTCCAAAAAAAAAATGTTACTGCACAGCTGTCTTCTTAGACATATCCAGGCCTTCGACCGAGTATGGTACATTGGTACTGTTTAAACTTCACACATTTTGGAAAGTCAAAATATGCTCCTTCTCCTTTAAAATATATGTAACATAAACCAACACGTCATGTACAAATTAAATGTTTTCAATCTATACAGAGTGACAGAGTGTTCACGCCGGGGCTCCTAGCTATAGTCTCTACACCCGAGGGTTGAGAATAGAAAGGTTTTATGTCACAATATCCAATTGTTCAGCAGAGCGATTCTAAACCTCAGTACACCTTGTTCTTATAACTTTAACACCAATATCTTTTTTTCAGGTTATCTTATGAATATAACCATAGTTTTAATGAATAAATAAAATATACAATTATTGTCAGATACATTAGACATCCACACATTTTATAAAACCTAAAAAAGTGTATAAGATTAAAAAAGTTCTGTGTATACATAGAATCTTTTCATTCTTCCTTAGATCATATTATACTATATCATATATTAATATGTATATGATCTGAGCATTCTTCCAACTAAACGATATGATATACATAGAACTTTTTTCTTTTTTTGTAATTCTATACAATAATAGTCGATATTTTTACTTCTTATCAGAATTACCGACACACACAACATCAATATTTATAATGAAATTAGTTTTTACATTAATTTAATGTTTAATCGAAAACAATTATTAAATATTTTAGCGAATAAATAATTAAACTGCTTAATGTACCTAACTAATTTTATTATTTTAATTATATTGCAGATTGAGACTACATTATAATTTATAACCTCGCTAATACTATAACTATAATAAGTAATATTCCATCGGCCATTATAATATCATCGTTGTTGACACGTCTTAAAAAACATTAAAACAATATTATAAATATAAATTGGTGGCAATTGAAATTGATAACATACTAAATAGTTTTTAAATTCAATTTTTAATAATAAGATAATATAATTAAGGGGACTTTACAGTGACATTTGTTGTCTCCGTCTTACAAGTGCGCAACATAGTAAATTTTACGCTCGGCAGAACCCTTTAATCTCCCATTTGCTTAAAAATTAGAGCGAATTGACCTCTTATAAAATTTAAAGGTAAGATTATTATCTAGGCAATGACATAGGCTTTTTATTATAATTTAATTTAAAGCGAGTTATGTGTATTTTAAAATTGTAAACTGTTTGTACATCTTAAAATACTCATAATACACTTTAAAATTAAACTATAATGAAAAGCCCATGTCATTGTTTGGATAATGATATTACCCTTAAATTTTATAAGAGGTCAATTCACTCTAATTTTTAACTAATGAGTAATAGGAGATAAACGTGTCCTGCTGAGCTTTGCTATGTTACACATTTGTAAGACGGAGACAACAAATGCAACTGTAACGGCCCCTTAAGTCTTTACTTTTACAAAAATAGGTATTGTACGATATTATTATAATTTTTGTTTTTATTGTATCTTCGATTTATTATTGATAGATAATACCTTTTAATAGTTAATACTAACCACGGACCACGAGGCACGAATTAAGATATTATTCTGGATATGGTCATATGGAACGCACTAACGCAGTGCCTCATCAACTCATATTTCGTGGCAATAACTTTTTACGTTTCGACTTACGGCTAGACCGCTAGCGCTTTATAGGATTGCTCTGTGTGCTCTGTGTTAACCGTTAGAATAAGGAACTAATAGTTCATTATTCTCCCGGTTAACACAACAATCCTATAAAGCGCTGTGTTTCATGACATTCTAAGAAGGTTTGACTATCAACTGATGAGCGCCCGTTCCGTATCCAGTATATTATCTTAATTCGCGAAGCGGACTAAAATTTTATAGCTTCTACGATTAGGCGTTTATTCATGTGCATATTATGTAAGGATCAAAATGCCGGAAAAATTAGGGAAAATTTCAGAAAAAAACGTTTTGTTTCCCAGAGCCTCGGAAAACGTGGAAAAATAGAGAATATTAAAATAATACATTTCCGAAAAATACCGAAGTTTTTGGTCAAAAACCGAATTTTTGAAAAATTAAAAAATTGTATTTACTTTTAATAATTAAAATAATCTATAACAGATAAAACTTTTTAGATATTCAAAGAAAAAAAGGTGGGTAAGTGGATGTCGCTCTGCTGTACAGTAGGTTACAAGTGGGTCACTGTATAATGGATGCTATTAAATTTGAATTCAATGATAAAATATCATTGTATAAGAAAAACGATTCTGAGCGAAGACGGTATGTCAGTCTAGGTTTAAGACAAATTATATACATATCTATGGTATTAAAAAAAAAAAATTGACCTATAATAAATTCCAAATTAATCATATCACAATATCCACTAAGTACTTATAACACGTTATACATCAATAACAAACCCTGATACTATCATTGATATATAATATAGTGTACTTTAGAAGTTTCAAGTACCCACGAATTATAGTATTATACACTCACAACAAAATAACTAAAATAGGTATGCTAGGTTTTTTAATATGTAATTTCGTCCCAAATTTGAACTTAAAATGTCTGTAAAAAATAACTGTACTCATATATTTTTTAGATTTTTTAGCTACAGTATGAAATATTTATGAGAATCTTTTTCTTAAATTTTCAATCCTTAGCTATAAAAACTGAACATTTTATAATTTATTAATTACGATGGTTGATAATTTTCAAGATTTTGATAAATTTTGTCAAAATGCGATCTTTAAATGCATATAAAAAAAAATTGTGCCTATGTATTATTAATATTTTTCAATTGATATTGTAACAATATATCAGGAGCACTGTATTAATTTTTCACACTTTTTGGCCCAACAGATAAAACTTTATTAATATTTATAGAAAAAAAAACGGCTCAAAAAGAGTCAAAATATTTTCAAAATTGTATGGTGTATAGGAAATGCTAATATAAACATTCAGTGAAATTTTCATGTATCTATAGTTATTCGTTTATGAAAAACAACAAAATAAGGAAATCGCTACATGAGAAATCGAGTGAACATCCAATGTTGTAAAAATTTGAATTTCAAACGCTCATAAAAATTTAATTTGACTGTCCAGTAGAGATTTTTTTATTGATAAAGGTAGACAAACTTATGAGTAATCTTGTATTATATTTTCAAATCTTAGATTTAAAAAGAAAAATTTTTGCGAATTCTTAACTCAAAATAATTTGCTAATTTTCGTGATTTTTCCATATTTTGTCAATTTTTGAACTTTAAATGCTTATAAAAAAAAACTTTGACCAACGATTTTTAATATTTTTCATCTGCCTTTGAAACAATATACTAGGAGTCTTCTATTAAATTTTCAAGCTTTCGCAACCAACAAATAAAATTTTATTGATATTTCTAGAAAAAAAACTAAAAAAAAATGAAAAATGAAAATGTCCCTAAACAGTTCAAAATAAATCAAAATATTTTGAAAATGTTATCGTGTATAGAAAATGCAAATATAAACAACCAGTGAAAATTTCATGTATCTACGGCCATTTGTTTAAAAGTTACACCAAAAACCAAATTCGATTTTGTCAAAAACCGATTTTGCGTAAAAATTCCTGTTTTTCCTTAATTTTTATGTTGTTTTTCCTGGCGCTTGTGAAAACTATTGGGAATTTTAAATTTTGACCTCCCCAATGCACCAACGATATTCACTTTCCAATCGAACAAGATACTGAAGTCGAAAATCGAAGCATTATTTCGACTACTTATCGTGTACACAGACACAAAAAAATAAATATAAAAATAAAAAAATAAAAAAAAAAAAAACACACATCATTGTAAAATCAATACATTCATCGTTTCACTCAGAATCTAAAATATAAAAACATACATCATTGTAAAACCAATACATTCATCGCTCCGCTCAGAATCTAAAACTAATAAAATTGGAAACTGAAAATGTCCCTAAACAGTTCAAAATAAATCAAAATATTTTGAAAATGTTATCGTGTATAGAAAATGCAAATATAAACAACCACTGAAAATTTCATGTATCTACGGTTATTTGTTTTAAAGATACACCAAAAACCAAAATCTATTTTTTTGAAAACCGATTTTGCGTAAAAATTCCCGTTTTTCCTTAATTTTTATTTTGTTTTTCCCGGCGCTTTTGAAAACTACTGGGAAATTTAAATTTAGACCTCCCTAATGCACCAACGATATTCACTTTCCAATCGAACAAGATACTGAAGTTGAAAATCGAAGCATTATTTCGACTACTTATCGTGTACACAGACACAAAAAAAAAAAAAAAAAAAAAAAATAAAAAAAAAAACACATCATTGTAAAATCAATACATTCATCGTTTCACTCAGAATCTAAAAGGTGGGTAAGTGGATGTCGCTCTGCTGTACTGTAGGTTACAATAGTGGCCAGTGGGTCACTGTATAATGGATGGTATTAAATTTGAATGCAATGATATAATATCATTGTATAAGAAAAACGATTCTGAGCGGAGACGGTATGTCAGTCTAGGTATAAGACATATTATATACTTTTCTATGGTATTAAATTATATGGAAATTATGAATAAATTCCTTAAAATATGCTCAGTCTTATCATGAGCATAATTCTCATTCCTTATACTATGGTAGATTGTATGGATAGGCCATAATATTTTGATATTTCAGTTTCATATATCCCCGAATAATATTTTTAAATTACAACAAAACGTAATTTCGTCCAAATTTGAATTTAAAATGTCTGTAAAAAATAACTGTGTTCATATATTTTTTAGATTTTTTGGTTACAGTATGAACTATTTATGAGAACCTTTGTTTTAAACTTGAAATCTTTAGCTATAAAAACTGAACATTTTATAATTTATTAATTACAATGATTGATAATTTTCGAGATTTTGATCAATTTTGTCAAAATTCGATGTTTAAATGCTTATAAAAAAAAATTGTGCCTATGTATTTTTAATATTTTTCAATTGCTACTGTAACAATATATCAGAAACCTTGTATTAAATTTTTACACTTTTTGGCCCAACAGATAAAACTTTATTGATATTTATAGAAAAAAATTGAAAACTGAAAATGTCCGTAAACAGCTCAAAAAGAGTCAACATATTTTCAAAATTGTATGGTGTATAAGAAATGCTAATATAAATATTCAGGGAAACATTCATGTATCTACAGTTATTCGTTTTTGAATTACAACAAAATAGGGAAATCGCTACATGAGAAATCGAGTGAATATCCAATGTTGTAAAAATTTGAATTTCAAACGCTCATTATAAAAATTTAATTTGACTTTCTTATAGACATTTTTTTTTGATAAAGGTAGACAATCTTATGAGTAATCTTGTATTACATTTTCAAATCTTAGATTTAAAAAGAAAAATTTTTACGAATTCTTAACTCAAAATAGATTGCTAATTTTTGTGGTTTTTCCATATTTTGTCAATTTTTGAACTTTAAATGCTTATAAAAAAAAAACTGTGACTAACGATTTTTAAAATTTTTCATCTGCCTTTGATACAATATACTAGGAGCCTTCTATTAAACTTTCAAGTTTTTTTAACCAACAAATAAAATTTTATTGATATTTCTAGAAAAAAAACTAAAAAAAAATGAAAATTTCCCTAAACAGTTCAAAATAAATCAAAATATTTTGAAAATGTTATCGTGTATAGAAAATGCAAATATAGACAACACGTCATGCGGGTGCGACTTACTTTTGAGCACGGACTATTATACTGGACTGGAAACGAGACGTTTACCACCGGGCCGCTTAGTGTCCGCGTGAGAGGTGTAGTAAGGGGGAATTGTACATGAGCTAATCTAGCGCCATCTATACTTCAAACTAACTATTATATATTATGATATTATGATTATTATACATATAAATAGCTTCATTAGGTACTATAATAACTATAAAAAAATAATAAGTGATTTATTCACGGACTATTATGTGTTACTAGTTAGCACTATTACTAGTGTTTTATAGCAAATCAGACTGACTTATAAGTTTATGGCATAAAAATGCGTAAATGTTCAGTGTCTGGGTGTAACAGCCAAAATCGTAATATTAAAGTGACACTTTTCAGTGTCACAAATGCGAATAAGTCATCTTGGGAATCAGCAATCCATAGTTCAATTAATAATCAGGTAAAAGATATAAAGTATGTTTGCTCAGAACATTTTTTACCTGAAGATATTAATACTACATATCCAATACCATCAGATGTAATCGAAGTAAGAGTTAAAATAAATAGGTTTTTAAAGGAATTTGGTATTAAAATTAATTTACGTTAAAGGAATTCGGACAGAAAAAAGTGTTCTCATTGAAGAAGGGGGCTATTCCCTCATTATTCAACCAAATACTTTCTCGTAGTGATAGTACTCAATATGAACCAAAAACTCACTCTGCTAGAAGAGAACTTTTTACAGCAGAAGTAATTACTGAAAATATATTGATTTTATATTTATATTAAATATTAATATACGTAGTTATTTAGGTATTTATTCTAAAATGTAATTTACAATAATAATAAATTACTTTGGCGTAGTGCGTAGCGTACCACGGTTAATACGTTTGAAAGAATAGTATGCCTGTGGTACACCAGGCTGCGCTAGATTAGCTCACGTACTATTCCCCTTTCTACACCTCTCTCGCGGACACTAAGCAGACCGGTCCCCCGTCACCCGCCTCCCTTGACGTTTCCAGTCCAGTATAATAGTCCGTGTTCTGTGGTATAATCAAAGTTAATTATTTTGGTTAACCAGAAGTATACCGTCCCAGTGACCCCTACTACCATTTACATTTTACCTTTCTTTCGGCGGCGGGACGGGTGGCACATCGTGCTTTTGTGCCACTATCCACTACCCAAATCCAGTATCCACATTCGAGTATTCGATGCGTTTGTTGTGTGAACACTGACTGAAAACGATTTTCGTCCGAGTAATCGTAAAGATAATTGTCAAATATTGGTATTGTTATTAAATATTTATTATCGTTGAACGAGCAACAGCCTTTTTGTCTTATGCTACGTTGCATGGGGGTCCGTTGACGGATTCACCTGTTGGCGTGTCAGTTTTTCGTCGTGTACTCACATTAAACCTTGTAAAACTATAATTATTTTCCACGTTACATAATAATTTATAGTTGAGCTCTAGTGCCGTGCTATTTGCGAAAATCGGTAATATCGTAATAATCCATGAACTGATACGAACGCTAAACAAACTTCAAAAATCATGGCAGCCAGCGATTCAAAGGCGCCAATCCGAACTGTCAAACGTGTGCAGTTTGGTATATTATCTGCAGACGAATGCGTTAGTATACACGAATTATTGTATAACCTTTATTATTGTACTGATCATTTTAACCCTGCAACATTTATTTACTATGCTATCATTTCAGCGGCGTATGTCCGTCACCGAAGGGGGCATTCGTTTTGCAGAGACGATGGAAGGTGGACGCCCCAAGCTTGGTGGGCTCATGGACCCCCGACAAGGGGTTATTGATCGGTTCTCAAGATGTCAAACATGTGCAGGTTGGTGAAAGTGTTCAAGTCTTCAATTGTGTGTTTTATTTTTATTCTTATTAATTTTTATTTATCTAACAGGTAACATGACCGAATGTTGTGGCCATTTCGGCCATATTGAACTGGCTAAGCCTGTATTTCACATAGGATTTCTAACTAAAGCCATAAAAATTTTACGTTGTGTCTGCTTTTACTGTTCCAAATTATTAGTTAGCCCTGTAAGTACAGTGTATATTGAACGTAATAATAAAGTAATATATTAATATTATACAGGTATTACCTAAACTGTATGACATACAACACACTGTGTTTATTCCTACTGTAATATATATATATATTTTAATAGACTCATCCCAAAGTAAAAGAAATTGTTATGAAATCAAAAGGACAACAGAGAAAACGTTTAGCTTTTGTTTATGATTTATGTAAAGGCAAAAATATTTGTGAAGGAGGTGATGAATTGGACATCAATAAAGATAATGTTAATGATTCCAATATGCCTGTAAGATTAATTGAGATGCAATACACTAATTTATAAGATTACAGCAATTGTTTATAATGTCCACTATTTTAATAGCCAAAGAAACAAGGTCACGGTGGTTGTGGTCGTTATCAACCAACTATAAGACGTGTTGGTTTGGACTTAACAGCCGAATGGAAGCATGTCAATGAAGATTCTCAAGAGAAAAAAATACCACTTACGGCCGAAAGAGTCTATGAAATTTTAAAACACATTACTGATGAAGAAGTTGTAATTATGGGAATGGACCCCAAATTTGCACGTCCTGATTGGATGGTACTGACAGTTCTACCTGTTCCTCCTTTGCCTGTACGTCCAGCAATTGTTATGTTTGGATCAATGAGAAATCAAGTAAGTTCATCTATGTGACTAAAGTACCCACCCATACAATTTTTAATTGTGCTTTTGTATTATAGGATGATTTGACTCACAAACTGTCTGACATCATAAAGTGTAATAATGAATTAATTCGTAATGAACAGTCTGGTGCTGCCACACATATTATAGCTGAAAATATTAGAATGTTACAATACCATGTTGCAACTTTGGTTGATAATGATAGTCCTGGTCTACCAAGGTAAATTTATATTTGTTTAATTTATAGAATACCTTTATTTATTGAAAGAAAATTTCATTATTATTTAAATGCTTTTTATAACTTCAATTATTAATTTTGACTTCCAAAATTTGATAAATTTACCTATGGAAGTAGGTATTGTTTTGACATTATAATATTTAACTGGGATGGTTTTTTTTTTTATTTTGTCAATTTTAACCTTTTATTACTGTATTGTAATATGATTAGGTATACATATTACCTGGCTATATTGGCATTAGATAAATCACTTAATAAAATAGAAATAAAAAGAATGTATCTATAAAAGTGTTAGCAGAATGTTAACTATAGGCTCAAAATAGTGTTTGCAATATGAGGGGGCTGAAGATTTTGGTGTAGAATGAAAATATTTTCATAGATTCCAATTTTGGAGGGCTAAGTGCTTATGTTATAAACGGTGTTTGAAGCTTTCGTGTGTATGTGATAACATTTATCTTAAAGTTACCTAAAACAATATTCAATTTTAAATTCTGTTTTTGTTTTTTTTTAATAAGAAGAAAGCATTAATATATGCTGTTACAGAAATAGTCAAAAGGTTAATATTGTATATAATGTATAGTTTATACTACATACTTGATTAATTGAATTGTTTTAGACTAAATAATGTAAACTGTAAAGTTAAAATTAATGCACATATTTCTTAATTCTAAAATCTATTGATTATAATCAAACATATTATATTTAACTCTCCAACTCACATTATGCCTGTACAAATTTGAAATTTAATTTTTATCTTTTACATTGTATAGTATATAATTAAACTTTGTTCTAATTTTTAGAGCAATGCAAAAGTCTGGCAAGCCTTTAAAAGCAATTAAAGCTCGTTTAAAAGGTAAAGAAGGCAGAATCCGAGGAAACTTGATGGGAAAGCGTGTGGATTTCTCTGCTCGTACTGTTATAACACCTGATCCTAATTTACGAATTGATGAAGTTGGCGTGCCTCGTACTATTGCTCAAAACATGACCTTTCCAGAGATTGTTACTCCATTTAACATTGATCAGTAAGTATAAAAAAAATAATAATTCCGTTATATATTATCCAGCATGATTCACGAGGTATGCTCACCCCACCCCCTTTTTGTCTTTAATAATGCAGTTATCTAAAATTTGATTTTTGGAGTTTTTAATTATAGGTTAGGTTAGATCATATTTTCAGGTTCTTGGGGGTTTTTGTACTACTTAAGGAGTGTACTGTGGAATATAAACTACTACTTTTCAAATGGAAACTCTCTTACTCCATATTTTAAACCTTATTTACTGTAAATCATTTAGTTTTTCTGGAAATGTTGACATAAAAAAATTAATATTCAAACTAGTAATTATTGATTTATTTAACTTTGTGTATAAAGAATAATAATTTCATGATAATGAATTTGAAAGATATGGGGGCTATGGTCATTTAAAATTGTGTGTAATTTATATTGATCTGACATTATACTTTGTATTAATGGTCCGAGTAACTTAAGTAAATAATATAATCAATATCATATATATTTTTTATTTTAAAACTATTTTTAAGGACTATTATCCATATAACAAACATTTAAATAACTGAAAAATACTCGTTCAACATTTTGAACTTAGTACGTCAATGTTTTCAAAAAAATTATCCACTAAGTAGTTTATTGTAATAAAGGATGGTTCTCATTTGAAAAATAGAAGGTTGGTTGTCATAAACACTCTTTGTGTAGCACGCTCAAATTTAATAATTTGAAAATATGGTCTGAGTATATTTAAAAATTTAAAAAATCATAATTTGAATAAATTCATTATTTAAGGGGAAAATGGGGGTGAGTATACTTGGTGAGGAATCACCATATATACTTATGTCGTAAAAATTGAATCAATTAATCAAGAGTATATGGTCCTTGAAATATGATTTAGTGACCCTTAATTAGTCCATAGTTCCATACATTTATCGACTTTTTTGTAATTCGGCATTAATAAATTTTGTATTTGTTAGAATGCTGGAATTGGTTCGCCGTGGTAATTCACAATACCCTGGAGCCAAGTACATCATACGTGATAATGGTGAAAGAATTGATTTACGTTTTCATCCCAAACCTTCAGATTTACATTTGCAATGTGGTTATAAAGTTGAAAGGCACATAAAAGATGGTGACTTGGTAGTTTTTAACAGACAGCCTACTTTACACAAAATGAGTATGATGGGTCATAGAGTGAGAGTTTTACCTTGGTCTACATTTAGAATGAATTTAAGGTAAATTTTTAAATTATATCTATTTTGAATAAATAATATCTTATCATAATTATTAGTTGTACATCTCCGTATAATGCTGATTTTGATGGTGATGAAATGAACCTTCATGTTCCACAATCAATGGAAACAAGAGCTGAAGTAGAAAATATTCATATTACTCCTAGGCAGATTATTACTCCCCAAGCTAATAAACCTGTCATGGGAATTGTACAAGACACATTGACAGCCATCAGGAAAATGACAAAAAGGGATGTATTTATTGAGAAGGTAATTCATCTGATAATGTTATTATAATTTATAAACTATCATATTATATTCATTATTAAATAATTTGTAAAACGCAATTCTTGTTAATAATAGCATTTTATTACTGTCTGCTATCATTGGAAGAGAAATTATAAAGGGTAATATATTTTTAAAATACCTTAGTAATTGTGAACCTTATATTTACCAAAATTATTAACTAAATTTAGTTATTTTAAATGGTTTTGTTTTATTGAACCAGTGCTTGTTAATAATAATTTTAATTAACTCCAAAACACTGGTAAATTAATATGATCATGATTTGTATATTGTTGATTTACTTTTTAAATTCAATCAAATATTATATTTTTAGTACACTTGTTAGATTTTAGTTAAAAGTTATATTTTAAGCTGTAGGTAACATTTTTATACATTTGTAGGTAATTTTTTTTTTTTTTGATTCACAAGTGCCAAACTTTGTTAAGCTTTTTTTTCAATAATTTTGGTTAATGATTATATAATCGTATATATTAAAAAAAATAAAGTAATAATTATAATGTAATATTCAGTTTTTTGTTAATCCAATGTTTGTTAATAATAGGCTATCATTATATTTCTTAATACTTTCATTATCTCAAAAAAAAAAAATATGAAAAAAACTTGAAGTTGATACCTATAGTTCTTATTGGTTTAAAATGCGATAATTATTGTTATGGTTAATCATGTATACATGTTTATTGTTTACTATAGATATCAAATCAAAATATGTCTTGATGCCTAATTAACATTATTACTATAGATTTATTTAAAATTTAACATAACTATTTTTTTGGGCTCGATACAAAGTTTTTTCTTAGTTGTTATTTGATTATATCGATAATTTTTGTTTAATGATTTTGAGTAATCTATTTCATGTTACAGTAGCAAAGCAATCAAACATAAACAAATAAATAAATAGTCTATTTTGACTTATTAGAATTGTTCACATATTTCTTTCATTAGAACAGCGATCACTAAAAACATAATATAAATTCATCTTTCCATTCGCTGACTGGAGAAAATAAAAAGTTTACCTATTTATTGTAATTACTATTTAAATAATAAATTAACTATACATTTGAATAGTCACTTAAATAGATGTGTTATGACATTTAATTTTTGTGACAATAACAATAACTATTTATTTTTTAAATTTGTATATTACATAAGTTTAACCAAGTTTGGACGTATGGTTATCATTAGTCATAGGTGATTTCATCATTTGATACCCTAATGTTGGATAACTATGCATTTGTTTACAGAAAAAATGTTGATGGACATTTAATAATTAATTAGAGATATTTGAAATTTATGATTACTCAAAAATACTTGTTCTCCTAGTGGTTATGGGAGGAGGGTAAATTTAAATTGTATCACACCTGTTAAAAACTGTGGCACGCCTATCTGTTGGTATATAATATATAATATATGACATGGATTTTATAACTTTATTTTGATTTTTAGGAACAAATGATGAATTTATTAATGCATCTTCCCATCTGGGATGGAAAAATGCCAACTCCTTGTATTTTAAAACCAAAACCAATGTGGACCGGAAAACAAGTCTTTTCTTTAATTATCCCTGGAAATGTCAATATGATTCGAACTCATTCCACTCATCCTGATGAAGAGGATAATGGACCTTACAAATGGATATCACCTGGTGATACAAAGGTTTGTATTTATATTTAATAAATGTTGAATATCAAACAATTTACCAATGAAAATTATGGTTTTTTTATCAATGGTAAATACTAAATACTAAATTAGATACTATAACATTGATATTTTTATAAACAATTTCATGAAAATATTAACTAAATTTAGTTTTTTTAAATATACTCTGTTCAACGAGAGAACACACGGTCCCAATGTAAATTGGTTTGGTCTGCACATGTCCACATCCGCCACCGGCTAATGAACATAATATTCGGCGGTTGGATAGAATCAGTTGCGCGTGTGGCACTTCCATAATATATTGTTAGTCATGATTGGGGTTCTTGGCGGGGAAACGAAGCCTTAACGAGGTTTTGGTGGTCAGTCTACGTCCACAAAACCTGTGCGTTATCTCGTTGAACAGATTGTAGCTTTGTTTTATTGAACCAGTGCTCGTTAATAATAGTTTTAATAATAATTTTACTATTATCTCCAAAACACTGGTAAATTAATATAATCTAAATTTGTATATTCTTGATTAATATTTTTATTAGATCAAATTTTTCATTTTTAGTACACTTATTAATTATAAGATTTTATTATTTTAACTAAAAGTTGTATTTTAAGTTATAGCAAACTTATATATACATTTCTAGGTAGGTAATTATTTTTAATTTTTATTTGATAGATATTGTTAAGCTTTTGTTATTATTTTTGGGTAATGACCAAGAAGTCATATATTAAAAAATTAAAATATTACATTCAGACATTCAGTTGTTTGTTAAACCAGTGCTCGTTAATGATAGCATGTTATTACTTTTTACTATCATCTCCAAAACACTGGGAAAAAAACAAAAAGTTAATATAGGTTTTTAATTTTTTTAAATACCAAGATTGTTCTGAACTTTATACAACATTTACTTAAGTATTAACTGCTTACTTAATGTAGCTATATTATATAGTTTATTCTTTTAACCCAGTGCTCGTTAATAATAGTTTTAATAATAATTTTACTATTATCTCCAAAACACTGGTAAATTAATATAATCTAAGTTTGTATATTCTTGATTAGTATTTTTATTAGATCAAATTTTTCATTTTTAGTACACTTATTAATTATAAGATTTTATTATTTTAACTAAAAGTTGTATTTTAAGTTATAGCAAACTTATATATACATTTCTAGGTAGGTAACTATTTTTAATTTTTATTTGATAGATATTGTTAAGCTTTTGTTATTATTTTTGGGTAATGACCAAGAAGTCATATATTAAAAAATTAAAATATTACATTCAGACATTCAGTTGTTTGTTAAACCAGTGCTCGTTAATGATAGCATGTTATTACTTTTTACTATCATCTCCAAAACACTGGGAAAAAAACAAAAAGTTAATATAGGTTTTTAATTTTTTTAAATACCAAGATTGTTCTGAACTTTATACAACATTTACTTAAGTATTAACTGCTTACTTAATGTAGCTATATTATATAGTTTATTCTTTTAACCCAGTGCTCGTTAATAATAGTTTTAATAATAATTTTACTATTATCTCCAAAACACTGGTAAATTAATATAATCTAAATTTATATATTTTTGATTAATGTTTTTTTATTAAATCAAATTTTTTATTCTTAGTACACTTATTACTTATAAGATTTTTTTATTTTAACTAAAAGTCGAATTTTATGTTGTAACAAACTTATTTATACATTTGTAGGTAACTATTTTATATTATCTTAATATCTTTTGATAGATCTTGTTAGGCTTTTGTTATTATTTTTGAGTAATGACCAGAAAGTCATATTATTCTATTAAACCAATGCTCGTTAATAATAGTTTTTATACTAATTTTACTATTATCTCCAAAACACTGGTAAATTATTATAATCAAGAGTTGTATATTATTGATTATTTTTTTTAATTAAATCAAATATTACATTCTTAGAACACTAATCATATTTTATTTTCAGCTGTAGTAAACTTCTTAATACATTTCTAAGTACTTTTTAATTTCTCAATAGATACATTTTGTTACTATTTTTGAGTAGTTATACATTTGTTAAACCATTGGACGTTAATGATAGCGCGTTATTAGTTAATACTTTTTCTACTATAATCTCCAAAATATTGGGAAAACATTTTTTTTTTAAGTCGATAGTCTAGGTTTGTATTATTTGAAATATCAATAGTTATTCTGAACCTTAAACATTTATTATTAAACCTAAATAATAAATAGGTCATAAGTATAACCTATTATCTATAAGTTTTAATTATTGATTTAATTGCTCAACATAATTTTGTTTTTGATTAAATAAAATAAAATGCTTAACATAATTTTATAATTATCTATATTTGTGTATTTCTAGGTAATGGTTGAGCATGGGGAGTTGGTGATGGGAATTTTATGTAAGAAGACTTTAGGTACATCAGCTGGATCGTTGCTTCATATATGTATGTTGGAATTGGGACATGAAGTATGTGGACGGTTCTATGGTAATATTCAGACCGTTGTTAATAACTGGCTTTTATATGAAGGTAATTTATAAACCATTTATTTCATACCAAAATAAATTGTTCAAAATTAATTTGTAACTTTTATATGAAGGCCATTCTATTGGTATTGGTGATACTATTGCTGATCCCCAAACTTATTTGGAGATTCAAAGAGCCATTAAAAAAGCCAAAGAAGATGTAATAGAGGTGATACAAAAAGCCCATAATATGGATCTTGAGCCAACACCTGGTAACACTCTTCGTCAGACTTTTGAAAATCAAGTAAACAGGATTTTAAATGATGCTCGTGACAAAACTGGAGGTTCTGCTAAAAAATCTTTGACTGAATACAATAGTCTTAAAGCTATGGTAGTGTCTGGTGCCAAAGGTTCAAACATTAACATTTCTCAGGTATATTATTCAATAATTCTAATATCCTATTAATTTATTTCTTATTTATTAATTCGATTTATTTTTGTTGACATTTAGGTTATTGCTTGTGTAGGTCAACAGAATGTAGAAGGTAAACGTATACCATTCGGTTTTCGAAAACGTACATTGCCGCATTTTATTAAAGATGATTATGGTCCCGAATCAAGAGGTTTTGTAGAAAATTCGTATCTGGCTGGATTAACACCTTCAGAGTTCTACTTCCATGCTATGGGAGGTCGTGAAGGTCTTATTGATACTGCTGTTAAAACTGCCGAAACAGGTAAATGTGGAGAAAAAAAATCTTTTTTTTAAAGTTACAATAATATTTATTTTTTCTTCTAGGTTATATCCAAAGGCGTTTGATCAAAGCTATGGAATCTGTTATGGTTCACTATGATGGAACTGTACGTAATTCGGTTGGTCAGTTGATTCAGTTGCGTTATGGAGAAGACGGTCTTTGCGGAGAGGCAGTGGAATTCCAAAGTATTGCTACTATAGAACCATCACACAAGAAATTTGAAAATGAATTTAAATTTGATGTTTCAAATGAAAGACATATGAGAAAAATATTCACTGAAGACGTTTTAAAAGATATGATGGGCAGTAATGATACTGTAGCTGAATTGGAAAAAGAGTGGGAACAATTAACTAATGACAGAGATACTCTAAGAGAAATATTCCCTTCCGGTGAAAGCAAGGTAGTATTACCTTGTAATCTAAAACGTATGATTTGGAATGTTCAGAAAATTTTTCACATCAATAAACGAGGACAAACAGACTTGAATCCTGTAAAAGTTGTGAATGGTATATTTTCAATATATTTTTTAATTAAGTATTAACATATATTATATACAAACATTTTTTTAAACATAGGATTGGTTAGTTGCTTACAATTAGTAGGCTGAGTTTATTTAAAGGCTGCACTAAAATTATACCTCTGTAATGGAGGATCTTAAAATGATAATTTAAGTCAGGATTCTTCAACCCACTGCTCACCGGCCCTCCTTGTCTTTATTTAAGGCCCGAAAACTCGTATTTTTTAATCATTTAAATATTTGTTACATGTTTTTATTACGAAAGCCCATGAGATTTAAAAAATGTATAAGGTGGGGCCAACTGCCTAAAAAGTTTGAAGACCCTAAGTTGTATATTTTTTGTATAGAAATTGTTATAAAATTCCCCTGTCAGTAGTGGAAGGGATACCTATCACAGTACATAACTAACTGAAAAGCTTGAATTGAAAATTTTGTTATATCACTAAAATAATATTATGTTTACATAATTTAATTTAATTTTTTATTTTTTATTGGCCGGCATCTATGGCTATTAGTTGCTTGTGGGGTTGTATTGTGGTGGTGGTAGGGTTTGGAACTGTGAGTGTTTGTGTTTGGCAGAATTTTTAAGTGGGCACCTGTATCTGCCATGCCTGGGTGGGGGATGGCAGCTTTTCTGTCCGGATACCGTGACTGCCCGAAGAAAAATGCCGCCTGTAGCCAGGATCAAACCGGCGTTGGTGCGCTTCGCAACCGACGCCTTAGTCCCTCGGCCACTCCTTCTCTCAATTTCATTTTATATTCTAATTAGTTGTCATTTGGCCTGTGAAATATTTTGTCTCATGCCATATCTACTGTTGTGTTCTCAAAAATGAATCATATTTCTTATTTCTCTAATAAAATGCATTTATGATATTTTTATTTGTGATTACAGGAGTTAAAAAGCTATTGGACAAATGTGTCATAGTAGCTGGTGAAGATGAGTTAAGCAAAAAAGCTAATAAAAATGCCACTTTGTTGTTTCAATGTTTGGTGCGTTCTACTCTGTGTACTAAATTAGTATCTGAAAATTTCCGCCTTTCTTCCGAAGCATTTGAATGGTTAGTTGGTGAAATTGAAAACAGGTTTAAACAAGCTCAGGTTAGTATTTTTGAAAATATCAATATTAATTAGGGTCCTGATATTGATGACTTGCTCTTTTTTTGAAAAAATTGCAGCAAATTTAATCTTGCATTTTTTGCATTTTTAAGTCATTTAAAAGGGGGCTGCTGTCTATGAAAAAAAAATGGCTTTTACATGAAAAAGCCATTCAAAACTGAAGGAATTTGGTTTGATGGTTTTCAAAATTAAAATTGGATTATGATTGATTAACAAGTTAAGTTTACTGGGTTTGAATAGAGGCAATTTTGAATATTGCAAATATTGTTAGTGGTGTCATGATGAATAATATAATTAAAATATTTATATTATATTTGAGGTTTTAGGAATTTTTTTACATTGTTTTAAAAATGAAGAGAAAAATTACAAGTTATATATTTATCATTATATTTTTATATTTTCGACAAATCAACAAAAAGAGCACACCTTTTTTTTAAGTCTATTACGTCAACTTAATATATGATTATAAACTGTAATTTTTAATTTAAAAATTAATAAATAATTTTAATAACTTAAACAGTTTAAACTTTTAAGTGTTGAAGTCATAAGCAAGTAATTTTAAAGCAATTATTTGATTTTTATGTCATAAATGCGGCTTTTTTATGGCATGGCATTTCGTAGGGTTTTTAGACCATCTAAATTCAGGCCCTATTAATAATCCTAGCACATATATACACCAATAACTAATTATTGCTTTTTCAGGCACAACCCGGTGAGATGGTTGGGGCATTAGCTGCTCAAAGTTTAGGAGAACCTGCTACTCAAATGACATTGAATACTTTTCATTTTGCTGGTGTATCTTCAAAAAATGTAACTCTAGGAGTACCCAGATTAAAGGTAATTTTTTTATTACGATTAATATTATCAGTAAGTTAATGTTGTTATTTAACTTTTAGGAAATTATTAATATAAGTAAAAAGCCCAAAGCCCCCTCACTAACTGTATTTTTAACTGGAGCCGCTGCTAGAGACGCTGAAAAGGCTAAAAATGTATTATGTCGGCTTGAGCATACAACATTGCGTAAAGTCACAGCAAACACAGCTATTTATTATGATCCTGATCCTCAAAATACAGTTATTAGGGAAGACCAAGAGTTTGTAAATGTCTATTATGAAATGCCTGATTTTGATCCTACACGAATTTCTCCATGGTTGTTACGAATTGAGTTGGATAGAAAAAGAATGACTGGTATTTAATGAAACTAAATATGTTATCGATTAAAAGTAATCAATAATGTATACATAAATTATTTTAGATAAAAAATTGACTATGGAAGCTATATCTGAAAAGATCAATGCAGGATTTGGTGATGATCTCAATTGTATATTTAATGATGACAATGCCGATAAGTTAATCCTACGTATTCGTATAATGAATGGTGAAGATGGAAAAATGAATGGGGGTGATGACGAAGATACTGTTGATAAAATGGAAGATGATATGTTCCTGAGATGTATAGAAGCAAACATGTTATCTGATATGACTTTACAAGTGAGTATTCGCTTAATAGTAAATATTTAAAATATCAATAATAATATATTAACTTTGTTGTTATGTATTTCTTGTAACTCAATTAATTTATTTTGTTATTTATAGGGTATTGAATCTATTGGAAAAGTGTATATGCATTTGCCACAAACCGATTCCAAAAAGAGAATAATTATTACGGATACTGGAGAGTTTAAAGCAATTGCTGATTGGTTGTTAGAAACTGATGGTACAAGTTTGATGAAAGTCTTGAGTGAAAGAGATGTTGATCCTGTGAGAACATTCTCCAATGATATTTGTGAAATATTTTCGGTAAACTTTATGCTTATTATAAGATTAATTAAAAACTATATTATTTATTATATCTCGAATTTCAGGTTTTGGGTATTGAAGCTGTACGTAAGTCAGTTGAAAAAGAAATGAATACCGTATTGCAATTCTATGGTCTGTACGTAAATTATCGTCATTTAGCATTGTTGTGTGATGTTATGACTGCCAAAGGCCATTTAATGGCCATTACTAGACATGGTATTAATAGACAAGATACAGGAGCATTGATGAGGTAAATATTCATTGTGCATTATTATTTATCAAACATAATTTGAAATTTGAATTTATTTAGAATAATGAATATAATAATTCAATATTTTTAGATGCTCATTTGAAGAAACAGTTGATGTTTTATTAGATGCTGCTTCACATGCTGAAGTTGACCCAATGAGAGGTGTATCTGAAAACATTATTATGGGACAATTGCCTAGAATGGGAACAGGTGAATATTATATTTCTATTTATTAGACATTTGTGACAGAGTGATAATACAAAATACTTGTTTGTAATACCCTGAAATATCCTTCGTATTTGGCTTTAAGCGGTAAAAAGATAGAAGAAATATAGACAAAAATAAGGGCGTTAGTCTCTAAACTCTGTCATATGGTTAAATGATTTTCTTATCCACTTTACTTTTATGTAAGTATCAACATTTCTGAAAAAAAAGGTTTTTTCCTAAAAAATTGGAAATTATAATAAATAATTTATAATAATATAAAAATATATTATTATCTTATCCCGCATTTCCGTCCATGATGTTTTGTTGTTACGTATTTTCCTAATAATTATTAATTAATATTGTCAATCGTGCACTGTTTATATATTTTCTAAAACTTACAAGTAATATTAATTATATAACATTTAAAAATGCAGGTGATTTATTTTCGGGGAAATACACCCTCCCACGTAAATACCAATTTGATATATAACTACGTTATTTTTAGAAAAATATTGAAATATCCGTATTAATATTTTTATAGTTTAATTTTAAATACAATAATACATTGATATAACCATATCTGCAAATCTTAAATGACAATGACAGCCGACAGGTCCTTATCTATTTTTTGAAATGGTTTTTTTTTTACATAGATTATTTTAATTTTTAAAAGTAAATACAATTTTTTAATTTTCCAAAAATTCGGTTTTTTTGAAATTTTCCAAAAACTTCTGTTTTTTCGGAAATGTATTATTTTAATATTCTCTAATTTTTCCACGTTTTCCAAGGCTTTGGGAAAAAAATGGTTTTTTTCTAATTTTTTTGGAAATTTTCCGGCATTTAGATCCCTATGTAAGATGTTTTCATGTACTAAGTACTCCATCATTAATATTAATAATTAATAGTTATCTACTTGTATATAATACATTTATTTATTCATGTATGGTGTATTAACTTATGTATTATAGTTAATTTTCTTATGTATAAATATATGATAGGTGATTTAGGTTTTATCGATAACCATAAAGATTTACTAATAGAACAGAATAGACTTTAGAGTATAGATGACCAAAATTAATGACACTGTTGTGATCTCTTTCAATTACCTTAATAAATGTTCTCATTATTTTTCTGCTAATAATTCTATTGTATTATATGTAAAATAATTATTTACTTACAGTTTATTTAAGTAAAAATAATTTGGCTGGGAATTCTACAGTTTTTTTTTCTGTAATGCATTACTACTTTACATTAAAAACGTGTGAATATAGATTTTTAGTAAAAATGTAAAATGTTTATTATTAATTAATTATTTTTGTATAGGTTGTTTCGATTTACTTTTGGATGCTGAAAAAGCTAAAGACGGTATAGAAATACCTATGGATAATGGTTATATGGGTATGGGTGGCGGTGGCATGTTCATGGCTGCTGGTACACCTTCTATGTCACCAGCCATGACTCCGTGGGATCAAACATCCACACCAATGTATCAAAATAATTGGTCTTCAAGTACAAAATTTAAAACTATGATAGTCAATAATTAATTAATTATTTAATAGTCAATTATTTCTTTTAGGTTTGGAAACTGGCATGACTCCTGGAGGACCTGGTTTTTCACCAGCAGGATCAAGTGAAGCTAGTGGAACTTCTCCATTCTGGATGTCATCTGGAGGAACTCCGGGCAGTCCTGGATCTCCAGGCATGGCCACTAGTCCCTATGTGCCGAGCCCTAGTTCCATGTCACCAAACTATAATTATCCTTCTAGCCCACAGTTTGGATCTTTATCACCTTCGATGACTCCAACTAATTATTCGCCAACAAGTCCACAATACTCTGCTACACAACAAAATACTCCAAAATACTCTTCAATGTCTCCTAATTACAATTATTCCCCAACAAGCCCATCATACTCGCCAACTAGCCCTTCATACTCTCACACTTCATATTCTCCGACAAGTCCTTCGTATGTATTTTTAAATTGAATTTAGTTTAGGTTAACCTAAATCAACAAATATTAAAAAATTAATTTTCTATGTTTAGCTACAGCCCAACATCTCCTTCATACAGCCCTACGTCTCCGTCTTACAGTCCGACATCTCCATCATATAGCCCAACGTCTCCGTCATATAGCCCAACGTCTCCGTCGTAAGCACAATTTATAATTTAAAATAAAAGAAATATTTACAGATTTTAAACCCTTTACATTTTATATAAACTTGAGGTGAGCTATAATTTTGTTTTTTTATTTTATTTTACAGATACAGCCCTACCAGTCCTTCATACAGCCCTACGTCTCCGTCTTACAGTCCAACATCTCCATCTTACAGTCCAACTTCACCATCGTAAGTTCCTTTAAAGTTGACTTAATTACCTATCATATATTTTATTTAAAAAATGTCTTAATTTATAATCCAACATTGATTATTTTTAATTTATAAAAAAATGTATAATTATTCTAAATAGTTTCTAATTTCTATAGTGCGGCCAACAAAATTATTTGGGTAATTTCTAGCTAGATTGCTAGAACCACCCGCCTAATTTTGTTGGCAACACTATAATGTATTGTTAGTTATTTATATAGTATTATAGTTATAGGGTAGTAAACAAACAATGGCAAACAATTATTTTCTACCTATTATAATTATGAATTCTACTTAAAATTAAATATATTTAAGGTTTATTTTATTTTTTGCTTACCACATAAATTAAAATCTAATAATTGTCTTAAACAGGTACAGCCCTACATCACCATCGTACAGTCCGACATCGCCTTCATACAGTCCAAGCTCTCCACAATATGCAGCATCGTCGCCATCATATACACCTAGTGCTACTTCTGGGACAAGCAATTACAAATATTCGCCCACTTCGCCATCGCTTGCTGTCAGTCCTACATACTCCCCTACCAGTCCAATGTACTCGCCTTCAAATGCTTCTTATTCTCCATCTTCTCTACAACATACACCAAATGCTGGAGGTACACAATACAATCAGTCATACAGTCCTAGTTCACCTGTTTATTCACCTACCAATTTCTCGATGGCAAGTCCAAGGTAAGCCAAATAGTTATAAATAGTTACTTTTAATAAAGCCTGTTTAACTCAAATATTTTATTTTAGGTATTCTCCTACTTCACCAACATATTCACCTGGTGTTGGAAGTCCACATTATTCACCATCATCTCCCAGCTATTCTCCAACGTCTCCAAATTATAGTGGACCAGATGAGTCTTAAGAAAGGAACATTTTTTTTATATTTTATTATTGGACAGAGGGTATACAATATTTAATTTAATGTGAATACAATTTATTTTACTTTTTTAAGTTCAGATATTTTGTTATCTTATTTTTTAATGTATAATTGTTGTATAATTAATGTATAGTTATTGTATAATTATATTTACAATTATTAAATTATTTTTATAATATCTATATTTTTATTATTTGGATATTTGATAAATTTTATTTCAATGAATTAAATTTTTTATTATTCTCATAATTGTTTGAATTTATTATACCTACTATAGTCTGTCCAGTTAGAGAGCGCCTCGCTCACCGATCAAAACTAGTTCTCTATAATATATGCATATATTTATGATTTTATTAATTTTTTTTTTTGTTTTTAACCTGACTGATGAACTATCACACTGTTCTTTGGGGTTTTTGATTACTGGTGCATTATATTTATCCAGAATAATGCTCATAGTTTATTTAAGTATTTAATAAAACAAACAAATACCGATTAACTTGACTACAATGTTAGATTATTTTTTATATAAAAAAATATAACTTATTGAACTGAACTATGCTGACCTGGATTTCAAAAACAAAAAATTGTTCGTACTCGCATCAGGGGTTTCAGAATTGAAATAGTCATCATTGTATGCTTTACACATTTCGAATATAATTTTTGTCAAAAGGTAGGGTGTAGTCATGTTGCACTAAAATCATTAAAATTATTATTGTTACAATAGATGTTTGTTTTTTTTATATATCGGTTTACTGCATTTATAGATATTTTTAATCGTTAGAATCAATTTTTTTCTTGATAGCATTGTTATTAACTTTTTCAAACATTACTCAATATATGTTTTTTAATACAATTATTTAAGTAATGGCTTTAAATAAAACTTGTGTTGGTACACAAAAGAAATGAATGATTTAGTTATGTATAAACTCAGGTTGCCGTGGAAACGGATTTTTGTATACATATTATTACAATCAAGGAAACAATGACAATTCGACGTTTGTGCAAAAAATGGGATGTTTCTGTTGCAAAACCACTGGGGCTACTAAAGAGCCAAAAAAACTGGTGTACTCATGGTAACTATATTTATGTTGAATTGTATAATGTATGTGCTTTGATTCAGGACGCCTGGATATGAATGATTAGGTAGGTATGGACTCTTATTAGATTGGTAATGGACAGTTACCCAATAGCCGACAAAGGGGTATTTTCAAAGAAAAATTGTAGGTGCTGAAGACCCTATTTTTCAGTTAGCCTGTTATGATCATGGATTATATAATAAGTGATTTCACATACCCACGTTCAATAATCATATAATGATGACCTTATACCGTATATTTAAATGTTTTTTTAAAAAATAAGAACTAATCATAGGTGCAACTATAGCTTACATTTTGGGGAAACTAAAAGTACCAAACACAAAGTGCTGAGATTCATTATTTTTCTCTGGGAGGACTATGCTAATATTTGAGGGGCTAAGCCTACAACTGGTTAGTATAATTTATGATCGATTGATTCATTGGGTTCACAGGGTAGAACGAAAACACTTGGACCCTGCGGATTATGTTATGGAAAATTTGAACGGCTGCACGGCGTATAAGTCTCCAGGGTCAATTAGCGGCCAACAATTTGTTGTACGTAATTGTCAGGACTCCAATATTTACTTGCTGGACCATACCGGTTCAGTAACTGTGGATGATTGTCAGAGATGCACAATTGTGCTTGGACCAACTAAACAAAGGTAAAAATAAAAATAAAAACTTGTTAAGAGGTATCCAATGGGAGATTTATCAGACTGAGAAATGTTAATACTTGGTAGTGCCAAGTAAATGCCTGACTGGAATAGTGGGGTGTGACTATGTGAGTAGATATGTATCTACTGGCACTTGTGAGTTCATATTCTTATAACATCACTTTTCTTAATTTGGCAACAAAAAAAAGAAAAAAAAGATAAGATTATTAAGGGGGGGGACGGAGTGGCCGAGCTGACTAAGGGGTCGGTTACAATGCGCACCGTTGCCGGTTCAAACATCGGTCACAGGTGGAACTTCTGTCCGGGCAGACATCTGTCTTGGCAGATACCGACGGGTGCTCAAATCAAAAATTCTGCCAAAACACACACAGACGTGTACACAAATCTACAGTACCACAGGTTAATGACCTTAGTAAAAGAAGCCTTAACCCTGATAAAAAAAAAAGATTTTTACATTTTGAAGTTTTGTTAATAAGATGTAAAAACATGTTATTAGAAGAAGAATATTTGTCTGAAATAACGTCATGATTTATGATAAATATTATGATTTGATCTAAAAATGGTTAACCAATATCGTTTATACTTATAATTTATTATTGCCGTTTAATTTTAAAGGTTAGATTAAAAATAGGGCTGCACAAATCCTCCACCCATATTGCAAACAAAAATTATAATTCTCTAAACAAGTTGTTCAATACCTATATATTACTTTCCTATAAGTAATTTAACAAGTTTCAGCAAAATTTTAACTCAATGATATAAAATCATTGTATCTACGCAAAAACAATTCTGGGAAAAAACAGTCTGTCTGCCTATATTAATAATCAGCAATAATTACTTATATTATATTATATTTTTATGATAATATTGCCATTAAAGTAATTTATTTTACCATTAGTAATACAGTAGTAGGTTGAATATTAATTTTTTCCAAAATCATTGCACTTGAAAACGTCATTGTGTGTATAAAATATAATAATTTATAAACTTAATACCCACGAATAATGTTTTTTAATTTCAACAAAAAAAACTCAAATTATTATTCTTCATTTATATATCTAAATATCTAAGTTTGTCAAAATTTAAACTTAAAATATCTATAAAAAAAAAACTGTTCAAATATTTTTTAGAATTTTTGTTTACAGTAGGTATCAACAATTTATAAGTAACCTTGCTTGTAATGTTCAATCCTTAGCTATAAGAATTGTTTGCATATTTTAGGGAAATTTTGGTCATTGACATCTGAGCTTTATGAAGTTATAAAGAATATTGTATTACATTTACAAACTTTTTAATCCAACAAAATTGTCAAATGTTTATAAATACCTCAAAAAGGATCAGTATATATTGAAAATTATACAGTCTAAAAAATTATAATCTGAACTTTTGGTGAAAATTTCTACAATCTAGGGTTATTTATTTTTGAGTTACACCAAAAAAACCAAATTACCTACTAAAACTGATTTTTTTCATTGTATTCGATTATTATTATTCAGCGTTTTCGTGAGGGATACAATCAATTCAACAGTGGTAGTTGCCTGTGGTCAGTTTAGAGTTCGTGATTGCGCATCCTTAAAGATTTCATTGTTTTGTTCTACTCAGCCGGTGATAGAGTCCAGTCGAGAATTGCAATTCAGTTGTTACCAGTTTTATTACAACCAGTTGGCTGGTAGGTATTTCTTGGCTAATGTACATCATTTAAAATAGAACAGGAAGAAAATAAATACTATATCATCAATATGACATCGTCATCGGTCATTCATATCTGTGGTAAACCAATATAATAACTATTATAAAAAGTGTTTTTGCCCTTCAATTAGATCAATTTGTCAAAGCCGATCTTAATATATGGAATAACAATTGGAGAACCGTATACGATTATACATGGAACGAAGGTGACAACTGGGTGGTAAATGAAGAGCCCATAGTTGTCCAGTTATCTGAAGAATTACACAAGTAAGTATATAGTTAACAGAATGACAGATCTCAAAAGATTTCGAATCAAATGTAAATTGGTTTTTTTCATACCTACCCTACATTTTATACAAGTATGTTTAAAATCTTGTTGGATTCGGCTATACCTAACTTTAACAGTTCTTAAACTTAATTTAATTGTATTAAAATGAGAATTCTTTTTTATTCCGTACCAATGTGGTCTAAAAATGTAAAAAATGTTTGTTTGTGCCTAAGACTTATGTGGGTGTATTGTTTCTTAGGTATGGAATTACAAATGAATCTGAAAAATCAATTGTGCCTCTCACCAAATATAATCAACAGTCTGGAGAAAATTGCTTTGTTGCTTTTGCATGTGGAACTGAAGCTTCAAGATTTGTACAAGCTTTACAATCACATGTAATATAAATTATAATTATATACCATTTACAGTATATATTCAGCAGTGGCGACTCGTGCTATGGTGCACAGGAGCATGTGAACCACCCAAAAAAATTATATAAAAAATATTAGATCCCTATAGTAAATTATAATAAAAAAGAAGTTTTTCAGCATTTTGTGTTGAGAAGTGTGTCTATTAACGATTAAATAATTCGCAGAGCACAGATTTTTGGGCTTCTGGCGGCCATATAAATATTAGCTACATGCTTCAACATGTCAGTTAGTAATACATTTAATGTGTGCACCGGAAATATATTTATTGTGCCGTGATGTCGCTTAAATTGTTGAAACGATAACACACCACTGTACATAGGCCATTAATTGCCGGTTTAGATAAGTACATGATTTAATATTGACCTATAACAAAGTTAATGTTTTTTTTACCATCTTACATAGATAGGTATCTTATAAATAATGAGTACATTTTTTGTGCACCACCTTGTGTGAACTTTGAGAGCCACCACTGATGTTCAGACTAACAACTATAATAGAAGGATACATTAAAAATTATATTACCTATTACCAGTGGCGTGGTGAATGGGGTTTTATGACGCCTAGGCGTCATGGTGAATTTTTTTTTTTTGGGGTGGGGTGGTTGGGTACATCATGGTAACCAATAACATCAACAAAAATTAAAATATTTACAGTTCCATAATAATTATATGTATTATATATTATATTAAGGGGATAAAGAAGGGGTAGGTACTGAAATATATGCTGGGCATCAAGGTTTATAAATGTTCACCACGCCACTGCCTATTACCATATTGCTTATGGTAACAATATTTATGTTATAAATTATAATAAACTAAAAATATTATATATAATGACTTAGTAGCTAAACAATACATTACAATACATAGTAAGTTTTGATTGAGCACCTACCGCTGATAGTATTTATTTTATCCTAACTTAACTTATTATCTATACTTAAATGTCTACAGCCTATAAACCACTTAGGTGTGGCCTTAACAAATTCCTAAGAAATATTTTAATAAAAGTGACTGTTGTTTTACAGGAGACAGATTTATTGCTAATAAAATGCAATTATAGTGATGGCAAAGACGCAAAAGTGTTCCAAGAACGAGCCAAAATATTTGGGAATAAAAAAGTTGAAACCATTATTGGACTACAAATACAGGGGCCACATGCTATAAGCAAATGTACAGCGGTAAGGTCCACTATAATAAAGTACAGGAGTATGCATTGCCCTCTAACAACTGATCGTCCTAAACCTTACACTGAATGAAATACAATATCTAGGCACGGTACAATTTTAATTTTATTTATCTCAATTTTATTTTTTTTAATAGATTTTAGCTAATGATTTTCCTCAGTTTATAACAATGATCAGTAAAACGGACACTGAAGCCAAAGAACAAATTAAGGTGTTTTTCCACATATTTGAGAGTGAATTTCAACCGTAATGGTAAAATAGTTTTAAAATGAATTTGATTTAATTCTTATAAAATTATTCCATTGTCTTAATGTAATTTAAACATTATTTAAAAACAACATTGTAAGTTTTATTTTCAGAAATTGTTTAATAGCAAATTTTAAATGAATGAAAAATTATTATTTAAACATAATGATAAATGCATTACCTATATAAAACAATGTAAATCATAGTTCATTCAATACTAATTTTCAATATATTTAAATTTTGTAGACTTAATATGTTTTAAAAAAATTATTTTATTTGGTACTATATTGTACTATTTCAAGTAGAAAACTTTTCAGATTCAATTTTGTTGTGTGTTGTACCAATCTGTTATAATATTCTAAAATTAAAATGAAGCTATTGTTCAGTATGCTCCTCAATTATAAAGAGGAAGTTAGTGCACTGTTTGTTTTCTCTTTGGTCCAGTGGCATAGCCAGGGGGGCTAAGGGTGCTATAGACCCCCCCCCCATTGACTGTGTTGACCTTAGAATTTTATCAAGATTAATAAAAAAATAAAAAGTGTAAATAAAAGACATAATATTGTAATAGTTTTACAATGGTGTTAATTTTTTTTATTTTGTATACAACATTTCTACCAGAAGGAATGCTTCGATTTCAACATATAGTATCTCATTTTTTAGAAAATTGGATCAAGATGGTACTTTAAAAAGGTAATTTTTCGATAGGATTTTTCTCAATAGGTAGTTATTTAATACCACGGGAAAAACCACCGATAAATTACAAAAAACCTCTAAAAATTGGATTTTAATTTCTAACACTTTGATCATCACCATGAAAACAACTAAAAATAACAATTTTATCTATTTAGTTGTAATTTATAATATTGATTCAACATACAGGCCTATACTAAATTTTAATAACAATATTTAATTTATTTTTTGTATAATTTGCATACAATGATATGATATCATTGAATTCAAATTTAATACAATCAATTATAAAATGACCCACATGTAACCTACTGTACAGCAGAGCGACTTCCATTTACCCGCTTTTTTCCTATTTTTTGTGATACTTAGCCCATACAAAATTCCTGGCTACGCCACTGCTCTGGCCCACACAATATAGACAAAACACATTCATGCAATCATTTTTTTTGTTATGTTTTTGAGGGTATTCACTATTCAAAATATAAAGTTGTCTAAATATTGTCTCAAAACAATTTATATCCAATTAAATGTATAGTTTTTTTTATTTTATCAATCCAATTTGGTCAAATAATAATAAAATTTAAAACTGATCAAACCTCAAAAATATTACTAAATAATTTTTGTATTAGATGATTTTACATATTAAATCATGAAAAACAATTTTACATGAATGCGTTTTATCTATATTGCGCATGGCTGCATGAATCTGAGTGAAAACAAATATTGCACCAACTCTAATGGAAGATTTGTTTGGAAAAAGATTGTTAGGTAAACTACTCTTACAATGAGAAGACCTTGGCAAAAAAGATATTAAAATATTGAAACCAAGTACACAATGGAGATAATTTGCAGAGAACAAGGAAATATGGCTGCAGATTTGCCTGAAGGACTGGTTTTAAAAGCCTAAAAACCACAAGGATATTCAAAATGGCAATTCAATTGCATATTGAAGGAGAGTCATATATTAATGCCAATATTATTTATTTTGCCAATCCTCTGAATAAATTTAACTAGACTATGTGTTATTACTATTGCAGCATAAAATTAAAATAAACCAGTAAAAGAGTTGATATTAAATAATTCAGTATAATTAATTTTAACAAGGCAGACAAAAATAATACATAATTTGTTTATAAGCACATAAATAAATTCAATATCAATTGACATAAGAGGATCTCACACCCACAAGTGTTGTCTCTGTCTTGCAAATGTACAACATAGCAAATTTTCTGTAATTTTTAAAATTAGAGTGAATTGACCTATTATAAAATTTAAAAGTAAGATTATTATACGAGGCATCTAGAAGGCTTTTATTGATATCTTAATTAAAAAGTAAGTTATGAGCTTTTTAAAACTCTTTTGTTTTTGTAAATTTTAAAATTTACAAAAAGACTTAGATATTAATTTATTTTTTAAATTGTAAGGTATTTATCAATTCCCCTAATTTTAGATATAACAGAGTAAAATGAATTATTGTGAAACTAAAACTTAGTATACTGTACGATTATAAGACAGAGATAACTCTAGGGTGTTGCATACTCTTAGTTGTATGATGTTACCGTTAGAAATCTATAGAATTAATAATAGACATTTTTATTTGTGATGACAGTATTTAAATATTTTACGTTTATAAAGATAGTTGTTCAGAAATGACAGTTAAAATTATTTCAAATATAAATAATAACAATTATATTGTAAATTAAAAAAGGCAATAACAAAACTAAAACAAGTTAACCCGTGAAATAGGAATGTATATTTAAAGGAATGAATGGTAAAACGCAAAGATCAAGAGAAAACAAAATGCTGCCATTACACCAAAGAGTATGATTTTGTGTTGTCTGGAACGAACAATTATGGCATTTATCATTCGGGTGCTTCTACCAAGGTCTGCATTTGCATCTCTGAGCTGCAACAATATAAATCACGTATGAAAAACATAAGTTTAAGCTAGGTACTTAAAGTCAAACATAAAGTGATGAACTAAGTTACCCTATTAAAAGAGTTATGCATAGTTTCTCGTTGGCGATTTAAATCCGTCAATATTTGTGAACCAATTTCTTCAGTCTCAACGGCAATACGATAAGTATTATCCAATTGTATTCCTGATTGGTTTAGTCGTTCAGACGTATATAATAGTCTCTGTTTTTGTTCTGAAGTCACATCTTCACTTTCAGCAAAATGATTATCATCTTCTGTAGTATTTAATTTAAATAAACAATTATTA
The DNA here is from genome assembly GCA_949089665.1 of Macrosiphum euphorbiae. Lineage (NCBI taxonomy): Eukaryota > Metazoa > Arthropoda > Insecta > Hemiptera > Aphididae > Macrosiphum > Macrosiphum euphorbiae. Next base: position 82,512,266 of record CARXXK010000001.1, read on the forward strand.
TGAGTCTACAACAAATATTGTGCAGTGCCTACCTATTTACTATGTAATATACCTAAATCAATGTTGACCGTACATTTTGCTCGGGCAAACTCCTTGGCTAATCTGTGGAGTTCAGCCCTGTAACTAGCTACTCGATTGTGCAGTTTGGCGCGTACAGACACATCAGATTCTTTGACCGACAGGTCCATTTGTTCCAACTTGAAAAATATTGAATATCCAAGTAAAAATACCATAATATTATTTTTTTTTCATTTGTACTAACCAAATCATGTACCTCGTCGAGGTTTCGTTCGATTTCTTTGATGTAGTCATTTCTATCGTCTGTGTAGGTATATAAAAAAAGAATTGTTTAAGACCCCACCTCTGAAAGTTCATGTGTTAATTATTACTCACTGCTAGCTATATGGCCAAGTCTGCTGATTTTCGATGTGATCTCAGCACTGGTCACACCAAACTGCTGTTCGTAGTCGGCTAATAATTTGCTGTAAAGGAATAAAATATTGCAGGTTGCATTAAAAAGGAAAAAATTAAATTACGGTTTGCACTGGCAGTTCGGGTGTAATTACTTTTCCATCTGCAAACATCAACAAATTCGACCTAAATCAAAGACATCGCTGCCCAGGAAGTCGAGGAGACGGGAACGAGTGAATGAAAATATGAAATACTTCGGACCGCCACCGCAGCAGGTGGTCTGAAGTTTCGTAAAGCAAAATTTGAAATCACTCAATAAGTCAATAATGCTCGCTACTGCTGGTAATTACAATGGTGTTCATCAGAGTTTAGACTTTGGATAAGATTAGTACGATTGTATCATGGTTGTTACTTGTTATACACTTATAGTTTGTAATTACTTTGTATGGCTGTAATCTGTAATGTAGTGTTGAAGTTGTCATTCAATATTGTACTTTCGAACTTTTTTCCTTATCACATTGTAATCAATATAAGTGACGTCATCAAACATACCACGTCGTATCACCAAGTATCACAGAACAAAATAGAAGCGAATAAGCGATACGAATCAGCAATCAGCAGCGCCAGCCTGCCATCATGTTGTATGCGATCTACCGAAAATTCAAAACTTAAATTAATTTATGTTGCCTACTTGCCTATATTAATTGCCTTATAACTTACTAATTATAATGTCACTATACCACAGAATGACACAGATCCTACTTCTAATATTTTATTTATCCAAATATAAAATAAATAGGTACTCCAATATTTTAAAATGGATTCGTGTTTGGGTTGGGCATAATAGAAGTAGGTACTTAATCTATTAATATAATTACTTCTATCATGGGGTTGGGTACAACTTTTTTGAAAACCAATTTTCCTAACGTTTTGTTTATTGCCATAAAACCACAAATCAAAAATAAAATTTAATTTAATTCCCAGCATGCTACTTGGTATTTTCCACCGAACTTTGCCCAAAAACATATTTATGATTTTTCAATTCTCATTGGAGAGTAAAAATATCTAGTAACATGCTACTTACAATATACAAGAACGACAATTTATTAGCCAAAAAAATTAATTCGGTTTGGAGCTGAAAATTGTAGTTCAAATTTAGTATTTTTCTATATTTATAAATTATAACAAAACAAACACTTTTTTTTTTCCAAAAACATTTATATAATACCTCAGTAGTATATTATTATATAAGTACGACGGTTAGAAAGCTTAGAAAGTCTTAAGCAGTTTATTTAAATTATTTTTCCAAATGTATATGGGGCATGAGGCCCTACTCAGTTGGGGCCCGGGATGCGATTGCATCCATTGCCAGCCCGCCACTGCATGGACGTAATTTATGCATACTCAGATTTTCATAACGATAATTTGTGAACGCAGTTCGATAAAAATCTAAGACTTTATAAATTAAACTATAATATTGTATAATAATTTATTATCTGGTTGAATTGTTTAAATATCAAAATATAACACGATATTATAATGTTATTTATTTACATCACTACGGTTTACTAATAAACAGAGTACTCACAATAAAATATTATTTTGTTGCACGGGTTGAACTCTATTTGCTGTAAAAATATGTTTTTTTCGAAAGAATTTTTGATAGGAATTTCCTTTGCTTCCATCGGTATAGCAGGAGTGTCTTTCCTATTGTCGAGGAGAAAAAAACCAACTACCCATGGATATGGAATGAAAAATATGGAAGACTTCTTGGAGGTAAACAAAATATAATACATAATATCATGTAGGTTTATATTATAACAATAAACGTTTAAATTCTATAATATTTGTCAATTTTAGTATAACCAACATATTAATTAGTTTCGGAGCAAAAACTTTGTGTGACTAGAGTGCATACCTGCAGGTTCTTGCTCTGAAATGTAATAACCTGATAAGTCCATTTTGCTTATATTATCTCCGTAACTAATAATCGGACATAACGGTTTGTTACACCGAAATGTGTAGTTTATTTCCTGATCAGGAAACCACAGTAAAAATACTTTTTTGAAAAAGAGACATATCAGGTTTTTCACAGAAGGATTCCATACTTTTTAGCTTAGATAGGTATAGCCAGGTACAAATATTTACCATAAGTACCAATTTACACTTATGAGTTTGTAAATTTAAGTATTAGTAACAGTTGAAATTCACTAACTTTTAACTTGCACATTTAATTATTAATCTGTAACTATAATAAGTAATATGAAATAATTACAAGTCACATAGTATATTATGTTGGTAAATTGCAACCCATATTAATTAAACAGCCAACAGCCACCTCACTCCAACAAGCGGCTGAACTGCTGGAGTGCAGCCAACAGCTGCTGAGGGCGGTCACCCTCGAGGAGGGCACAACCGTCACCACGGCGGCCAGAGTTAGACGGATGACAACGGCGCAACTACAGCGAGATCCGGTACTGTGGGCCGCCCACACGCGCGGATGGGAGGACTGCGCGGCCGTATTTGTAAGGGCAACGAGCGGCGAACCCACAACCGCAGTGCGGCACAATAGGTCACGCAGCCCCAGACGGGTGACCCGACCATCTTCCAACCCACGACCGGCACCACCACTGCCGATAACAAGGGCACCAGAGCGACCGCCACCACGACCGCTGATGGAGAGGCCTGTACCAGCGCCAAGGACAGCGACCAGGCCACCACCACCAACCACCTTCAACCCGCCGCCACCGCCGACACCAAGGGCCACTGCATCAACACCACCTGCAGCCACGCTGAACTCCCGCCAACGCCGGAACCTGAAGCGGATGCGGGACTACAAGGCCAAAATACAACAGGCGTCCCAGCAACACCGCCTAGAAAAACCGGCACCACCCGTAACCCCAGCCCCAGAGACGGTGCTATCACAGCCAGGGCCTGCGACCCCGCACCTCACCGTGGTCACGGTGCCGGAAGTGACACACACTTCCGGATCGACCGGAACCACGGAACACCTAGTGGCCGCCACCCCTCAAACCGAGGATATGGATATATCCCCGGAGGAGGAGCTGGCGCAACTGTTAGGAGGTACGGACGCACACCTGGCTGATGGTGAAGACATGGACGTCAGCCTTCTGTACTTTAGCCCCCCCACATCGCCCAAACACGACTAGACACCGCCAGGGCCACGTCCGCTGAACACAGCCGGAAAACGTGCCCTCGGACAGGTGTCTACTCCAACCACCCTCCACTCATGACCCTCCACAACCACCCTCCACCCTTCACAAACCACAACACCGGCAACGGCCGGAACACCAACGCCGTTGGCGGTTTGGGGGGGGGGGGGAGTATGACGCGGCCCCGCGTAAAAGCTGTTTGAATTCAAACAGCCTTTGCGCGGAAGCCGCGCCGTGGCTTCTCAATCAAACCGCCAATCGACGACGGACGACGCCGGCGCGCGACACCGGTCTGTCAAGACGCTCGCTCTCGTTCTCCTGACATCGACCTGGACACACCTCAGGAATCCACACACGTCCCGTGTAATCGGAACCGTTGTATTCTCAATACCATATTGAATGTTCGTTTATTTCGTTTACAATAAAGTCAAAAGTCACACCAGTGCGCCGTTTTGTTGTTTTTCTCTTTTTTTTATACTTTCACGGCAAACAAAATTTTCATGATCTCCACGAACATATTATTATGGTATAAGCATTATAATAAAATATTTAAATATATACGCACATTTTACTATGCCCCTAAAAAGTTTCAGGTCGAGCCTGGGCTTGACCGGCTCGCCCCATGGGCACGCCTATGGATCTAAGTTCTGCTCTTAAGAATTCCTACATCCGCAGCAATCGTACATAGTCGACTGGTTCTAACCTAAAGTAATTTAAGTTAAATGAGCACTTAAAATTACGCTTATGTTCTAAATAAATAAGTATGATTAAGATATAAAAATAATTAAATAATATTAATACGTGTCTAAAATTATAGCTACGCTATTATACGACGATAGTCACAGAGTCTCGTATTGTAATTTAAAAAAAACAAGGTGAATACGTTGAGTAATATGGGATAATTAATTGGATGGTCATACCGAATGCTGGAATAACTCAATATACATATACATACAAACGCACCCGCTTTGAATGGCAAAAATATTGTCGAAGTGCATACTGATGGTGTATTAGTATAATACCATTGTTTACAAATACCAGTATTTATAATACATTCGTCATTCATAATATATTATATAATACATATTGGAAATAATAAAAACATCTAAATTATGATTTTATATAGATAGCCAGCTGGTTTTTTTTCTAAACATGCGATAATCATACTTTGTAGTACAGCCCCATTAAATATCGAATGCAATATATCAATGGGTTATGGCCTTATGGGTCTCAGGAAAATCTCTTTATTTAAGTTGACGGTTTACAACTAACTATTGACTTCGTCGGCCGTCGGGTTGTCACTTTTATTATTTTATTCATAAACATATTATTGACTAATTAGATGTATACATTTTTGTAAAATTCACATCATCGGCCGCCTCAAAACAAAAGTAGTCGGTTTTATGTAACGTCGACCGAAAACAAACGTTTTTCTCTTTGTGTTCGCGAATCGCTGCATCATTTTTGCATATTACTGCATTCAATATTGTCACTTAACACTGGTTTGCAATTAATATGTTGTAATGTTTAATTTGGATTTTTCTCAAATACTAAAACTATTACTGCTTATTATTATTGTACAGCAGTCGTGATTACCAAACCCTTATTGTCACCATTAATTTCATAGTTTTAAGATGATTTATGATACGATAAATTTTTATAATACAAAATCATAATTTAAATAGTTAAAAATATTCTTAAGAGAATATAGGTATTAGGTGTAGTATATACTATATAATATACATTTTATAAGCAATTTTCAATTAATAATTCTTTAATTATTACATTTTAGCTTAATTCAAATTCAAATCACTATGGCTAAACGCATTACAGACTTTTTTAGAGTATCCTCAAAAAAACAAAAATCATCTAATCCTGAATATTATATTTTACCTCAAAATTTACCAGCTGAAACTTCAAATTCTAATACTTCTTTTACTATAAATCAAGTAGAACCAGTAGAAGGTATAGTTGATTGTCCTCCACTCCTCCATCGAGTTCATCATCTTCATTTTCTACAATTGAGCCCATCGAGGTACCACTTCATGTTTCTAATTCGAACAGCGTTAATTCAGAATAATCAAGTGATTATATTATAAACATATTAGATTATTTAATTTAATATTTATTTATATATAATATTAATTATCTTCTTTTAAATAAATTATGACTTTTTTATAACTTTTACCTACCTACCATTTACTTCTAGCATTAAGATTTATTTTTAATAATTATGAGGGGTAAACATGAATTTATTACCTACTATAATTGACTATCTATTTTGAGTAAACATTGTTCTGTTCTCCCAGTAAAAAATCCTTAAAAAATGCACTGTGTTGTAGTGTTGCAGTGTGCACACAATCGATGTACACGAGTGTATCGAGTGTAAAAATTAAAAAAAAGTCGAAACACGCAACCCGCGTTATAATGGAATTGATATTGTGCATATTCGTTTTGTGCACATAACCAAATAAATTGTTTTCAGTGAATTATTTTCGACGTCTCCGCGCCGTTGCGAGTCGGCATAGGCATTATAATTTATTTTTATTCTCATTCGTTTATTATATTTCCGATTATAGTCGATCATTATCGGAAATTCAACACAACAATCGTTTTTCTGTTTAAAAATATAAACAAAATAAAAGCTAATTGAAACTACGTAAAAAAATATTTTCATAAAAATTTACACTTTTTTAAATAATGAGTGTTGTTTGATAAAAGAATCACTCAGTATCTATATATGTTATATATAATATTGGTTCTATTTTTTTTTTGATGTGCACTACTTCATTAAAAACCCACAAGCTGCCCCTGCCATGGGCAATATAAACCATTTATAAAAAAAACAACTAATTTCTACCAATTATTTCTACTATTATTACATTGTAAAAACGTTATGTTTAAAAATACTATTATAGTTAAATGAAAAGACATGTTTGGTTTGAAATTATTAAAAATGTCTCTAACATTTCACTCGAAATGAAGTATTACCGTGTTATGAAAACATTATGTCATCATATAATTATTGTTGTAATGATTAAAAATTAAATTAGTACCTATTTCAGGGATCCTGTGTGATGGGGTACAGTACCTGACGTCTAACACTCGATTGTCATTTGTAGGCGAAATTTCCGAAAAATGACACCGTTTCCAATATTTTATTCGTTTGTATTGTGTCATTCGTCAATCGTGTTATACATATGCTTGAAGTTGGCTTCCCGACATCGTCCGATCGACCGCGGACCAATGCCAATATTTTGTAACTAATTTCAAACACATTTTTAAGAATTTCAAACTCCTTACTTTGGACTAAAAAAAAATGGCAATCTCTCACTCCGGGGGTTTTTAAAAATAGTAATTTTTACCAAATATTTTTTTATTTTTAATTGGGTACTATTTTTAGTAATTATATATTTATAGTAATTGTACCTATTTAATAATTATTTTCAATAATTAATTTAATCTCACCAGTTTTTGGAACTTCTTAATTTCACCGCATTTAGCTTTTTTAAAAACTATGTTAGGTAGGTACTTATTAGTTTTTACTAGTTAGAACTGCTATACCTAATATAATTATTACTTATATGCTATTATAGCAGGGGCGTCTTCAGGTCAATTATATGGGGGGTCGAAAAAATGTTAGTCTTGAATACTGCTTTTAACAATTAACAAAATGTATAAAATTTGTTCATCTATCAGCAAAAAACAGAACATCTCATGACTTATTAAGATGCGTTTTCCCCCCTCTCCATAGGCCCCCCTGTGGAACCTGGATTTTTTTTTTAATATATACATAAATATCTATGTTATACTAGATATAGCGAACATTTTACATAAAAAAAGAGAAGCCAATTTTAATCTCATAGTATAGATATCTGTAAATAAATGTAATAATTCAGTTATTATTGACCAAATGATTTATTATTATATCAGAATACTCTATACTATCCACTATATTAGCTATTGGACTATTTTTTTTATCACAGTGTATTTATCTATCAACTAGGTACTTAATTTATATATTTACGTTATTTCACGGTTGTACCTTATTGTAGATATAATATTATATACCACATAGGTTAGTTAAAATAGTAATTACAGATAACGAATATTTTAGACCTAAAAAAATAGAATATGTAACTACATCCAAATTTGAACTTACAATAACTATAAAAAAAAAAAGGGTAAGTGGATGTTGCTCTGCTGTACAGTAGGTTACAAGTGGGTCAATGTAGAATGGATTGTATTAAACTTGAATTCAAAGGTGTAATATCATTGTATAAGAAAAACGATTCTGAGAGGAGACGGTTTGTCAGTCTGGATTTTTTATATTGTTATTATTTAATATTTAGTATAGCCTGTTAGTTGAATTAATATTATAATTTATATTCGTTGCTATGGTGTTAACCAAAGAGTTAGAAATTAAAATCCCATTTTTAGCGGTTTTTCGTAATTTGTCGGTAGTTTTTCCTTTGGCATTAAATAACTATTGAGAAAATCCAAATATAACCTCATCAAAGTACCATCTTGATACAATTTTCTAAAAGATAAGATACTATATGCTTAAATCGAAGCACTCCTTCTGGTAGAAATTTTGTATAAAGGATAAAAAAAAAATAAATAAATAAACACCATTTATTGGTTGGTGAAAATAATAGCTATTGTAATTTATACCAACATTTAAAATTTGTGTCATACCCTTTAACAGTTTAACGATTATGTAAACAAAATTTTATTTTGCTGATTTTGAAATATTTTAGAATTTTAGCATTTGCAGGCCATATATTTTAAGATTTTGCACACTTTTGAGCATATTTAAGATTTTTAAGACATTTTCAACTTAAAAAATCAAGAATCACAAAATAATTATTTAAGATTTATGAATATCAGCATTCGGCGGGCTGTAAACCATACAGATTTGTTTGTTTTTCAGATTATGAGAGATTCAGTCACTCAAATACCACAACCTTTACCAATAATTCAAATCATTTGCAATAAATAATATTTAAAATATAAATAATCGTTTAATTTAAAATAAAATATTAAAAATTACTAATTTTTTATTTTTGCGAATGATCTGTGAACATTAAAAAAAAAAAAATACAGATCATACGTCATACATTTAAGGCGGAAGACTCGTCGCCATAAAAATTTACCAAATATGCATTTGAATACCCAAAATATGCATTTTAAAAATAAAATTTAATACTGGCAATAATATGACATCACATTGTAAACGATCATCTATCTATTAATAAAATTAATATACGGCAAATTAATCTTACTGTCTTATCTATTTCCAAGCGTTTCTAGGAAAAACGTGAGCTCTCAAACCATATTATTGGTCCAAAGTTAAAAATATTTATGTTTTGGTTGAATTATTTAAAATAAAAACTTCAGTGGAGTAAAAATTAATAAAATTATTAACTAAATTAAAATATAGGTACCACCAAAAAGTATAAAATGTTAGAAATATGCCCTAAAAACCAAAAAAAACTCAAAATATGCATTTATATACAAGATAAAATTTCAAAACCAGCTTTGTGAAAGCTTAAAACGTATTTGTTTCGTATTCTGCTATTTTTATAACCGTGCAAAAAAAATATGCAAATGCTACAAGTCCCCTTCCCTAGACTCATTAAAATATAACGCTATGTCATAACGCGTAGAATAATTTCGTAAATATAATATTACATCATAAAATATTATAATATTTCGACAAAAATAATAATAATAATAAACCCCAAAATAATGTTTTAAAATTAAAATAATAATTTTCAAGTGCGATCGCGAGAATATACGCCACACCGCGGATCCTGAAGTGCCAGGCTTAATGCGATACGATCCGCGTATATATATAAATGTATTATATACGTATTGAAACCGAAACAGATGGCGCGTGCTTGCAAAGACAGCAGATTGCGTTTGAAAAATGGCCATCAACTACCCGAAAACTTTAACGGGGTAAATTTCTAGGACGAGTGGAGGTAAAATGGAAGTGGCGAGCTGTGCTACAAGCGGTACGGGGATAGGCTAGGCACTCGGCCGTGCACTAAGGATTCTATATTACAAAGCAAGATGATGCGTGAGGGGGACAAGACGAGTTACGTCCGTCGCTATCCCCTACTCACTGCAGCTTCATTGATGCCGAGAGAGAGAGAGAGAGAGAGAGAGAGAGAGAGAGAGCTCAGTGATGGAAAACCGCCGATTTATCATAGATAATGTTTTTGAGGGGTCGATAAACGCGTTTGAATCAAACGATAACTATCTATTTTAAAACCTATTATTTAAATTGTTTTTTTTTTTGGTTTTATTAAAATCATATGAAAAAATGTTGGATACTATTTTAAATGTATAATACCAACGGTTAGGTATAATATATTTCGGTGCCATACAGTTATGGAGGTGATTTATGACAATTATATGTAAATATAAAACTTATTTAAAAATAAAACAAAATGTATTAAAATACTGAAATATTTCACACATTTGAAATATTTAATTTTTTTAAATTTCATGAAATTTTCAAACTCTAGATATTTAGTGTTGACGCGTTTAAAAGTACCTACCTTGTAATAAATAAAATACTATTTAAAATAAAAACCAATTAAGTATAACATTACAAATCGTTTATCTATGCAAATCAACAAAAACATTTTTTTATAATTTTGGCGGTAAGGTAAGCGTACTTTCTTCAAATTTCAGATACCGTGTACCGCAAGTGAACGGCTGTCGTCTGGCCGCAGCCAAGTATACCACTGGGTCTATTACGTCATGAGTCCTGACATATCGTGTTTTTTATTTTCCAACTATATTTTGTATGTATGTATTGTATGTATATTATTGTACTATATATTCTATAGACTATAATATTTATTATGAACGGTAATTATACAACTGTATCACGTCGTCTAGGCATATGAATCATCTTTTCTGGCGTGTGGCATTCAGAATTCAGATTTTCGGATCTAGGATACTGCGTCCATGTATTGTTTGAAACGTCTTGCCAAACGCATATGATTATGTACATCATATATTTTATACATTTTACATTGGGTGATACATAATAATATTATAGGCTTGACGCCATAAAGAATAATTAACTTGTACATATAAAAAACTATTTCTAACAATTTATTTACAACAATATAACAGTACATTATGTACTTTTATAATATTTATTATGTTCTAAAACTATATTTTGTATATCATTAGTCATATTATGTTTTTGTATCCCCTCGTTTATTATTACAATATTATAATATATAACCAAATGTATAATGTATAAAATATTTTATTGTAAATTGTTAGAAATAACAAATATGTTTTTGTATCCACTTATTAACTACTCTGTAGTCAAACCTTCAATGTTATTGTGTATCTCCTAATGAAAAATGTACACAAATATATTATGTACTGTACATATTATATTTGATTGAATGTTTGACTACAGAGTAGGCATTGCCTCGACATCCGGCACGGGATAGAATTTTGCGGGCCTCAGTTCCGGAAAAATGCTCATGATTTCTTCCCTCTCAGTGGAAAGTGACTGGTATTGGTTTGCGTTCATGATAACAAACGATACAAAATTCGATATGGCAGGAATATACGATATTGAACGGTATGTCGGTATCAAATGAACGACGGCAGTGGTATGAATGAAAGAATTCAACAATCACAGATTGTGTATTTTAATCAAATCTAAAGCCACGGGATTACTGTTGATTTTTAATAGGCCAGTATAAATATTATCTTTTAATATGCACTCGTTTCAAATACGTGCAAACACGTGTTTGCAGCCCCAAATAAGAAAATAATAGATAAGCAACTCGCCTGGTTTATTGGTTCTGCGATTTTAGCGCTATAGCGACGACACACACACACACACACACACACACACTCAAGCAGTCACATATACATGACTTACGCCTGACGCTCGATTCCCCAAGAAGGTCGTACTACAAACCAATAGCATAGATGTTTACACATCAAAAAAACTGTTAACATATTTGTTTAGATTTTTTGGTTACAGAATGAACTACTTACGTGGAGCTTATTGTTTTAAAATTCAATATTTAAAGCTATAAAAATAAATTCAAAATTTGATACATTTTGTCAACATTTGAAATTTAAAATCCTATAAAAATGGATGGAAAACGTTTTTGATTATTACTTTTTTAAAAACTTTATTTTTCCATATTGTTTTTTTGATTAACGTTTTTAAAAACGTTATTTTCCTATTGTTTCCAAATAACGTTTTTGATAATATTGTTTTTTTTCATCTATATAATATATTCTTATAACTTATTAATTTTTAACTTTTAAGTTATAATAGTAACGCTCAATATAGAAATGCACTTAAAAATTACAAATTAAAATTAATTATTCTTAATATTTAAATTTCAGGATACGTTTGGAATAATTTCTTCGGTATTTGAAGTGATGAGAAAACCAATGTTACTTGAACCCGAAAATGTAATAATTATTAATATTATCTTAACCTGTGTATTGTTACATAATTTTTTAAGAAGAAGTAAAAGTTCCTCTTCAAAAATTCACCAAATGGGATATTTGATACCAAATATGAGAAAGGGTAGATATATTATTCCTAGCTGGTACGTAGCGACAAGAACAAAGTAGCATGGCATTTTTACTACTTATTCGTAACGATTTGCTTAAAAAATAACCCCGGAAAAAATAACCCTGAAAAAAAGAACCCCGCGAAAATTAACCCCGCGAAAAAATAACCACGGAAAAAATAACCCTATAGTAAAAATTTATTTATTCGACGTATTGTTCCACTCACGTAGGTTTCGTCAAAATATTGAAATAACTCCTCGGCACCAAGAGGAATAATCAATTTTAAATATTCAACACCTTCTTGTAACCTATTTAGTAACACCTCTAGGAGTTTGACACATATAAAATAATGATGACATTTCTCCATATTTTACCAGGCAAATTAAAGGAGAATTATTAAGCACAACAATTAAGGACCTCGCTTTGTTTATAATTAAAAATGGTTTCTGTAATCCATACTGTGATTTTCTTAAATTTGTCAATTACAAAACCAGAAAAAAAAATCTTCTTCGAGTGAAAATATTATTTAATACTACCAAATATATGAATTAGTTTAGTTTATAAGTATATTACTTAATTATTTTAATGATGTGTATACATATTTAAAATATATTTCATGTAAATAAATTGCTATTGTAATATTATAACTTATAAGTTATAAGTATTAATATTTTTATTTGTTTTGATGAATATTGAATATAATATTATTGAAGTTATGTCGCATTAAGATTTAACACATTATTTACATAATTTTATATTTAATAGTATACAATTTTATAGGTAGGTACTCATCTTTGATATCACAGTATAAACAGAAAAATAATACCTAAAATAAAAACACCAAATTTTTCTTTTTATCATTTATTTTTAGTACGCCCCCTAAATTCATAATACTTAAGACGCCCTAGGGCACTTGCCCCATTCCCCCCCCCCCCTTGGGATGGCTATGGCATGACGCATTGACATTTGACGCCCATTTAACTTGTAAGGGGTATAAACTATAAATTTAAATAAGTAAATCTACTTATTTGAAAAATGGTAACCAGTCGTTAAATAATTAAGTCTAAAATTAGAGTTAACAATTCCACATTTAATGATTATAATTATATATAGTTAGATTTGATTAATCTAAAACATTACAAATATTTATGTAGTAAAACTAATACTATTTAACTTAGTACAATTCGTGATAGGGGCTGTATTTAAGAAACCTCGTAACATCATCGAAAAGGTTATAAACTTATCTGAATTACATTCACATTTTGCAGTGGGGTCGATTGTATCTATATACTTTGTTACGAATCCTTGTGCTTCTATTTCTCTTGCAAATGTACCCTATAAATCATAGAAATTATATTGAAATCCATATATGAATGATTCTTATAAAAATATTTTATAAAATATTACTTTGTCATAGAATGCATCTGAATTATCAGCACACCAATAAAGATTATAGTGGTCTTTTTCACAAAACTGAAATTGTTATAGGTATTTATTAGAATATTGTTGAAAGTAAAAGTAGGTAACTAAATACCTAAAAAAATATTTATACATAATGTACCTAATACCTAGGTAAGTGTATACTCATAAGTCATCAGTAATCATAGGCGCAGTCCTGTAAAGTATTTGAGTAAAAGTATTCAAATACTTTTTTAAGTATTGAATAACTTTTTAAATACTTTCAGCATGAAGTATTTTGAATGGTATTTTAAATACTTTTTTTGTATTAAATACTTTTTGGTATTGAAAACTTCGGTTTTTTATTTCGAACATTTTATTTTTATTCGAAATAATTTTAGAAATTTTAGAATGAATTAAGAACACAAAATAGGTAGTATCACCAATGGGTGGTTTCTTTCCTAAAAAAAAATCATACGCAAATACCCTATGCACATTTGCTTATTGTTCTAGTTAAGAACAGATTGTAAATTTCATGTAAAAATAAAAAAAAAAATGAAAAAATGTAATAAACATTTATTTAATAAATAATAAATAAAAATGATTATAAATTTACTACCTATATGTGTCTACATTACAATAATTAGAAACCCACTCTAAAAACCAAAAGTTTTTGAAAAGTATTCCAAAAGTATTTGAAAAGTATTCCAAATACTTTTTCAAAGTATTTGAGTAGTATTTGAAATACTATACAATTAAAGTATTTGAGTAGTAACTTAAATACTTTAAAAAAAATGTATTTGAGTACTTACTCAAGTACTTTTCAAAAGTATTCTTTACAGGACTGCATAGGCGTAACTAACTATAGAGCTTTTTTTGGGGGGGAGCAGTGGCTTAATCAGACAACACATACCCTCACGGGCTTTCCCTCGCATCCAATTTTCATAGGTACACTACTACGAGTACAACCTGTGGGTTGTGACTATACTACATTATCATTTTTATAGGTCTACCTACAAAACGAGACCTTAGTGGAATTTCCCCTAAACAACTATAAATAATAACTAAAAACTCTGGATAGGTATATTTTAAGGAGCTTTTGAAATATTTTTGGCAGGACTAAACCCCCTTAAGCCCTTTAGTTGCGCCTATAACGCTAATGGTGCGGCGACAATTAATTGAGGTCAGTAAACGATTTAGGTAGTAGTAATAATAACTAGGTATTTAATTTATTTTAATTGATTGAATATATCAAGATAATGTATTAGAATTTAGAATAATTATTTGTATACTTTTTTATAAGTCACACAACACGTGGGTAGAACTTCAGTTGTTGAGTCATTAACTGTAGGACTCGCTAAAAATTCAAGATATATTTTGTTCTTTTCAATAGGTGAAGTACTCAGAGCGGCTGCAAATGATGACTGAAAAATAAAAAAATTATCAAAGTGAAGTTAGGTAAATATCTACTAACTAGACTTAATATTTTTACCAAGGAATTGTTGAATCGTAAAACATTATCATTTGGCACAATTCCGTTTTTAAAAAATTGATTGCACGGATTAAACTTGTCAAAACCAATTATGTAATACTCCATAATATAATTTAATATTGAAAATTGAAACCCTGTAAATAAATAAAAAAAACAAATATATTATTTTTATTGATTGAGGAGGTTGCAGTTGATGAAATGTGGCTATTATGGGGCTGCAGTCGGTCGTGTTAAGTACCTATATGTATATTATATGTAATAAACTATAGTATACCTATAGTTAAAATATATATTCCTAATAATTTATTATATTTAATATTATAAAAGATATAGACATAAATACCTAATTATATAGTACCTATAGATGTATTAATATTTTATAATAACATATAGGATTGCGCCCTTGTACTAAGGGTTCAGTATAAGTCTATGCGGCCATAGGTGCAAATAGCCTTTGCGATTTTACGGGGCATCATATATATTTTTTTTTTTTGGGGGGGGGCTTAGCCCTTAAATCCCCGATCCTTATTTACGCATATATGTCTATGGTACATGGATAATTAGACCGTACTTATTTTAAGCAAATTTAAATAACACCATTTAATTCCTATTTCTAATAAACCATAAACCGTACATTTTTATTGAATTTTTTTATATTATACAAATATGTAAACTTATCTACTTACAATCTGGAGACACTTGGTTATTTGAATAAAATATCATGTTGCTTGCATTGATATATAATCCAATACTCAAATTGGAATTTATTGTTGTCATTGTTGTAACATACTGTTGGAAATTGTCGTAAAACGATTCATCAAAATGATAATCTAAATTCTGAGAAGAAAAAAATGTATTTAATATTCATTAGTTTCAATCAAATTTCCTAACTACATTTAGTTAGCTATCAACATACAGTTGCGTTTATAGTGCACCCCCCCCCCCCCAAAAAAAAAAAAAAATAAAAGTTTATGTATGTAGAATTATCATTATTAATTAGATATACTGGAGGGTAATCCCGAGTAGTAGACAATGGTTTCTGTACCCCCTCCCCACCCACTGATATTAAATCCTATAATATACACCAATACATATATTATGTATTATATGTATTATTTAATATTTATTTTTTTTTTAAGTAAGTGGCACCGATGCGGTCGGGACTCGGGACCTTTGCGCCATGTGCTTAATTTATTTTTCGGTCTACCCGAGTATTAAATGTAAGTATCATACATTCATACATATTATATGATAAGCTATATATAATATTTATGTAGACTTGGGTAGTATTCCTAGTATAGTAGGTATTCCGGATGCTTTTAGAATACAGTTTCCCAAAAGTATTAAGTGCTGTAGGTATTCGGAATATATTTAAAAGTAGGTATTTAGAATAATTTATTCAAAATAGG
Organism: Macrosiphum euphorbiae; assembly: GCA_949089665.1. Lineage (NCBI taxonomy): Eukaryota > Metazoa > Arthropoda > Insecta > Hemiptera > Aphididae > Macrosiphum > Macrosiphum euphorbiae. Next base: position 82,528,729 of record CARXXK010000001.1, read on the forward strand.
TACTATAATATAATAACGAATCGTGGTTTGAAATAAAGCGATCACTATTAATACTTGAAGTATTAATTTTTTTAAATTTAAATTTAACTTATCAATGGATAGGTAAGTACCTATAATTACATTTTATGATCAATATGTTACTTTAATGGTAGTGACGGATCCAGAAGTTACCCAAGGGGGAGTGGCAAATTTTCAAAAATTAAATTGAATTTTTGGTTAGCGAAATATTATAATAAGAAATAAAGTTAAAAAGACAGCCCAAGGGGGTGGGCCAACGCCCCTCCACCCCCTCTCATATTCGTTACTGTTTAATGGAGACTCCAATAGTTACCTAGATTAGGTTAGGTTAGGTAACTATCTAAAAACGTTAAACATAAAATGGTTCATTTATGATTATATTCAAATGTGATAAAAAATACTGTTTAATTATAGCCTAAACAGGTTGGTACTTACACTACTATAATCGTAGTTTAAATTCTTTAGTATTAATCCTACTACATTATAATCACTTAAAAAATTGTATAGGCTTTCTGCTTCATTTGTTGTATTTGAACCATTCATTGCTTCTATCCAAGCTTTGGGGGTTTCATAACCATAATATAAATACAACGGCTTATCAGAAGATCCAAGAGCTATCACGCTTCCTGTAAAAAAAGTGTATTTTTTAATTTGCAGCGAAAATATAGTATTTATGATTTTTGCCAATTATATATCTATATTATATTCATATACCTATAAGCACCTTCTTTTGCTATAGAATACCTTATAATAATCTAAATTTTAAACATTATAAAGTAAATCATTTTGAGTAAAAATTCCCGTTTTTCCTTAATTTTTCTTTTGTTTTTCACGGCACTTTTCATCCCGTCTTACAGCACAAATATTATCTCACTATCTCACCCTTTCCAAGAGCATTGACACTTTGCAACAAGTGCTCCTATAACGACTTCTTTTTTTCGCCTTTACCTTACTAATATTTTATTTTCATATTGTACTTTAAACCAGAATGATTAATACGCCGTTATTGTTAAACTGTATGGTAATATTTTTCTATTGTTTTTTTTGTTTATTTTTATCAGCTGTTTATAATATTATATAATATTATTATTTTACTATATTATATTAGTCACAGACCGCAGTGCAATTTTAACACTGAGCCTAAGCCCGTTTTATTCCATTATTTAATTACTTGAATAGAGTTCAATAAACATTATTAATATTATTATATAAAAAATAATATTAAGTTAACAATTTAATTATAATGTGATCCTTGGGCTTGTTTTTTTCAAGCACTTAATTTTTTAATAGCCGGCTCCACGGATAAATAAACTCGTAAATCTGAACACAATGCTGAAAATATTCTGGAGTTCGTGTGGCGAAACTTGATGAAATTGATCACTTTACAATAATCGTTTAGAATATCCTTCAACCTGCAGGAAGAGGTTTCGATGGATGATGCAACAATGAGCAGTGTTGGGAAAGATAACTAATATTTTTATCTAGATTAAAGATAAAGATAATGACTAAAGGCTTATCTAAGATAAAGATAAAAGATAATCTTTTAATTATCTAGATGAAATAAAAAGATAAAAGATAAAAGATAATTATTTAAAATAACATTTAGGGTCTAACTCTTGGCTATCTTTTTAAAATAACTTTTTTATTTAATGACTTAAGGTTTGATGGAATATTCCTATTATTCTTAAAAGTTAATAGGTAAATAAATGATTTACAGATATAGATTAATTTAAACTATTATTTATTAAGACCTACCTATATCTTAATATTTGTACGATTATGACTAACGGGCTAAATAAAATAATAAAATCTTAATTTAACAAAAAAAAAAAATTAAAATTAAAAAAAATATCTCTAGTTTGCTCGGTTTAACATCTATTATCTATCGACAGAAAAAACGCAAAAAGATAAGTATAAGATAAAGATACTCTGGATTTATCTAGATAAAAGATTAAAAATAATTTTGACGTTATCTAGATTATCTTTAGATAATTTTATCTAGATAGTCCCAACACTGACAATGAGTCCACTTTATCAGGGGGGATACTGCCTTGGCACGCTCAAGGAAACCAGAGTAACAACCCGAATATACTTGCCACCTATCACCATCAGTACTTAAACCACAGCACTGTGACTACTTTATTTTTTTTAGATGGGGTGATTTGTACCACTTCTGGTGATACTATAGCTTGTTTGAAACGACGCTTTAACAGCACCTACGTTACCATAACCTGAAGATAGGTTATAGCCTATAGGTATGCATTTTGCACTTATTTTTATTTTCCAGCAAACGTTTGAAAAAAGTGACATATTTTTCCTTTAAATCGGAATTTTTAATAAACTAATTACAAGTACCTAAGTTGTGAAGGTTTCATATTGCTATTAGCTAGTATTTCCCCACAGACAACACATTCAGGTTTTGCGAAACGATCAATCGTATAATTGATGAAAACCTGTGGCACAAATATTCATCAGAATATGTCCTAAATCCTAATCTTTCCCGGCATTAGAAGTTTAGTATCATCACTGACATATCTAACCTGTGATGGTAACTTCTTGAGATTTTCTGTGGCAAAATAAGTAATCGATGACGGCAGGTCTTGAGTGTGAATATGATCAGTTGATTCGTCAGGTTTTCCTTTTACTGACGCTACCAGTTTTTAACCAATCGATGGTCGAAAATATATGTTTTTAAAATAATGTTAAAAAATGTAAAAAAAATAAATGGTACTACAAATATGAAACCACTGTATATTTATGTACGTAGTACGTTATGTGAGACACGTAAACTTTGAAAGCAAGCGACTGATTAATTTTTGGAGTACGTGCCAATATCAAACAAACTGTTCACAGTGGTGGTTTTATCTGAATTAAAGATACAAATGGTATGCAATTATTACGAGCAACGCCACGCAGTGGCAGATCCAGGGAGGGGAAGGGGGAATTTGCCCCCTCCCCAATCGCCGTAGTTTCCCTTTGTTTTACACTATCCTTAGCCAATTTCGTAGCCAATTTTCGTATTTTTTGTACTTTTGCCTCCCAACGAAAAAATTAAGCCCTAGATCCGCCACTGACGCGACGTTACCTGATCAGCTAAAATCTAGTGTACATACTGAACGTGGCCTATAGTGATATATTATACTCTTATTTTACCTATCATACACTTATACTATATATTACGAAAAACCAATTTACAACATTTTTACAATAGTCAATATTTCACAAATAATATGTAATTTCAATTAAATACTCCCAATTTCACTTTTTCCGGGGACCCCCAATACCTTCACGGACCCCTGGTTGAGAAACAATGTAATGAACTAATAAATATGCGACTGCTACCTGTATATCTGTCCTAGTATTCCCCGTTTTCAATAACAGTTTTTACTTACTTTCATCTTTTTTAGAAAAACTAAAAGTGAAATCAGGATGACAAATTAAGCCATCATAAACGAATGATGTACACTCTTTTGGTATCCAATCTAATGGCATGGGATCATATGGACAAAATGTTCCGTGTTCATCAAAATCACCTGAATACATACATGGTGCTATTCCGAGCACTGAAAAATAAAAATAATTGCTAATTAATATTACCATTGATTATAATAATATATACTAATATATACCAATAAATTATGGTAGGTTATAGCTACGGCGGGGCGGCGTTTATTTTCCTATTAATATTTTGTTGAGATTGACAATTTTACATTCGTAATATATTTTGAATAGAATGTCCGATTTGAATAATTCAAAAAGTAATCTACAGGTATTGAAACAGTCTTGAATACGAAATGATTTATTTGGAGAAGGATTAATACAAAAGTATGGATAGCATGGTCAGATTTTGGTCAGCATTTCTAATTTCTATCAACCTTTATCATGAAGTTTTTTGTAAATATTGTCGATATTGATATATTCTTTAATATCGTAGAACAATTTTTTGTTCTTTCATCAACTATATAGTTTCTGCAGCGCATGCGATGAAAGACATTTTATTGTTTATTTTTTTACACCTTGGGTTATACTATTGAAATGTTAGTAGGGATTCCTATTTTATTCTAGTAATAAATATAGACTATGTTACTCAAGGATAATGTAGAATTCTAATGGTGAAAGAATTTTTGAAATAGGTCCAGTAGTTTTTGAGTTCTTTCGTTACAAACATACAAAAATACAAATATTTTCTCTTCATAATATTAGTATGGATTAAACGTACCTAGGTACTACCCATTATAATGTATTTTATCACTGGGCACTGGCTATGTGTGACTTAAGAATATTTTATGTAGTGAAATTGGATTTTGAGTTTTTCAATATTATAATCGACTTCATTTTCGAATTTTGATTGTTATTTTTTATACATTTTTCGTTTGTGATTCTGAGTGTTGCGAAGATTGGTTTCACATTGATGAATTTATTATTTGTTTGACTGCTCACTGTTATTACGTGTTTACTGTTTATTGACTATATTTTATAGACTTGGATTTTATTTCTTTAATTTTTGGTCGAATTTAGATCATAGAAATAAAAATTATTTTTTAGTTAAAATTTATTTATTTTAGACTGAGCAGAGCGTTTAAGATTTATATTAGATTGATATTACAGTTAAATGTTTTTTTTTAAATTGTGCTTGTTTTAAAACATTAAAAATGCTCAATGTTCAACTTAAATATATTTTCTGATAGGATAGTGAATCTAGTTGGTACTTAGCTGGGCGGAAAGTAAAAAATGCCTAGTACTTTTTTTAATATTAAAGAAAAACAAAAAAAAATAATGGAAAAATCGGGGGAAAATGAGAATTTTAATGCATTACTAATTTTTGACCTAATCGATTATGTTATTTTTCCTTAATTCAAAAACAAATAACTGTATAGATACTTGAAATTTTTATCAAAATGTTATATACATACCTAAGCATTTTCTATAGGTTATCTGAAATACTAGGCCATGTGGTATCAATTTTGATCTAAGTACTTACTGACATTTGAAAATTTCGATTTTCCATACATTTTTTAATAAGTTGTTAATAATACTGGAATTAAAAGAAAAAGTTGAGCGTCATGTTGACTGTTGAGTGTGATTCCACTAATTATTTGTATGTGAATCTGAAGCTTAAATTTTTAAGAACTAGAATATTTGCTCTTAAGATAACAATCTAAGTTATTTTAATGTAATTCAAAGAATACTTTATAATATTTTAGGAACACAACAGTGAAATTCCACTCACTGCATTACTTTATCATCAAAAAGTAGATTTTAATTTTATTTCATTTAAAAAAAAATTATGAATATGTGTGAATGTTATAAATTCTTTATCGGCATAATTTGTTTTTCCTTTTTTTTTAAAAAAATCTATTGATTAAACATTTTAGTTTCAGTCAAAAAGTTTACCTACACCAAACATCTATTGCGTACTGCAGAGTTGTTTTAAGTTTAAATATAGGTACCTAACTATATATATGGGCTTCGATAATTTTTCCTCAAATTCAGTTATAGTGATTATGTTTTAATAAATTCGAAAAATAGTCATAATATATAAATACTTTATTACATAGTATAAGACTCATAATATACCTAATTATATCTATATACAATGATATTTAAAAAATATTTAAACGACCTATAATAGGGCCATGGTAAACTCTTAATATCATGGATATCAATCCATTTTCTCTCTCATTTTGACAGACTTGGATTGTTCATGAATTTTACGAATATGATTAAAAGTGGATTGTTTTTTTTTGTGAGTGTAATTAAAAGTTGAAATGATGTGCCATATTTAGATTGATAAAAGTCCCTACAGATTTTATAAATTATTTTTATCGTATTCTTTATAAACATAATTTTTTTTTCTTTTACCTATATTATATCAAACTCGCTCAAACACATAATAAGAAACTCGCCCAAACACATTACTTTAATTACTTTATTATGTATGTGAAAGCCGAAAAGGTAATTCGTTAAAACGCATAACTCCCATAATTGACAAAGTTAATAGATAATAATAATATTTTGCATAATATTGGGTTTATTGATGTCACATAAATGCATTTGCCAGTTTGTGACCAAACTGTGTGGTATGCAGAGTGTAACATAACATAAGTTAAATTTGATAATTTTATAGATTTTCATTGATAGATATATATACCCAAGTGAATAATTAATTGATTTGATTATATATATATATTTAAGTATATAACTATATTTATTTACCAGAAGTATTTAATGTCTTGGCGTTTATTCTGACCCATACATTTTGAAGAACAATAATTGTTATAAGTAATATAAAACTTTTCATTTTATTTTTATAAAAACCCTACACTATTAAGTATATTATAGTTAAATCATAAAATAAAACACAATTGTTGGTATTAAATTATTCGAATAACTACAAATTATATAGCTAGATCATTATAAATGATGCTAACTTGCAGTTGTATTTGAATAGTAATAATATGGAAATATTATACAATAGGTAAATTGTAAAAATAACTAAATAAATATTAATATGTCATACATTATCTACCGAAATAATTATTTCATACAATGTGAGTAATAAAATAACATTATAAATAAATTAAATAAACGGCAAAATTAGTATACGTCATTATACCTCAGCAGGTATTTGTATAGTTTATATTATATTGTAAAAAATACAATACAATTTTTGTAATTAAATTAATCAAATTCCTACAATTTGTCATTGATCTTATATAATATATCTTGTTGATGATGATTATAAATTACAACATCCTGCAGTTGTATTTGAATAGAAATAATATGACAATTATAGTGTAATCAATAAAATTAACAGCAATCATTATATAATATTTTTTTTTCTGTGAAATCGCAACTGTTTCAAATTTATGATCATACATTATACATACAATTCAGTATTTTTAACTATTAATTATTTTATGTGTCAATACTCAATTATGTATATATATATACCTATATTACTGATAGTAATAATATTGTTAATTATTATAAGTATTATTGTAGCACTGTCTTGTAACGTTAGTGTTTGATAGACAATTAATTATATAGAGCAGCTATAGTATCTCGTGAGAATGATATATATATGAGTCAGATCCCTAGTGTGGGAACTGAACTCTATACATGGAAGGCGCATTGTATATAATTCATGTATTGAAAAGTGTCCGCATATCTAGGGCCGCTATTTGGAATCCGTTAGTGTTCCTATCGATGATTTGTCGTTGATAGAATTATTTTATTAGCTTATCTTCTACGAAATATCAGTGATATACCGGTGGATCGCGGGCAACAGGTACTATTCTTTGGATCGCATATTTCGCAGATAATTTTTTATTGTTTGTTCTATGAGAAGAACCAAAATGGCAGCCTACTAGGGTGGGAGTGTGGGACAGTTTTTTAGCACGTTCCATAGTAGGTATACAGTTCAGCGAGTGTGGAATTTTGAGATTTTCTTCGAGTTGAACAATATACCGTAACCGTACAATAAACATTCGCCTTATTATTTACTTTGCATTGATTGCTAACATTAACAACCATATTAATTATGTCACGCATTTAAAATATCGGGTGATGGTACCCGGGGCAAGTAGCTATTAGGAGCTTTGTCGGCCGACCAGATTCCGGCCCCTCTCACTCATATCCAATTTTCTCAAGCCGGCCGTAGCCCGTCTTTCTTAAATCTTGTACAGGATCTGCCATGGATCCATGGTAGCATGGGGGTAGGGCAGTGGCGCACACTCAAAAATATTTAGGGTTAGCAAATTGAATCGTTATTGGTGGCTATTTTTACATATTTTGGAACTTTACGCTTATTGTTATAAATATTATCATAATTTATTTTATCATATTCTACAAATAATAAATGCATTTTGTATTTAATATCGATAATATTATGACCGTTGTTATATGTACCTAGACCTACCGCTACAAAATGTATTGTTATCATTAAGTATTAACTAATTATTTATTTTTTACATAGAATAAAAATTCTTCTTTAGATAATAAATTGTGTGTCACCAAGTCTTTAAAAATACAGTCAACTAGGCGACAAAATATCTTCACTGGGCGACATTTGTGTCATATGAAATCAGACAAATGGCAGGGATAACATTTGATTCACGTATGGAATTATAATGAGTTGATTGCAATGCTAACCACCGTCTGACGTATGAACATACCACTGCTTATGGCAGTGCTATTAGCAAATTAAACATCCAGTTATCGGTTATCAACTACCAAATATTTGCAAAATGCATCCTTTTTGTATTTTTCATAGTATTTGTTACAATATTTCAGTTTATTATTTTTTAAATAAGAATATTGGATTTCATAGTCAATCAATCGATCTGCCAATACGGAAAAGCTCGAACCTATAGTAAAGTAATTATTTTAAATCCCGAAGACTTCAATGATGTTTTCAAAAACGCTACCCAACGCAGAATGGCAGAATGGTGTTATGATAAATTATAATTTTTATTTATGTGACAACGTTTTTTTTTGTTTGTTCAAGTTGTATGATTATTTATAATTTTTTTAACTAAACAGTAATATATTTCAAAATGTACGTATTGTGCATATATTTAATCAGAATTTTCAATGCTTAAAATAACTTTTAGGGGGTGCCAGTGGCAGCCTTTTGCATGCCCTGAAAAAGAGGTCTGCGCACACCTATGACTTCAGATGTTATCACTGGTTAAAAATATAGTGACACGTCCCAAGTGCACGTGCACTACCTACCCAAACTCAAGAAAAATTGAAAATATAAATCATAATTATACAACCAAGTACTTATAGTGTTATTATGATTATTTTTAAAAAGGTGTGCAAGTGGGTGTCGCTCTGCTTCACAGTAGGTTACAAGTGGGTCACTTTATAATGGATGGTATTACATTTGAATTCAATGATATTATATCATGATTGTATAAGAAAAACGATTCTGAGCGGAGACGGTATGTCCTTCTAGGTATAAGACATATTATATACTTATCTATGGTATTAAAAAAAATGACCTATAATGAATTCCAAATTAATCATATCACAATATCCATTAAGTACTTATAACGCGTTATACACCAACAACAAACCCTGATACTATCATAAATACCTATATAGTAGTATACTTTAGAAGTTTCAAGTACCCACGATTAATATTATAAAATCACAACAAAATAACTAAAATATTAATATAAAAGGTGGGCAAGTGGGTATCGCTCTGCTGTACAGTAGGTTACAAGTGGGTCACTGTATAATGGATGATATTAAATTTGAATTCAACGATACAATATCATTGTATAAGAAAAACGATTCTGAGAGGAGACGGTATGTCAGTCTAGGTATAAGACATATTATAATATTATATACATATCTATAATAAGGTACCTATAATAAATTCCAAATTAATCATATCACAATATCCATTAGGTACTTATAACGCGTTATACATCAACAAAAACCGTGATACTATCATAGATATATGTAATAGTACACTTTAGAAGTTTCAAGTACCCACGAATAATATTATACATTCACAACAAATAAGTAAAATAGTTATTCTAGGTTTTTTATTATGTAATTTTGTCCAAATTTGAATTTAAAATGTCTGTAAAAAATAACTGTGTTCATATATTTTTTAGATTTTTTGGTTACCGTATGAGCTATTTATGAGAACCTTTGTTTTAAATTATTTTTTATCTGCCTTTGAAACAATATACTAGGAGCCTTCTATTAAATTTTCAAGCTTTCGCAACCAACAAATACATTTTTATTGATATTTTTAGAAAAAAAACTAAAAAAAAAATGGAAAATGAAAATGTGCCTAAACAGTTCAAAATAAATCAAAATATTTTGAAAATTTTATCGTGTATAAAAAATGCAAATATAAACAACCAGTGAAAATTTCATGAATATACGTTCATTTGTTTTAGAGTTACACCAAAAACCAAAATCTATTTTGCGTAAAAATTCCCGTTTTTCCTTAATTTTTATGTTGTTTTTCCCGGCGCTTGTGAAAACTACTGGGAATTTTTACTTTTGACCCACCAAAGTACCAACTAGTTTCACTTTCCTATCAGAAAAGATACTGTTGAAGAAAATCCAAGCACTTTTACTGTCCTAAAACGTGATGACAGACACACACAAAAAAAAAAAACACACATTATTGTAAAATCAATACATTCATCGTTTCACTCAGAATCTAAAACAAAATTCAGAATATTATGAAAATAATATAATATTTGGATTGGGTTATTTCGATGGCCAAATAGCCGGGCGGTTGTCCTCGACAGAACGGTATCGCCGTATCGGTGTTTATTATAGCAGTGCATTTTTTAAGCTAGTAAAGTGGGGCGACATAATGTCGCCTAGTGAAGATATTTTGTCGCCTAGTTGACTGTATTTTTAAAGACTCAACATTTATTAAAGAAGAATTTTCATTCTATTTAAAAAATAAATAATTAGTAAATACTTAATGGTAACAATACATTTTGTAGGTAGGTCTAGGTACATATAACAATGGTCATAATATTATCGATATGAAATACAAAATGCATTTATTATTGTAGAATATGATAAAATAAATTATATTTATAACAATAAGCATAAAATTCCAAAATGTGTAAAAATAGCCACCAATAACGATACACGAGACGACTGCGAAGCGCGACGGACGACGGTTCACGGTATGTCGGTATTGTCAATAATATTAATTTATATTTTATAGTTATTTAACATTTGCCTTGCATTGTGACGACTGACGACGTTCGTAGACCGTGGCTGCGTGGCAATAAAAAGAATTTTTATCGATTATTAACTAAAATCAAGAAATGCGATAACTGGTAAGCAGTGGTGGATCTAGGGGGAGGACAAATCACTTCCCCCCAAAATCGCTGTAGTTTTCCTCTGTTTTACACCGCGCTTAGCCAATTTTGTAGCCAATTTCAATTGTAACTTTTTGTACTTTGGCCCACCCATGTTCCTCTCAAAATTAAGCCCTGGACCCGCTGGTAAGTACTTTAATAACTAGCAGAGATAAAATAAAAGTAAATTGGATGATTTTGATTGCCTAGGCCCTAGATTAGTAGAGTATAGACATTTTAATTATATTACGTATACCAAATACATAATAGTATAATTGGTGTGGAAGTTGTGCATCGGGTCGTCTTGTGGAAAAACTGAGGGGCGAGTCGATCCTGTGGGGTCCTTATATAATATGATTTTGGTGTAATCCCTTCTTCTTTCACCTATTGATGTGTTTATGATTTTGTCGGCTGTGGGTGAGTTGCGGCCCGGCGTGTCGTTTCCGGTGTTGGAGACCGGTGAATTGCGGCCCGATAATATTTTAGCTATAGGTGAGTTGCGGCCCGAAAAATTATCATTATCTATGTACCTATTGGCTAGTAACTACATTATGTACGATGTATCTGTCAGATAGCTATACATATAGTGATAAACGAATTGTTCGATACGTATGGCAAGTTATATAGCAATACAGCCTGCAGAAAATGACCAAATTGTGAAATTTACAGACTACATTTTTAAAAACTATATTTCTCCAGACGCTATGTTCTCCCCAAATATTTGGGCACAATTTACTGCTAGCTGCAACCGTACTACTAACAGCTGTGAAAGTTTTCATTCAAAACTAAATATGTCGTTCTACACTAGCCATCCTAACATTTATAACTTCGTTGAAGTTCAATCTGAAAAAAAACATAAGATTCAGAAGTAAAAGTGTAAGAACAAAGAAAATGTGTGAAAAAAGAGCTTTCATTAGAGAGCAGATGACAAAACTCGAGCTAAAAGAAATAGATAATTTTGAATTAGTTAAATCGTTAAGTTTCAAGTTTTTTCCAAAACAATAGAATATTATTATCATTATATATTATATTCTAGAAACGCAAAATATTATTAGTTAATTTTTTTTTTTTTTATATTCTTGAAATGACAAATATTAATAATATTAGACAATACTAGAAAATACGTAATATTAATAAATTTATATTGTGATGTTTATATACATGTACGATGTACTATGTATAGACTTTAGTATATATTATATATTATGTAGTATATAGATTATTGTATGGCCGCAATTCGTACGTACCTCTCATAAACCCGGGCCGCAACTAGTACGCTATTTAGGGTTTGGGCCGCAACTCACCAACACCGATTTTGTCTTCAGCGGTATGACAGTGGGGCCCCTGGTTATTTATTTTGTTATTATGTTCCAACGTCTTGATCGGAAAATTGACGACGGGGTCTTGAAGTAGGTATATGAGTTACAATGCGGTGTAGTCTGGTGCCGTTGATAATTGATGATTTTGTTTTTACTAAGCGTCTGGTTGGAGAGGTGTTGAATATTATTTAATATGTTTTGCATGTGTCGTGTGTGTGTACGAGGGCGGCTAAATATATGCCTAATGCGTATATATGTATATGTAGTATGTACACTGGGTCACCCCACACCCCATACGGACCGTCGCTATTAGTTATTCTGTGTTTTTATTTAAGTATAGCAATATAATATATTACAGATCAATAACCAATATGTTACCTAAATCACATTTTTTAAATTTAAATCCCGGTATTCGAGTTTTGGCCAAATACCTACATAGGTAACTTAAAAATAATTCATATTGTAATTTGATTAGGTATCAAAAAAATATAACATCTCATACACGGTATCTAGGGGCAAGGGGGGGGGGTGGGGGGAGATAATGTACTAGAATGTGTATAAACTTGCGGACCTGCAGTTTGTGTAGTTAAATTTGGCATGCGAACTATAACAGAAATAGAAAACTAAAATAGGTACATATTGTAGTTCACAAAGATTTCTCTAAATGAACGATTTATCAATTATATGCCGTATTATAGATTCTGAGTATAATATATAAGTTCTATGGATTTAGCATATAATATATTTTATATCATCTATGGCAATCGCCAATTGTCGACATTCGTCAGAGACAATCAGCGACGGAAAATGAACATCGTTGGTGCATTGGGGAGGTCAAAATTTAAAATTCCCAGTAATTTTCAAAAGCGCCAAGAAAAACAAAAGAAAAATTAAGGAAAAACGGGTAAAAATTTTTTTATTCAAAATCGATTTTTCACAAAATTGAATTTGGTTTTAGGTGTAACATTAAAACAAACGACCTTAGATACATGACATTTTCACTGGTTGTTCATATTTGCATTTTCTATACACGCTACAATTTCAAAATATTTTAATTTATTTTTAACTGTTTAGGGACATTTTAATTTTCCATTTTTTTTTAGTTCTTTTTCTAAAAATATCAATAAAATTGTATTCGTTGGTTAAAAAAGCTTGAAAATTTAATAGAAGGTTCCTAGTGTATTGTTTCAAAGGCAGATAAAAATATTAAAAATCCTTAGGCACAGTTTTTTTTTAAGCATTTAAAGTTCAAAAATTGACAAAATATGGAAAAATCACGAAAATTTTCAAACTATTTTGACTCTTTTTGAGCTATCTATAGTCATGAGAAAATTATTTTGTAAATTATTTATCAGTTTAAAATTCATAAAGTTCCTTGTCCCAACCCCTTTTTTTTTAAGAATTTGTAGGGAAAAATATAACATCCCCTTATTTATTTATGCATATGACACTCGGCACGAGCTCTTATTTAGATTTAAATTTGACAGAATTAATAGATAAACATATATAGAATATTAGATAAAATATAATAGACTAATAACAATAACAACAACAAATAAAACAAAGCAGACTAAAATATTATAGGACATGTTCTTCAAACATGGTTGTTAGAGTCGAATATCAAGTTCCTCTAGCCATTTGATCGCCATTGGTCCGCAGATGTGTAGAGTTGCTATCCCTCCTTCAAATCTTCTTCTTTGACATTCCTCAACAATATGGCTTGTAGTCTGTATTAGACCGCACTCGCACAACGGGGAATCAGTCATGCCCCATTTGTGTAATTGATAGTTACACCTACCTTGCCCAGTTCTTATTCGGTTTAGGGCCCTCCATTGTGCTCGGCTGAGCTCGAACCCAGGTACTCTGCTATCAGGAACGCTAACTAGGAAATGGTTTCGGACGTTAGTGTTTGTCCATTTGTTTGCCCACATCTCCTCTATTGATTTATTTGACCGTGCCATGCTCCATATAGGTTTTCTGGAACTAAGTCTCTTGGGTGGGTGGTTTGCTATATCTATTTGTACAGGTAAGTCTGGATAGTTGCTCAGTTTCAGTATCATTGACTCAGTCTGGACTTGCCTGCGTAGGTCTGGAGGGGCTATATTAGACACGACCGGCAACCAATCTAGTTGGGTTGATCTCACGGTGCCTGTTATGATTCTCATGGTGTTATTCAACTGTACGTCGACCTTCTTGCAATGCACGCTTCTGGCCCACACAGGGGCACAGTAGTCTGCCACGCTGTACACTAGGGCTAGCCCTAGTGTAACATCCCCTGAACTGGATCTATGGAGTATGGCCTCCGGCGGGAGAATGCATTAGATATTAGAATGTCTATCACAGATAGAAACTACTATGAATTATAATTTATAGTACATATTTGTGATGCCTATAAACTTATGGACTTATTTATTTGGTTAAATTTAGTATGCGATAAATAACTGAAATAGAAAACAAGAATACATTGCAGACCACAATCATTTCTGTAAAAGAACACACGATTTATCAATGGACCGTTTATGTGCTGAGTGTAGAAGTTCTATGGATTTATCATATTAAAAAATATATTTTATATCATCTATGGCAATCGCCAATTGTCGACATTCGTCTGCGACGATTAACAATTCTAATAATTTTAGTGAAAAAAAAAATAATAAGCCATCAATAAGGACAGATAGTTCGTTAAGCCGTATATATTATTATGTAAGTTTTAACACGAATTCGCACATTTCGTTATGTTCAGGTAATTTTCATAAAATATTTCGATAATTTCAAGTTACAGTTCGTAACGAGATGAAGATAGCTGTTTCTTCGGTGGCGTCACGTACTGGACGTTTGCATTGTTGATTATGCACTCTAGCTAGGTTTCACCGGAAGAGTCGATGTTTCAACGTAAGTTTGTTTTCATAATTTCATATTATTTTGGGATTTACGTTTTATTTTTAGGCATTTTTATAATTAAAAACATAGGTAATATAACGTAATGTTGTAGTAGAAGCTGGAAACTGTAGTACCTATTTTCTAATTAATAATCCAATTAATGTAATTTTTTTAATTTTTTTAATTTTAATGTAACATTTATTATGCCTACACAAAACACTTATCTACCAAAAATGAATTTTTCACAAAATTGTTGTTTTAACGATAAATGACAATTTTAGTTCCCTATTATGGTGAATGTATTTAATACAAACAAAAAATTAATGTTTGAAAATACAATTTACTATATTATTATTTACTAAATACAAAGAAACTTAAAAATAAAACTATGATCATTGATTACATACAGAGTACCTATAATATATTATGCATGGAACACGAATGTTTATTTTGACTACCCATCAAACACAAAAAAGAAATAATAACAAAAAAATTAAAAATTAAATACACATCATAGTAAAATCAAAATATTCATCGCTCTGTTTAGAATCTAAAATATAAATTATAGGTACCCGATACAATTAAATTAACATAATATTAAATAATAATTAATAATTTTGTGATCAGCAATATTCGTAGAAAATGTTAGACTTGGAATTTTACAAATCTAGTTGGTATTATGGTAGGCACTGTAAATTTAATGTACTTAGGTACTGTATATCTTCATGTTAACTCTAAAATCCAGGAATCACATTTTCATTTAACGATTTTTAAAATACAATATTATGCTTTTATAAAAATATATGCTTGTACTTCTGATATATATTCACCATATTAATAAATAATTAAATTAACAAACGAAAATAATAATTAAAATAATATTTATATCATATTTAATATTATTATAATTGAAATTCAAAATTATAAACTATTTTGATTTTTGTCATAATATAAAATCTAATGAACAAATATTGTTCCTTAACACGGAACTCTTTTACATAAAAAGTTGCGTTACCTATATGATATCCGTGGATTCGTCATATTGACGTACCTAGTATAATATCTATCATTTATATTCCATGGCAAATCTCAGTCATTGCAGAGGACACAGTCGTCATTAAAAATTCCAAAATTTCAATAAGCAAAGCAGATATGAGCAAAAAACTTACTGCGTCCCGTATAATTTTATTTTTCATAAATCACAATATTTTAAGTTCTGTATTCTCTGAAGCGTTTCGTCATCGGCGTCACAGTTCTCACACTTTACGGATTCCACCGAAAGAGTCGATAATTAAACTATTAAAGTAAGTTTTTTCATATTCTTTTGGGGCTTAATTTTACTTTCATTTTTTCTAAAATATATGGTAAAAAATAAATCATATTTCGCTATAAAAAAATAATAAAACATAAAGTATTTTAAATTTGATTGGAATAATTTTTTATGATCATAACCACATTGCCTACAGATTATTCAGCATTAGTACAGCAGTATTTTTAGTCATTTTTGCTCAAAAAATTACATTTAAATGTGTCGTCGTGTATTCGTGTGTATAAATTATAATAATATACTCTAAGGGCCGTTCTTACAATGTCTGGGGTAAAGTGTCGATTAACGCTAACCGACTAATAACAGATTTTATTACCTGCAGGATTATACGGGTTATGTGTAGGTTAAATTTAACCGGACATTGTAAGAACGGCCTTAAAAGTTTTATAAATCCACGAACACCTACTATTTTTAAATTACAACAAAATAACTAAAATCGTTATTCTTTGTTTTAATAAGTAATTTCGTCCAAATTTGAACTTATAATGTCTGTAAAAATTAACTGTGTTTTTAATAGATTATTTAGTTTTTTTTTGTTTGAGTATGAACACTCACTATGAACTATTTTTGAGAATTCTTGTTTTACATTTTCAATCCTTAGCAATAAAAGTTGAACATTTTATAAATTTTACTACTAAATAGTAATTTGTAAACTATCAATTTGATAAATTTTGTTAAAAATTGAACTTTAATTTCTTAAAAAAATGGATCTTATATGAATCTTTATTGTTTCTCAATTGCTATTATAACTGCTCATGAGAAAACTTTTATTACATTTTCATATAATACTGTTAATAGTTGTTGAATAACAACAAAATAAGAAAATCGTTATACGAGAATCATACACAAATCATTGTAAAATCAAAATATTCATAGCTCCAGTATTCCACTCTAAAATACAAGCTAACACACAAGCCCGGATTAAGGGGGGGCAAGGGTGGCACGGTTGCCCATTGATTTTGGGGGCCCATCTTTATCCCAAAAATATATTTTTTTAACGCTTTCAATACATTAAAAAAAAAAATATATATATTGAAGTAGGTATAGGTATAGGTAGTAGATAAATTATTATTACTTAATAAATAATAATTATAAAATAAAATTGTTCTCAATTTTATATCATGAAAAATTACTATAAATAATGAACTGTGTTGGTAAACACAATTTTCATTATGTTTTTTTTTCTGAGTATTTTCGATTACTGATTTAACTATTAAGTAGGTATATAGGTAGTTATAAGAAAAAAATATTTAGCTCTTGTAAATTAGGTATTTCAGTTAAAAGTATTAACGCAATACGCATATTATACTAAACTTTCGAGGACCATAGTTAATAAGTAATATATTACGTATTTCCATATAATATATATATATATATATAATATATTGTTGTAATAAAAGGCTAAACGGCTGAAATCTAAATTATAATTTGTTTATCTTATTTTAATGGTTGACTTTTTATTAGGAATAAATGGAAGTGTTAATTTTAAAATAAAAGTGTTCTCTAAATTAGTGGAAGCATAAATGCAATAAGGGGAAAATATACATTTTGGGTTATCAATTATCACTTTTAAATGGCTTGAAACCGATTGAAAAAATATTCTGTTTTATATTCGATTTATACACTGGTTTCCAATTTTTTTCGGTTTTGGTTTTGGATTTAATACCGATTTCCAATTTTTTCCGATTTTGTTTTTGATTTTGTCATCGGTTTCAGTTTTTAAACGGTTTATACTGGTTTCAAAAATCGGTTTCAAGACCTGGACTATTTACGTTCATTTTTAGTTTATTAATTTTTTTGAATCGCTGGATCGAGCGTCCGATCGCTTGTGTAAAGTTAACTTTCAAAAATGTCAAGATAGAAAGATTTTCAAAAAAAAAAAATACCGTTTTTTAAATTATATTTTCGGTTTTTAATTATTATACAGGTATCCAATTTTTTTCGAGTCGGTATTGAATTTAATACCGGTTAAAGTAAATTTTAAATTAAAGGTGGCTTAAAAGTTTTTTGTGATAATGAATAAAAGGAAACTGAGAAAAAAGGGGCGCCAAAATCGTAAATACGCCACTGGTACTATGACGTTAGATTCACTCTGTATATTTTTTGCATAGTAAAAAATTATACAATAATATAAAGTCGTTAATATGTAATAATACAATTATTTTGAAGTTAAAGTTGAAAGGGGGCCCACTAAGTGTATGGTGTCTCGGGGCCCAATTGATCCTTAATCTGGGCTTGCTAACACATAATAGTTAGGTAGGTGTAATACAAATTAAACATTATACATATAAAATATAATATCCGTGACGCTTAGGTCATAAGAATATTGTTGAACATTTTACTACAGGCTGCGTGTTATTTCAGAAATGGCATTTAACTCGTCAGTGAAGATTTTTCAACTGGGAATAATATATCATAACTCATAAGAAGACTAAAATGTGTGACGTTGCAGTATTTCGAAGACTAAGTTTTATAGCAGATTTTGATTCGGACACGGGGTATGTATTTTCTTTTTTTTTTCAGTAGGTTAGTTTTTATTATAGTTAATCGACCAAGGGATATATTATTGCCTACAACTTTTAACCATAGATATATACAACAACTAGATAGCCGTCTCCTTTTTGTCATCGAAGTCGACCCCCCATTTACAAAGCAGGCAATGTTTACAAAATAATATTATCATAGTAAATATGTATCGATAAATATAATATATGTATATAAAAAAATGTAAACATTGCATGCTTTATAAATGGCGGCCGATTTCACCATTGGTCACAACTGTAATATAAAGACGGCTGTCTAGTTGTTGTATATATCTATGGTGATGACATCCCAACCGGGAATTCGGGGGAGGGGGGGTGGCAAAAGGAGCAGTTGCTCCAGGCGGCAGGGACGGCCAAATAATGAAGGGTGGCAAAAAAATGTCGAATGTAATATAATAAAAATAAAATATTTAGTAGAATAAATATTAATTTTTTTTTTACGAATTTGCGATGTCAATATTGTCAGAATATCTAAAATCGTAATGGAATCTAATATTAGAACTATTATGTCTACTTATTTTAAGAGAACGCTGTTTGTGGACCTTGTTTTCGTAATAACCTAATACCTACGTACTAATTGAACTATTTTTAATATTATCACTATTCATCACTACATAATATTATATTGACATGTAATAGCCGCCGGGGCACCGAACTGCCAGAATTATACGATATTGCCACCTACCATTATATTTTAGTACTGACTACTGAGACTATGTAGCTTATTATTCGATTATAATATCTATTATATTCCTATCTATTTGTATCTTTACTATTTATTTATACAAGAAATAACGAAAGTTATTAATTTATTATATTATAAATTATTTTATTGTGGGGGGTATATCCTCCCCTTCGACTAGGTTTCGTTCGTCTACTTCATTTACTTTTGGTTCTCTATTATCGCACTTTGTTCTAAACCTAGATTTTCTTATTTGCATCATTTCGTAACGTCGTTAATCTACACTTATATGTTATATAAATAAATATTATTAATATTATCGAAAATAATATTAATCCTAATGTCAAATATAACAAATAGTTACGAGTGTTGCCTACATTTTCTTGTCCTGCTTGTTTTATTATCTCGTTATCTATTTCGTTTTGTATAAAATCTAAAGAATGTGCTATTTCGTGAACTTTGTCCAAATTATGCGAATCTTTCTTAATTACCAATCTAGGTAAATTTATATCTTTTATTTTGCTAGGTATCGTAAATACTATATTTCCCGATCCTATTTTTGGTATAAAATTTAAGTAATATTTTGATCTTATGTCCTGTGTAGGACTTAGTATTATATCATTTCCGTACGCCCTACAGTCCGAATTTATCGTAATTAAACCTTGGTTTTCTATTCTCTGAATATACGGTTCGGCGATATTACGACACGTGATTGTCAACGTTTCGCCTTTTGTCGTATATATCCATGTATTTGCATATTTTAACTTAAAAAAAATATCTTTTGTTAGTACCAGTACGCCTGCTTCGCAAGTTTTTGGTAATACGTCCGGATTTTTAAATAACGATATCTCGCATGGATTCCTACTACTAGAGTGCACTACGGGTGAAAACTCAGGACATATTGAGAATATTTCTGTCTCTTTACAACTGAAAAGTTGCGTTTCCGTAAAAGTTGTGTACTCCTCCCGATTTTTCGTAATTCCTACATATTGGAATTCTGGTTTAAGAATAATACTATGATTTCTATTCATTACCCCGTTTATACGTGTTTCCACCGGCTGTGGTATCGGAAGTATTCTATATAACGTAAGCTCCAATTCTGTTACCAGCGGTATCTTTATGAAGAAAACTATCTGGTTGTCTTTATAAAATACGGCCATTTACGTAATCTTACTTAATTCGTATATCTCGTTCGGGTCAGTACCCATAGGTAAATTTAAGTTAATTGGTAATTTCAATTTAATTTGCGTCAAATGATCTGCCAGTTCACGCGGAGTCATTAGACTCGGGGTAATACTCCTGACCTAGCTGCTGTTATTATCGCGCCCAGAGACATTGTCTCAAAAGAAAATTGTGATAATAATGACGTAAATATACCTTGTATTTTGTTCGACAAAACTAATGTTTCTAGAGTATTTGTTTTATTTATTAATTCTCCGATCGTCCCCTGTTTATTTACCAATTCCGTATATAACCTAGTTACTTCCCCAGACGTTGTACTTATACCTTTAATTGCAGATTTAACTACAGTTGTTTGGTCCTTAAGTATATGTAGCATACGTTCATTAGTTTTTTCTATTTTTCCTATCTCCTCCACCGTTCCTTTGCGCACTCCTCGTCGCAAACCCCGAATAGCGTTTTCATTGCGGACCCTACAAAATTTATGAGCCCACGCCTTTTCCTACTATGATATGTGGTCGTTTCGCCAGAGTGTTCTGCGTATCTACCTATTGATTCATACATTTTTTTACGTTGTAATGAAATTTCTTGAAACATTATTTTAAACATATCGTCTCACCCCGAGCACATTTCATATGCTGTCGCATTATTTTTACATATATTTGTCATTATATTTATTTCCGTTTTTAGTTTATCGTGTCTACTGTCGTAATTTAACAACGGTAAATACGTGATTAACTGCCATGTAGCTCCTGTTAACCTTACCGTCCCGTAATTTTCGTAATACATCATTGTTTGGTTTCTAAATTCTTCCACTTTATACGGAAGTTGACTTTGACCTGCCGTTATTAAAAAGAACCTAAAATAATATATACATATATATTAGTTCGAATTTATGAATGACACTTATATTTCCTATACTCGTCTCTCGAATTTGGTCACTATGAATTAGGAACGCACTAATTGTTTAATAGTCATATCGACAGTGATGCCCGGTGGTCGCATGTTCTTATAGAATATTGTCGCGACACCCACCGTGTTTCACCATCAACCCCCCAAAAATCAACTAATGCATTCCATCACTCATTTTTCCATATTTACTCACTGTCACTAAATCCTTCTAACTCGTCCATATGACTATACAAATTATTCGAATCTATATCAAGTTCCTCTAAATTATTATAATAACTATTTACTATATCTAATTCTTCCCTAACACTCAAAATACTATTAACCCAGTCACCATTAATGCTACTTCCACCTAGGTTATTATTACTAGTATCATTATTTTCATTGCTATTTATTCCAGTGTTGCTTAGAGCTGCTACCCTGTTCGTCTGTATTGCCCTAAAATTCGACCATGCTTCTATATTCATTTCATTATTTAAAGCATAAAATTCATTTATAACCCTATCTGCCAGTGATATATCGTATTCCAGTTGAACCACCTCTTCTTCCCCCGTAATGGCCGGTGGTTCCGTTCTATTAAATACAATACTTGCCACTCCTATTTCCTTGGATTTGACTCGTGCCAGCAGAGGTCTGTCCACGTCTAAATGGTACTTAAAAGGTATACTTGATATCCCCCGTGCGTCTTTATTATTAAATTCATCCAGCAACCACTTACATAGTATTACCATTTCTTTTTCCGGAAATTTATCAGCACATGGACTTCCCAGCCTACCATACTGATATTCTATTATTGTTCTGAATGAATGTTTTTTCTGATATATGAAGGGTTCCGTCCCTATATAACGACACACTTCTTTTTCCATTATGTATTCCCCCGCTTTTCTTAGTACCACTACCAACAGACGACCCCCTGCTCGCACGGTCAATGCTAGTTCGAATAGTGGCTCACTATCCCCACTGAATCGTACCAACATTTTTGTACCATCCGTGTCCGTTGCCAATACTTCGTGTACATGTTTGCCCCTACAATATATTACTGTATTAATAACTCTAGTTGCTATGCATACGTTCTTAATTATCATTATACATTTTATAAATACTATTATTAACATTTATACTAATTACTTTCACCAAATATGTGTTATTTAATTACTACTAAAATTAATATTCCTCTTATAATTATTATTGTTCTTATAATAGATCGTTATTTCTGACTCCTTGTCGGAATCCGTATGTTTTTGGTTCTTTACTATCCCAATTGTTATCGCCCAATACAATCTATAATATACATACAGACTATTATTATATTTTGTTTTAAATCGTTTACATCCCACGTCGATTTTTTTTTTCTACAATTATCAACTACAATTGTATTTAATATTTTATATCTATATTATGTTTACTATTATTTCTATAATTCTATTTCCGTTATTTTTATTTATTTATTTACATACGTTATAATTTAATCTATTTGCGATGTTTTTAATCATTTTTAACGTCATCTTTATCGTCGTTTTCGTAATATTTTTTCACGTCATTTTTATGTACCGTTACTTTTTTACGATTCCGCGATATAACTACATTTTCTGAATCTAATAATTCTAATATTTCGTATGGCCCCTTCCAAAGTGGACTTAACTTATTTCTTTGGGTGTGATCTTTAAGTAAAATCATATCCCTAACTTCTAACTCTTCGGTTTTGACTTTTTTATCGTAATATCGTTTATTTATTTCTTTATTTTTTATTAATCGTTCCCGTGCTATTTGACTTGATTTTTGTAACTTTTCTTTTAAATCGTACACGTAATCATCGTAATTATACCTAGGTTTTGGACTTGATTTTAATTTAACTGGAATATTAATGTCCATACCATATACTAACGCATAGGGTTGGTATTTCGTGGACGTGTGTTCTGTAGAATTGTATACAAACATTGCGTATGGTAAAAGTTCATCCCAATCGTCCAAGCTTTTACTTACGTAGTGCCTTAAATATTCTGCCAATGTCTTATGTGAACGCTCAAGAGCGCCGTTGGTCATTGGATGATAACTTGAAGTCTTAATTTTATTAATTTTTAACAACTTGCAAACGTCCGTAAAACATTTTGACAGGAACTCAGTTCCTTGGTCACTTAATATTTCGTCCGGAATTCCGTGGATACAGACAAAATTTGTTACGAACGCCTTTGCTACCACATTTGCCGTGTGACAAATCAAAGCTACCCCTAGACTAAACTTCGTTAAGTCACATTGCATTGTAAGTATATAGTTGTTTCCTAGACTTGTTGTAACTAACGGTCCTACAATGTCCAAAAATATTTTTTCAAATGGTCTTGTACTTGTCGTCGTTATAACCATAGGATACTGAATATGTTTATTAGTATTTTTATTAATTTGACAAGCTGTACAATTCTGTATATATTCCCTTACTTCCTGTTTCATATTTGGCCAGTTAAATTGTTTTTTATCTTTTTGACTGTCCTATTCAAACCTCCATGCCCGCCTAATCTGGACGTGTGCATTTGCTTAAAAATTACTAGTTTTTCTTCCTTACTAAATTCCAATTTGGTACAGATTATGATTTCTATCCCCGTATTACGAAAAACGTATCTTATCATTGACCTAACTCTTGCCCAATCTAGTCCGTCTTGTCCTAATTGGTTCATTGCTAACTTTATTAATTTATGTTTTTCACAAAAATGCTTAAGATTTAGTAATGCTATATGTACATTTTCGTACGTTGCTAATTGTTTCTGTTTTGTTTTCGTAATTAGAAATATTATATATCTATCACCGTTTTTAAATTTTACGACGTCACCTAAATCTTTATTAGATTTTAATATTTTATCTCTACCAAATCGTTTCTTTAATTCATAATTAATACCTGATCTAAAATTATAATATTTTTCGATCTCAGATACTATATTGTATTCCGAAGGGCTGTCTATTAGTTCCCCATGTACTTCTTTAACGTCCTTATTAGAAATTATTGTTGTTTCGAATTTTTTCATAAAACTTTCATAACTTTCGTCCTTAATTTCATCGATTTTATACATACGAGATAGAGCATCGACATTTGTGTTTAATTTACCCATTTTGTAAACTATTTCATAATTATACTGTTCCAATTCGATACGCCATCTTGCTAATCTAGATAAAGGATCTTTTAAATTAAATAACCATGACAACGGTCTATGGTCCGTAAGTATTGTAAATTTCCTACCATACAAATACGGTCGAAATGTTTTTACGCCGAATATAATCGCTAAACATTCTAGTTCTGTTGCTGAATAATTACATTCTGCCCTGTTTAAAGTTCTAGAACTGTAAGCTATTGGTAAATCAGATCCTACTTTACCTTGAGATAATATTGCACCTAGCGCTTTTCCGCTAGCGTCGGTTGTAAGTATAAATTGTTTCGTGAAATCTGGATACTGCAAAATTGGTTCTGAACAAAGTATTTCTTTTAATTTATCAAAAGCTGCTTGACAACTTTCATCCCAATTGAATTTTACGTCCTTTCTTAATAATTTTACTATTGGATTAGCAATAGCACTATAATTTTCTATGAATTTCCTATAATACCCACTGAGTCCTAAAAAACTTTTTATTTGCTTAACAGTTTTAGGTACTGGAAAATTCATTACAGCCTCAACTTTCTTTTTGTCGGGTTTTATTCCTTCGTCGGAAATTATATGCCCCAAAAATAAACATTCCCGTTGTATACATTTATCCGGTTCTATTTTTAGATTATGTATACCATATAACGCATGTATTTTACGTAAATTATTACGCGCCAAGGTTCGCCGCGATCTTTTTTACGAGTAACGCGTTTGAATATTATTAAACTATTACTGGGTAGCTAAACCAGCAATCTTATAACAATATTCAACTACCTATTTCTTATATAATTCTACTAAATGAATTTATTACTTTTAACGATTTAATTTATCACACAAAAAATCTATTTATTTTTATTATAATATCTTATTATTATACTTATTCTAGGCTAGCCTTACAATTATTTTCATTTAAAATTCCTGACGTCGACTACTTTTATTCAATAAGGTCATCTACTGCCTTTTAATTCAAAATCTATTTTTCTTCAATATACCAACTTATTTTCTTTTTCAACAATTATCTATCATTTCAATTCAAAAAAAAAAATTATTCATTTATTATTTCCATATATTCAATTGCTACGCGCGTGCATTAATTTTCAGATCAGCCTATCGCTGTCTACTTATTCTCAATAATTACTATAAAATTCTTAGATCGGTCCTTGCCGTCTATTTACCATAAAAAAAAATTCAGATCGGTCCCTGCCGTCTATTAACCATAAAAAATCTCAGATCGGTCCCTGCCGTCTATTAACCATAAAAAATTTCAGATCGGTCCCTGCCGTCTATTTTAAAAAATCAGATCAGTCCCTGCTGTCTATTACAAAAAAATCAGATTGGTCCTTGCCGTCTATTACCAAAAAATCCTAGATCAGTCTACCGCTGTCTATTACAAAAAATCTTATTTTCCCTAACAAGCTTGTTTTTATTTTGTTATTAACTAAATATTACACCTTCACCAATAATATTTAAAAAAAAAATAACGCTGGTTTAAAAAAAACCAACGTGAGACGTGTACTCAAGCTACAATTTTATCTGCAATATTTTTATCTTCAACTTAATTAATTAACTCACATTACTGTTGCTCCTGCTGCTGGATTCATTCTGTCTGCTTTGCCTGTCTATTTGTTCTTTGCCTCTGGAGTTGTCAAGGGTGATCGGTCCTTGACTGTGACTCGGTTGAGCTGCCTCCGTGGAGTTGTGGCGTTGAGTGAAGCCGCTGCGCCGGAACTGGACTTCCGAAGTTGAATTCTGCTGCCTCGACTGCTTGGTTCGCCCTTGGAAGTTGAATTCCGCCGCCTTGACTGATCAGCTCACCTTTAACTCCTTTGAAGTTCCTTTATCGACTGCGCCAGTGTAATATTCTGGTGGCTCTGACAGCTACTAGTATATTAACAGTTGCAGGCAGCTAGACCTTTTACTGTGAAGCTGAGGTAGTCGTTGAATAATAGTAACACAAATGCCAAAAGTATATTGTTGTTTATTTAGTTCCAACAATCACAATGATGCTAAGTCCAAAATGACAATCGTTATACGGAGCTGCGTGAAGGTGCTTGCAGTAGTATTGAGTGTACACGTCTGAATACAGACCGTTTCGGGGTCCCTAGCTCTTATAGTTCGGTCCCCGCTCCCCTTGCCTAGTGGCTAGTGATATTGTATCTTGGTTCTAACGGATGTGGTCTTTGTGACTATCAACCCGGCCCACGTACTCGCGAAATTCTAATCTATTCTGCGTATTACTATAATGGACTGATAATTAATTTATTGGCTACTCGTTGTATTATATTAAGTTATTATACTCTTTTTTTATATTATACTATTTTATATTGAATAACGCTTTTGCCAATTTCACATCCGCTTTTTCTATACGATCGTAGAACATGATTATGACAATCTGTCATTTTATTATTTGAATATAATAAAATGTAATTTTGCTTATCCTTTCGCTTTGGGTATTATACTAACACAGGCTTTTTGACTATATTGTATTAAACATAATCAAGGCTAACTAGATATTTTCTACTTCCCTTTGGCATATCTGATTGTTACCTATCTACAATGTACTACCCTAAATATGTTACCTGCTAGGATTTTAGTTGTTGCGTAGTAACTCGCTTACTACAATATCTATGGTCAGCGCATTATTTGCTTTTCATCTTTGATCCACACGTAGCATACCTAATGTACGAATAACAGAACCAAAACGAAGTTGTTACTTTTAATGTTAGATTAAAAATATTAAGTTAAGAAGATTACATACGTCGTTACGTTGGTTACTTGATGATATTTTAATTATTATATAAGTTATGACTTATGATCGTCTAAATAATTACAATTTAAAAATGATTATAAACGATTAGACAAATCTAAAGAAAAAAAAAATTATAATTAATCTACTAAAAAATAAAAATATCTATATATTCATTATTAATACTTAAAGTATAACAATATATGCAATACCTACGAAAAAAATAAATGAAAACTAAAATGTTATCCAAGGAAAAAATTAATTCAACAGTGAAAGGGTTAAAATATTCAGGTTTGATAATAGGTTGATTCAATCTAATATTAAAAGTAACAACACTATAACCCAATGATTTCTAGAGTACGGGTAAGGCGATCATTATTAGCCGAAAAATAAAATAGTTCATTAACATTTTTTAAACTTATCAGTTTTCGTTATATAGTCACTAATCATATAAGTAACTAATTTTCATTTTTAATAATATTTAAATTATATACAAGAATATTTTAATAATATAATATTATAAGATTTTTTACAATTATATAATATATTCAACATAAACAAATTCTATTTTATTAAAAAAGTAAAGAAAATCTAAATTTTTTTGGTATTCAATTTTGAACAGTAAAGCAAAAAAAAATATTTGTGATTGGGAGTTTAGGTTGGCCTATCAACTATAAATTACTTATTAATATATATTTATTATAGTCCTTGAACCGGCTCTGGTTGATTCTGTTAAACGTAAATATGATTGTGCGTGGGTTAGAGAGAGAAATAAATGGTGCACTAAAAATCTGACATCCCTTATAAGTGTTATCAAGTTGAAGAACCCGTTGATTGTTGACAATTTAACATTTAACATTAACTGCGGTAGGTATGATTGGAAGTAAAAGTAATTAGCAGGGCTGTGAATTTAATCCATTAAAAAAAATTGTTAAATATTACACATGTATGTACTAAAAACAAGCAAAATATGATTTAAAATATGCACTGAAGTATTCAAAAATATGCACTTAAAATTCGAAAAAATACTGAATGAAAACGCGTTTATTAAAAACTGTTTAAATTAATAAATAATAATTAAAATTGGTATCCCATAAAAAAATTCTTTATTATACACTTGGTAGGTAGGTAGGTACATATTTAGTTTTTTAACGAATGAACCTAAAACATAAAAACATTTTAAGCATATTGGCAACGGTGTTGTAATAATAGTGATGCCCCAGAAAAACACGTACTTACTAATAGTTCAAACAAATAATTAAAACCAACTTGATTAAATATTAATTTATAAAAAAGTATATTAAAAAGCATTATTATTATAAATGAAACAAAACTATGAACTTTAATGGACCGTATCTTAGTGCGCCCCGTGCCTCACTGAACATAATATAGGTATTTCTATACTTTTAGCTCCATAATTTCTGTTAAAATATTAGGAAAATGTATTGAGCACCTTAAAAGTGCTAAATTTGATCTTTTACTTACAATATATTCATAAAAAATTATCATAGAAGGTTAGGTACTGTATTTCACATACGTATATAGTTTAATTTAACTAATACATTCTAGTAGATTCTGAATAAATTTGTTTCCAATACTCTGATCAGTATTGATCATATAAACTATTAATACTTATAACCAAAAAACTACGGGTCTGAACTTAGTTTATATATAGATCTAAATAATCCAAAACATATATTGCTTCGAAATATAAAAATAAAGTGTTTTGTATTACAGCAGGTAACTATCAAAAAATAAAATAAAAAAACCATACTTGAAATCGATGTAGGGGAAACTTGGGTAAGATGGGACACCTAACTTTAATTCCATTTAATGGGTTGATTATTTATTTTATTGATAAAATAAAGACTTACAATATATGTAAAATTATATGTAGTTTCTGAATTTCAATCATCTTTGTTATATAACTATTTATTATGCATATATTTGCACTTAACTTAAAATTGGGATTTGGACCAAAGTGGAGGTAAGATGGAACAAGAGTAGGGTAAAATGAGACATAGATTTTTATTCATAATAATTTAAACATCACAATTAAAAATACGATCAGCACTAAACTTATATGTACCTAATAAGTAATAACCCTCCAAGAAGCTCATAAAACTGACTTACAATAACTTTATTAAAACCCATAGCTCGTGCGATTGAAGTGGCTTCTGGTTTCCTAAGTGATAGTTCAGGATGTCTTGCCACGAAGCATCTGTACCAATCATACCCAGCAATTTCTTTTTTTTGTGAAAAATTGATTTTCTTATTGTTTTTGACAGCAAGCTGATATGCAATCTTTCGTAAATCTATTGACGTTAGTCCAAATAAACTTCCTTCCATAAGTTGAAGATAGGATACCAGCTCAGTTTCTTCAGCAGTTGAAAACACTTTAGATATTGGTCCTAATGCCACTTTGTTCCCAGTGTCATAACTAGGATCTAAGTTCTTTTGTTTAATCTAAATAACATTTAATTTACATATAGCTAAGTAGGTATACTCAATAAAATATAGATAAGTAAATAATATAGTAAGATTGTATCTAACCTTTCTTTCTAGAGTGCTTTTACGTACATTAAATTCAATACAGGCATTACGAAATGTAGTAGACGTACCTAGTATAATATCTAGATATCATTTATATTCCATGGCAAATCTCAAAGTCATTGCAGAAGACACAGTCGTCATTAAAAATTCCAAAATTTCAATAGGCAAAGCAGATATGAGCAAAAAACTTACTGCTTTCCGTATATTTTATTTTTCATAAATCACAATATTTTAAGTTCTGTATTCTTGAGATTTTCCTCGTCAGACCCGCAGTGAACACACGCCACGGATCCTGCCGAAAAAATCGACGTTTAAAGTAAATTTGTTTTCATATTTATTTGGGGCTTAAATTTACTTTTAAGAATTAAGGTAAATATTTTATGTAACGAAAAATGTGTTATTGTAGACGCATATTTTATAAATTGTTTTTCCAGTCCCTGGTCGTAGAATAATTGTAATTAATAGGTGAATATGAAAATTGTTTACTTGAAAAAGACATATGTGTTGGCTTAATTTATAGAAATATATGTTTTAACTGATAATAGTCATAAATAACAATTTTAATTTATAAGTGGTCATTTTTTTCAAATCCAACGTTATAAGTTATGGGTAATTATTAACTTAGTGTAACAATACCTAGGTACTCACTTCTATTGCTCACCTAATATCTATATCATAGGAAGTAGGGACGTATAACTATGTACACATAAAAGTTCACGAATGGTCAACTGCATGTCTGCATATCCTCCCGTAGTCCCGTGTGCGCACTTATGAATAATATACTGATATATTCGTATATATATAAATATAGTGTAATACGTACACGAATGCGTCCCTAAAAATTCAACAGTTATTATTATATTCATTTACTTTTTACATATAGGTGGGTACATTACAAACCTAATTAAAATCACAATTTTATTTTCTCGAATACAATGTTTCAAAAATTATTAATTAATATATAATTTATTGGTTTATAGTATTAAATAAACTAATATAATTATTAATAATAATAAATTCATTTATAAATTATTAAAATACAAACGAACAAACGAAAAACGTTTCTGAGCAAAGACAGTTATAAATAATATTGTGATTAAAGTAATTTATTTTACTATTATGCATTTGTACACGAGTAGGTTAAAGCAATTTTTGCCCAAAAATTACATTTGAAAGTGTCATCGTGTAGGTATATCAATTTTAATGATATACTCTAAAAGTTTCATGAATCCACGAATACCTACAATTTTTAAATTGCAACAAAATATCTAAAATCACTATTCTTTGTTTTAATAAGTAATTTCTTCCAAATTTGAACTTATAATATCTGTAAAATTTAACTGTGTTTTTAATTGATTATTTAGATTTTTTGGTTACAGTATGAACTATTTATGTGATCTCTCGTTTTAAATTTTCTATCCTTAGCAATGAAAGTTGAACATTTTATAAATTTTAATTTACAAAATAGTTATTTGTAAACTATCAATTTGATAAATTTTGTTCAAAATTGAACTTTAATTTCTTATAAACAAATGTTTATTTACAAATTACTATTTTTAAGTTTTTGTTTGAATTTCTTACACAAAAATATTTTGCAAATTGTCAAGGTTGTGATAAATTTTGTAGAAATTTGAACTTTAAAAGCCTATAAACATTATACCTACGTATAAAATATAATAGGTATCCGTAACGCTTAGGTCATAAGAATATTGTTGAACATTTTACTGCAGGCTGCGTGTTATTTCAGAAATGGCATTTAACTCGTCAGTGAAGATTTGTCAACTGGGAATAATATATCATAAGAAGACTAAAATGTGTGACGTTGCAGTATTTCGAAGACTAAGATTTATAGCAGATTTTGATTCGGACACGGGGTATGTATTTTCTTTTTTTTTCAGTAGGTTAGTTTTTATTATAGTTAATCGAACAGGGGATGTATTGACTGAAACTTTTCAGTTATTTGTATTGTAACTAAACTGGCTAAAAAAAGATGGAAAATTAAAATGTCCCTAAACAGTTCAAAATAAATCAAAATATTCGTTATCGTGTATATAAAATGCAAATAGAAACAACCAGTGAAAAGTTCATGTATATACGTTCATTTCTTTTAAGGTTACACCAAAAACCAAAATCGATTTTTTGGAAAACCGATTTTGCTTAAAAATTCCCGCTTTTCCTTAATTTTTATGTTGTTTTTCCCGGCACTTGTGAAAACTACTAGGAAATTTTGACCCCCAAAGTACCAACTAGATTCACTTTCCTATCAGAAAAGCTACTGTTTAAGAAATTCCGAGCACTTCTACTGTCCTAAAACGTGATGACAGACACAAAAAAAAAAAAAAATTAATAAAAAAAAAAAATAAAATAAAATAAACCCCCCACCTCATTGTAAAATCAATACATTCATCGTTTCACTCTGAATCTAAAAAAATTATTCATTCAAAAAAACTTATTATGAAATGTACAATACTAATAAGTTATATTATAGATAGACGTGCCCGGTCATCTGATTAGATTAGATCAAAAACAGTATTTATATCTTTTTTTTGTTAAAAGTATAAATGTTTTAGTCACAATTTTGTGCAAATGATATCGGCTTCTATTTTCTATAATTAATTATACAAAATACAGAAATTCTTTGAAATCAGAAATATTATTACAAAGGAGAGACTGTTGTGACTTGAGTTACAATTTTGTCTTAAATTTACTTTTTATATAGAGAACTGGTCGCTGGCCTATTCATACAGAGTATGTAAGGATACATAATTTAAAAATAAAAAATTATAATAATATATATTATATAATAGTGATAAAAGAAATAAAAATATAATATAATACACCTCTGAACATAATAACTATTCGTTTATTATAATGTAAGCAATACCTAGTTTTTGGGTTGTAGTTAAAATGTAGCTTCCAGCGTATTCTTTTGGTTAGTGTTAATTCACCCAGGTTTCTCATAAAATTTTTTTTTCGATTAGTAGAATTTTTGTACAAATGTTATTAAACATTATCAGGCTATACAAGGGAATACACTGAGTACACTTTTTTTTTTCACGAAAACGGTACGATGTTTTGTTTATAAAGTTTTTGATATTTTCCGTTTCAATATTTTGTAATCTTTTTGGAAACATATCATATGATATTATAAACAAACCAGTATAAACGTATAAACCATGATAAAATAACATGGTATGATGGCAACGAACTGAATATCGTCGGAGTTTGCGCATTTCATTGTATCCAGTTCTCCTCATAATGCACTATGTATATATATTGATCATGAAAACCAATGAAAAGCGGCGAACTGGATACAGCTCTGTATGATGGTCGGCGGGGTAAGGGGTATGCGTATCATAAAGTTGCCAGCATACCATGTTATTTTATCATGGTATAAACAATATTCCGTAGTCAAGTTGATAAAAGCGAAAACGCATATATAATAAATATTCCAGAGTGCGCGATAATATAATATAATATAATATAATATACTATTTTTAGGTGAGTCAAATTATGTATATTCAAAATATAACTCGATGAATTTCATCATATTATATGACTATACTATAAGTATTTAATAAATAATAATAATAATAATAATTAATATTTAGTTAATATTTGACACATTTACAATGACCAACGCACCTATATTTTTCAAATAGTATATAATACTCTGATGGTTCAATTGTATAATGATATGACATAATTTGATATTACTCAATATATATGTCTATGGTCTATTTTCTTTCTTTTTCACTCACTCACGTGTACCATTCAAAAGAAGTTTAACTTCCCGCGCGCGTACTGGTAACACACATACTTTTTTTTATTTATAAAATGCATTCGCCTGTGGGCGCCAACACTCCCCTTCAATTTTTTTTTTAGGAATTTGACTCGAGTTGAATTTTTTGTATAGACTTGAATATTGTTAAAAATTAGGTGCCTCCTGTATCATCATTAAAGAATTTTTTTTTGGTTTTCTAAAATGCATTTGCCTGAGGGAGCCAACACTCCCCTTCAATTTTTTTTTTATAAATTTGACTCTAGTTAAATTTTTGTATAGACTTGAATATTGTTAAAAAGCAGGTGTCCCCTGTATCATCATTCTTTAATGAGCTAATGATTGGCAATATTAATTTTTCTGTTTAAGATTCTGGACATTTTATTTTGAAATCTTTAAGTTTTTGCCAACTGTACAATTTTTTCAAATTTTTTTTTTTTATTTATAAAATGCATTCGCCTGCGGGCGCCAACACTCCCCTTCAATTTTTTATTTAGGAATTTGACTCTAGTTGAATTTTTTGTAAAGACTTGAATATTGTTAAAAAGCAGGTGCCCCCTGTATCATCATTCTTTAATAAGGTAATCATTGTCAATTGTTATTTCTGTTTAGGATTCTGGACATTTTATTTTGAAATCTTTAAGTTTTTGCCTACTGTACAATTTTTTCTAATTTTTTTTTTTGATTTATAAAATGCATTCGCCTGCGGGCGCCAACACTCCCCTTCAATTTTTTATTTAGGAATTTGACTCTAGTTGAATTTTTTGTATAGACTTGAATATTGTTAAAAAGCAGGTGCCCCTTTGTATCATCATTCTTTAATGAGGTAATCATTGTCAATTGTTATTTCTGTTTAAGATTCTGGACATTTTATTTTGAAATCTTAAAGTTTTTGCCTACTGTACAATTTTTTTTAATTTTTTTTTTTGATTTATAAAATGCATTCGCCTGTGGGCGACAACACTCCCCTTCAATTTTTTTTTTTAGGAATTTGACTCTAGTTGAATTTTTTGTATAGACTTGAATATTGTTAAAGAGCAGGTGCTTCCTGTATCATCATTCTTTAATGAGGTAATCATTGTCAATTGTTATTTCTGTTTAAGATTCTGGATATTTTATTTTGAAATTGTTAAGTTTTTGCCAACTGTACAATTTTTTCAAATTTTTTTTTTTTATTTATAAAATGCATTCGCCTGTGGGCGCCAACACTCCCCTTCAATTTTTTTTTTAGGAATTTGACTCGAGTTGAATTTTTTGTATAGACTTGAATATTGTTAAAAATTAGGTGCCCCCTGTATCATCATTAAAGAATTTTTTTTTGGTTTTCTAAAATGCATTTGCCTGAGGGAGCCAACACTCCCCTTCAATTTTTTTTTTATAAATTTGACTCTAGTTGAATTTTTGTATAGACTTGAATATTGTTAAAAAGCAGGTGTCCCCTGTATCATCATTCTTTAATGAGCTAATGATTGGCAATATTAATTTTTCTGTTTAAGATTCTGGACATTTTATTTTGAACTCTTTAATGTGTTTTGCTACTGTATAATTTTTTCTCAATTTTTTTTTGGTTTCTAAAATGCATTCGCCTGCGGGCGCCAACACTCCCCTTCAATTTTTTTTTTAGGAATTTGACTCTAGTTGAATTTTTTGTATAGACTTGAATATTGTTAAAAAGCAGGTGCCCCTTTGTATCATCATTCTTTAATGAGGTAATCATTGTCAATTGTTATTTCTGTTTAAGATTCTGGACATTTTATTTTGAAATCTTTAAGTTTTTGCCTACTGTACAATTTTTTCAAATTTTTTTTTTTTATTTATAAAATGCATTCGCCTGTGGGCGCCAACACTCCCCTTCAATTTTTTTTAGGAATTTGACTCGAGTTAAATTTTTTGTATAGACTTGAATATTGTTAAAAATTAGGTGCCTCCTGTATCATCATTAAAGAATTTTTTTTTGGTTTTCTAAAATGCATTTGCCTGAGGGAGCCAACACTCCCCTTCAATTTTTTTTTTATAAATTTGACTCTAGTTAAATTTTTGTATAGACTTGAATATTGTTAAAAAGCAGGTGTCCCCTGTATCATCATTCTTTAATGAGCTAATGATTGGCAATATTAATTTTTCTGTTTAAGATTCTGGACATTTTATTTTGAACTCTTTAATGTGTTTTGCTACTGTATAATTTTTTCTCAATTTTTTTTTGGTTTCTAAAATGCATTCGCCTGTGGGCGCCAACACTCCCCTTCAATTTTTTTTTTATAAATTTGACTCTAGTTAAATTTTTGTATAGACTTGAATATTGTTAAAAAGCAGGTGTCCCCTGTATCATCATTCTTTAATGAGCTAATGATTGGCAATATTAATTTTTCTGTTTAAGATTCTGGACATTTTATTTTGAAATCTTTAAGTTTTTGCCAACTGTACAATTTTTTCAAATTTTTTTTTTTTATTTATAAAATGCATTCGCCTGCGGGCGCCAACACTCCCCTTCAATTTTTTATTTAGGAATTTGACTCTAGTTGAATTTTTTGTATAGACTTGAATATTGTTAAAAAGCAGGTGCCCCTTTGTATCATCATTCTTTAATGAGGTAATCATTGTCAATTGTTATTTCTGTTTAAGATTCTGGACATTTTATTTTGAAATCTTAAAGTTTTTGCCTACTGTACAATTTTTTTTAATTTTTTTTTTTGATTTATAAAATGCATTCGCCTGCGGGCGCCAACACTCCCCTTCAATTTTTTTGTTAGGAATTTGACTCTAGTTGAATTTTTTGTATAGACTTGAATATTGTTAAAAAGCAGGTGCCCCTTTGTATCATCATTCTTTAATGAGGTAATCATTGTCAATTGTTATTTCTGTTTAAGATTCTGGACATTTTATTTTGAAATCTTTAAGTTTTTGCCTACTGTACAATTTTTTCAAATTTTTTTTTTTTATTTATAAAATGCATTCGCCTGTGGGCGCCAACACTCCCCTTCAATTTTTTTTTAGGAATTTGACTCGAGTTGAATTTTTTGTATAGACTTGAATATTGTTAAAAATTAGGTGCCTCCTGTATCATCATTAAAGAATTTTTTTTTGGTTTTCTAAAATGCATTTGCCTGAGGGAGCCAACACTCCCCTTCAATTTTTTTTTTATAAATTTGACTCTAGTTAAATTTTTGTATAGACTTGAATATTGTTAAAAAGCAGGTGTCCCCTGTATCATCATTCTTTAATGAGCTAATGATTGGCAATATTAATTTTTCTGTTTAAGATTCTGGACATTTTATTTTGAACTCTTTAATGTGTTTTGCTACTGTATAATTTTTTCTCAATTTTTTTTTGGTTTCTAAAATGCATTCGCCTGTGGGCGCCAACACTCCCCTTCAATTTTTTTTTATAAATTTGACTCTAGTTAAATTTTTGTATAGACTTGAATATTGTTAAAAAGCAGGTGTCCCCTGTATCATCATTCTTTAATGAGCTAATGATTGGCAATATTAATTTTTCTGTTTAAGATTCTGGACATTTTATTTTGAAATCTTTAAGTTTTTGCCAACTGTACAATTTTTTCAAATTTTTTTTTTTTATTTATAAAATGCATTCGCCTGCGGGCGCCAACACTCCCCTTCAATTTTTTATTTAGGAATTTGACTCTAGTTGAATTTTTTGTATAGACTTGAATATTGTTAAAAAGCAGGTGCCCCCTGTATCATCATTCTTTAATAAGGTAATCATTGTCAATTGTTATTTCTGTTTAGGATTCTGGACATTTTATTTTGAAATCTTTAAGTTTTTGCCTACTGTACAATTTTTTCTAATTTTTTTTTTTGATTTATAAAATGCATTCGCCTGCGGGCGCCAACACTCCCCTTCAATTTTTTTTTAGGAATTTGACTCTAGTTGAATTTTTTGTATAGACTTGAATATTGTTAAAAAGCAGGTGCCCCTTTGTATCATCATTCTTTAATGAGGTAATCATTGTCAATTGTTATTTCTGTTTAAGATTCTGGACATTTTATTTTGAAATCTTAAAGTTTTTGCCTACTGTACAATTTTTTTTAATTTTTTTTTTTGATTTATAAAATGCATTCGCCTGTGGGCGCCAACACTCCCCTTCAATTTTTTTTTTTTAGGAATTTGACTCTAGTTGAATTTTTTGTATAGACTTGAATATTGTTAAAGAGCAGGTGCTTCCTGTATCATCATTCTTTAATGAGGTAATCATTGTCAATTGTTATTTCTGTTTAAGATTCTGGATATTTTATTTTGAAATCTTTAAGTTTTTGCCAACTGTACAATTTTTTCAAATTTTTTTTTTTTATTTATAAAATGCATCGCCTGTGGGCGCCAACACTCCCCTTCAATTTTTTTTTTAGGAATTTGACTCGAGTTGAATTTTTTGTATAGACTTGAATATTGTTAAAAATTAGGTGCCCCCTGTATCATCATTAAAGAATTTTTTTTTGGTTTTCTAAAATGCATTTGCCTGAGGGAGCCAACACTCCCCTTCAATTTTTTTTTTATAAATTTGACTCTAGTTGAATTTTTGTATAGACTTGAATATTGTTAAAAAGCAGGTGTCCCCTGTATCATCATTCTTTAATGAGCTAATGATTGGCAATATTAATTTTTCTGTTTAAGATTCTGGACATTTTATTTTGAACTCTTTAATGTGTTTTGCTACTGTATAATTTTTTCTCAATTTTTTTTTGGTTTCTAAAATGCATTCGCCTGCGGGCGCCAACACTCCCCTTCAATTTTTTTTTTTAGGAATTTGACTCTAGTTGAATTTTTTGTATAGACTTGAATATTGTTAAAAAGCAGGTGCCCCCTGTATCATCATTCTTTAATGAGGTAATCATTGTCAATTGTTATTTCTGTTTAGGATTCTGGACATTTTATTTTGAAATCTTTAAGTTTTTGCCTACTGTACAATTTTTTCAAATTTTTTTTTTTGATTTATAAAATGCATTCGCCTGCGGGCACCAACACTCCCCTTTAATTTTTTTCTTAGGAATTTGACTCTAGTTGAATTTTTTGTATAGACTTGAATATTGATAAAAATTAGGTGCCCCCTGTATCATCATTCTTTAATGAGCTAATGATTGGCAATATTGATTTTTCTGTTTAAGATTCTGGACATTTTATTTTGAACTCTTTAATGTGTTTTGCTACTGTATAATTTTTTCTCAATTTTTTTTTGGTTTCTAAAATGCATTCGCCTGCGGGCGCCAACACTCCCCTTCAATTTTTTTTTTAGGAATTTGACTCTAGTTGAATTTTTTGTATAGACTTGAATATTGTTAAAAAGCAGGTGCCCCTTTGTATCATCATTCTTTAATGAGGTAATCATTGTCAATTGTTATTTCTGTTTAAGATTCTGGACATTTTATTTTGAAATCTTTAAGTTTTTGCCTACTGTACAATTTTTTCAAATTTTTTTTTTTTTTTTATAAAATGCATTCGCCTGTGGGCGCCAACACTCCCCTTCAATTTTTTTTTTATAAATTTGACTCGAGTTGAATTTTTTGTATAGACTTGAATATTGTTAAAAATTAGGTGCCTCCTGTATCATCATTAAAGAATTTTTTTTTGGTTTTCTAAAATGCATTTGCCTGAGGGAGCCAACACTCCCCTTCAATTTTTTTTTTATAAATTTGACTCTAGTTAAATTTTTGTATAGACTTGAATATTGTTAAAAAGCAGGTGTCCCCTGTATCATCATTCTTTAATGAGCTAATGATTGGCAATATTAATTTTTCTGTTTAAGATTCTGGACATTTTATTTTGAACTCTTTAATGTGTTTTGCTACTGTATAATTTTTTCTCAATTTTTTTTTGGTTTCTAAAATGCATTCGCCTGTGGGCGCCAACACTCCCCTTCAATTTTTTTTTATAAATTTGACTCTAGTTAAATTTTTGTATAGACTTGAATATTGTTAAAAAGCAGGTGTCCCCTGTATCATCATTCTTTAATGAGCTAATGATTGGCAATATTAATTTTTCTGTTTAAGATTCTGGACATTTTATTTTGAAATCTTTAAGTTTTTGCCAACTGTACAATTTTTTCAAATTTTTTTTTTTTATTTATAAAATGCATTCGCCTGTGGGCGCCAACACTCCCCTTCAATTTTTTTTTTAGGAATTTGACTCGAGTTGAATTTTTTGTATAGACTTGAATATTGTTAAAAATTAGGTGCCCCCTGTATCATCATTAAAGAATTTTTTTTTGGTTTTCTAAAATGCATTTGCCTGAGGGAGCCAACACTCCCCTTCAATTTTTTTTTTATAAATTTGACTCTAGTTGAATTTTTGTATAGACTTGAATATTGTTAAAAAGCAGGTGTCCCCTGTATCATCATTCTTTAATGAGCTAATGATTGGCAATATTAATTTTTCTGTTTAAGATTCTGGACATTTTATTTTGAACTCTTTAATGTGTTTTGCTACTGTATAATTTTTTCTCAATTTTTTTTTGGTTTCTAAAATGCATTCGCCTGCGGGCGCCAACACTCCCCTTCAATTTTTTTTTTAGGAATTTGACTCTAGTTGAATTTTTGTATAGACTTGAATATTGTTAAAAAGCAGGTGCCCCCTGTATCATCATTCTTTAATGAGGTAATCATTGTCAATTGTTATTTCTGTTTAGGATTCTGGACATTTTATTTTGAAATCTTTAAGTTTTTGCCTACTGTACAATTTTTTCAAATTTTTTTTTTTGATTTATAAAATGCATTCGCCTGCGGGCACCAACACTCCCCTTTAATTTTTTTCTTAGGAATTTGACTCTAGTTGAATTTTTTGTATAGACTTGAATATTGATAAAAATTAGGTGCCCCCTGTATCA
Source organism: Macrosiphum euphorbiae (assembly GCA_949089665.1). NCBI lineage: Eukaryota > Metazoa > Arthropoda > Insecta > Hemiptera > Aphididae > Macrosiphum > Macrosiphum euphorbiae. The sequence continues at coordinate 82,569,479 of CARXXK010000001.1, forward strand.
TCATTCTTTAATGAGCTAATGATTGGCAATATTGATTTTTCTGTTTAAGATTCTGGACATTTTATTTTGAACTCTTTAATGTGTTTTGCTACTGTATAATTTTTTCTCAATTTTTTTTTGGTTTCTAAAATGCATTCGCCTGCGGGCGCCAACACTCCCCTTCAATTTTTTTTTTAGGAATTTGACTCTAGTTGAATTTTTTGTATAGACTTGAATATTGTTAAAAAGCAGGTGCCCCCTGTATCATCATTCTTTAATAAGGTAATCATTGTCAATTGTTATTTCTGTTTAGGATTCTGGACATTTTATTTTGAAATCTTTAAGTTTTTGCCTACTGTACAATTTTTTCTAATTTTTTTTTTTGATTTATAAAATGCATTCGCCTGCGGGCGCCAACACTCCCCTTCAATTTTTTTGTTAGGAATTTGACTCTAGTTGAATTTTTTGTATAGACTTGAATATTGTTAAAAAGCAGGTGCCCCTTTGTATCATCATTCTTTAATGAGGTAATCATTGTCAATTGTTATTTCTGTTTAAGATTCTGGACATTTTATTTTGAAATCTTTAAGTTTTTGCCTACTGTACAATTTTTTCAAATTTTTTTTTTTTATTTATAAAATGCATTCGCCTGTGGGCGCCAACACTCCCCTTCAATTTTTTTTTTAGGAATTTGACTCGAGTTGAATTTTTTGTATAGACTTGAATATTGTTAAAAATTAGGTGCCCCCTGTATAATCATTCTTTAATGAGCTAATGATTGGCAATATTGATTTTTCTGTTTAAGATTCTGGACATTTTATTTTGAAATCTTTAAGTTTTTGCCTACTGTACAATTTTTTCTAATTTTTTTTTTTTGATTTATAAAATGCATTCGCCTGCGGGCACCAACACTCCCCTTTAATTTTTTTCTTAGGAATTTGACTCTTGTTGAATTTTGATAACCTGCAGGTGCCCTCTGTATTGAAATTCTTTAATGAGCTAATCATTGTCAGTTGCATTTTTTGTATAGACTTGAACATTAAAACCTGCTGGTCACTATGAATAATCTTTCTTTAATGAACTAATTATTTTAAATAGTTTTTTCTGTTTAAGATTCTTTTCATTTTAGTTTGAACTCTTTAATGAGTGTTCGTATTGCATAATTTCATATAAAATTATTTTATTTTTTCCTTAAATGCATTTGCCTTACGGGCGCCAACACCCCCCTTCAATTTTTTTTTTAGGAATTTAAACTCCTGTTGAATTTTTTTTTATGGACTTGAACATTGATAACCTGCAGGGGACCCATAAATAATGTTTCCTCAATGAACTAATTATCGGTCGAGGAAGCGTAGTTAAAGTGCCATCCACAAATAAAGTACTGTAATTACATATTGTGTGTTCCTAATTAGTGTATAAATGTGAATGCTTATGAATGTGTCACTTATGTCAGCTGTATCACTCGTGTTCCTTTGATTTGATTGTTCCACATAGAAAAAGAATTCAGCCACATTTCACATTTTACTTATTAAGTTTTCCGTTAATTTTCCTTGTCCACATTTAACTATTTACCTGTTACATTAATTTAACCGTTCTACATCGATTTTTAATGTACCTGTTACACATTTTACAATTTACCTGTTCTACATAAATTAAAAAATTTAAAAGTTCCACATTTTACTATTTACTTGTTCTACATATATTTTAAATTTACCTGTTTCACATTTACCTGTTCTACATAGATTTTAAATTTATTTGTTCCACATTCTACTATTTACTTGTTCTACATATATTTTAATTTTACCCGTTTCACATTTACCTGTTCTACATATATTTTTAATTTTCCTGTTAAATATTTTCATATTTAGCTTTTCTACATATATTTTAAATTTACCTGTTCCACATTTTACTATTAACCTGTGTCATTATTTACCTGTTCTACATAGATTTTAAATTTACTAGTTCCATAATTTACCTGTTCTACATAGATTGGAAATTTACCGGTTCCATCATTTACCTGTTCTACATAGATTATAATTTTACCCGTTCTACATAGATTTAAATTTACCAGTTCTACATAGATATTAAATATACCAGTTCCCTCATTTACCTGTTCTACATAGATTATAATTTTACCCGTTCTACATAGATTTAAATTTACCAGTTCCATCATTTACCAGTTCTACATAGATATTAAATTTACCAGTTCCCTCATTTACCTGTTCTACATAGATTATATTTTTACCCGTTCTACATAGATTTAAATTTACCAGTTCCATCATTTACCTGTTCTACATAGATTATAATTTTACCCGTTCTACATAGATTTAAATTTACCAGTTCCATCATTTACCAGTTCTACATAGATATTAAATTTACCAGTTCCATCATTTACCAGTTCTACATAGATATTAAATTTACCACTTCCATCATTTACCTGTTCTACATAGATTATAATTTTACCCATTCTACATAGATTTAAATTTACCAGTTCCATCATTTACCAGTTCTACATAGATTATAATTTTACCTGTTCTACATAGATTTAAATTTACCAGTTCCATCATTTACCAGTTCTACATAGATTATAATTTTACCCGTTCTACATAGATTGGAAATTTACCGGTTCCATCATTTACCTGTTCTACATAGATTATAATTTTACCCGTTCTACATTGATTTAAATTTACCAGTTCTACATAGATATTAAATATACCAGTTCCCTCATTTACCTGTTCTACATAGATTATAATTTTACCCGTTCTACATAGATTTAAATTTACCAGTTCCATCATTTACCAGTTCTACATAGATATTAAATTTACCAGTTCCCTCATTTACCTGTTCTACATAGATTATAATTTTACCTGTTCTACATAGATTTAAATTTACCAGTTCCATCATTTACCAGTTCTACATAGATTATAATTTTACCCGTTCTACATAGATTTAAATTTACCAGTTCCATCATTTACCAGTTCTACATAGATATTAAATTTACCAGTTCCCTCATTTACCTGTTCTACATAGATTATAACTTTACCCGTTCTACATAGATTTAAATTCACCAGTTCCATCATTTACCAGTTCTACATAGATATTAAATTTACCAGTTCCCTCATTTACCTGTTCTACATAGATTATATTTTTACCCGTTCTACATAGATTTAAATTTACCAGTTCCATCATTTACCTGTTCTACATAGATTATAATTTTACCCGTTCTACATAGATTTAAATTTACCAGTTCCATCATTTACCAGTTCTACATAGATATTAAATTTACCAGTTCCATCATTTACCAGTTCTACATAGATATTAAATTTACCACTTCCATCATTTACCTGTTCTACATAGATTATAATTTTACCCATTCTACATAGATTTAAATTTACCAGTTCCATCATTTACCAGTTCTACATAGATATTAAATTTACCAGTTCCATCATTTACCAGTTCTACATAGAAATTAAATTTACCAGTTCCCTCATTTACCTGTTCTACATAGATTTAAATTTACCAGTTCCATCATTTACCTGTTCTACATAGATTATAATTTTAAAAAATTCCTAAAAAATTCCTAAAAAAAAAATTGAAGGGGAGTATTGGCGCCCGCAGGCGAATGCATTTTAGAAAACCAAAAAAAAATTGAGAAAAAATTATACAGTACGAAAACACATTAAAGAGTTCAAAATAAAATGTCCAGAATCTTGAACAGAAAAAACAACTGACAATGATTAGCTCATTAAAGAATTTCAATACAGAGGGCACCTGCACGTTATCAAAATTCAACTAAAGTCGATTTCCTAAAAAAAAAATTAAAGGGGAGTGTTGGCGCCCGCAGGCGAATGCATTTTATAAATCAAAAAAAAAAATTTGAAAAAATTGTACAGTAGGCAAAAACTTAAAGATTTCAAAATAAAATGTACAGAATCTTAAACAGAAATAACAATTGACAATGATTACCTCATTAAAGAATGATGATACAGGGGGCACCTGCGTTTTAACAATATTCAAGTCTATACAAAAAATTCAACTAGAGTCAAATTCCTGAAAAAAAAAATTGAAGTTGAGTGTTGGCGCCCGCAGGCGAATGCATTTTAGAAAACCAAAAAAAAATTGAGAAAAAATTATACAGTAGCAAAACACATTAAAGAGTTCAAAATAAAATGTCCAGAATCTTAAACAGAAAAATCAATATTGCCAATCATTAGCTCATTAAAGAATGATGATACAGGGGGCATCTGCTTTTTAACAATATTCAAGTCTATACAAAAAATTCAACTAGAGTCAAATTCCTAAAAAAAATTGAAGGGGAGTGATGGCAACCGCAGGCAAATGCATTTTAGAAAACCAAAAAAAAATTAAGAAAAAATTATACATTACGAAAACACATTAAAGATTTCCTAATAAAATGTCCAGAATCTTAAACAGAAAAATCAATATTGCAAATCTTTAGCTCATTAAAGAATGATGATACAGGGGGCACCTCCTTTTTAACAATATTCAAGTCTATACAAAAAATTCAACTAGAGTCAAATTCCTAAAAAAAAAAATTGAAGGGGATTGTTGGCGCCCGCAGGCAAATGCATTTTATAAATAAAAAAAAAAAAGTGTACTCAGTGTATTCCCTTGTATAGCCTGATAATGTTTAATAACATTTGTACAAAAATTCTACTAATCGAAAAAAAAATTTTATGAGAAACCTGGGTGAATTAACACTAACCAAAAGAATACGCTGGAAGCTACATTTTAACTACAACCCAAAAACTAGGTATTGCTTACATTATAATAAACGAATAGTTATTATGTTCAGAGGTGTATTATATTATATTTTTATTTCTTTTATCACTATTATATAATATATATTATTATAATTTTTTATTTTTAAATTATGTATCCTTACATACTCTGTATGAATAGGCCAGCGACCAGTTCTCTATATAAAAAGTAAATTTAAGACAAAATTGTAACTCAAGTCACAACAGTCTCTCCTTTGTAATAATATTTCTGATTTCAAAGAATTTCTGTATTTTGTATAATTAATTACAGAAAATAGAAGCCGATATCATTTGCACAAAATTGTGACTAAAACAATTATACTTTTAACAAAAAAAAGATATAAATACTGTTTTTGATCTAATCTAATCAGATGACCGGGCACGTCTATAACTTTTTAGTATTGTACATTTCGTAATAAGTTTTTTTGAATGAATGATTTTTTTAGATTCAGAGTGAAACGATGAATGTATTGATTTTACAATGAGGTGGGGGGTTTTTTTTATTTTTTATTTTTTTTTATTAATTTTTTTTTTATTTTTGTGTCTGTCATCACGTTTTAGGACAGTAAAAGTGCTCGGAATTTCTTAAACAGTAGCTTTTCTGATAGGAAAGTGAATCTAGTTGGTACTTTGGGGGTCAAAATTTCCTAGTAGTTTTCACAAGCGCCGGGAAAAACAACATAAAAATTAAGGAAAAGCGGGAATTTTTAAGCAAAATCGGTTTTCCAAAAAATTGATTTTGGTTTTTGTTGTAACCTTAAAAGAAATGAACGTATATACATGAACTTTTCACTGGTTGTTTATATTTGCATTTTATATACACGATAACGAATATTTTGATTTATTTTGAACTGTTTAGGGACATTTTCATTTTCCATCTTTTTTTAGCCAGTTTAGTAACAATACAAATAACTGAAAAGTTTCAGTCAATACATCCCCTGTTCGATTAACTATAATAAAAACTAACCTACTGAAAAAAAAAGAAAATACATACCCCGTGTCCGAATCAAAATCTGCTATAAAACTTAGTCTTCGAAATACTGCAACGTCACACATTTTAGTCTTCTTATGATATATTATTCCCAGTTGACAAATCTTCACTGACGAGTTAAATGCCATTTCTGAAATAACACGCAGCCTGCAGTAAAATGTTCAACAATATTCTTATGACCTAAGCGTTACGGATACCTATTATATTTTTTATGTAGGTATAATGTTTTATAAGCTTTTAAAGTTCAAATTTCTACAAAATTTATCACAATCTTGACAATTTGCAAAATATTTTGGTGTGAGAAATTCAAACAAAAACTTAAAAATAGTAATTTGTAAATAAACATTTGTTTATAAGAAATTAAAGTTCAATTTTGAACAAAATTTATCAAATTGATAGTTTACAAATAACTATTTTGTAAATTAAAATTTATAAAATGTTCAACTTTCATTGCTAAGGATAGAAAATTTAAAACGAGAGATCTCACAAATAGTTCATACTGTAACCAAAAAATCTAAATAATCAATTAAAACACAGTTAAATTGTACAGATATTATAAGTTCAAATTTGGAAGAAATTACTTATTAAAACAAAGAATAGCGATTTTAGATATTTTGTTGCAATTTAAAAATTGTAGGTATTCGTGGATTCATGAAACTTTTAGAGTATATCATTAAAATTTATAAACCTACACGATGACACTTTCAAATGTAATTTTTGGGCAAAAATTGCTTTAACCTACTCGTGTACAAATGCTTAATAGTAAAATAAATTACTTTAATCACAATATTATTTATAACTGTCTTTGCTCAGAAACGTTTTTCGTTTGTTTGTTTGTATTTTAATAATTTATAAATTAATTTATTATTATTAATAATTATATTAGTTTATTTAATACTATAAACCAATAAATTATATATTAATTAATAATTTTTGAAACATTGTATTCGAGAAAATAAAATTGTGATTTTAATTAGGTTTGTAATGTACCCACCTATATGTAAAAAGTAAATGAATATAATAATAACTGTTGAATTTTTAGGGACGCATTCGTGTACGTATTACACTATATTTATATATATACGAATATATCAGTATATTATTCATAAGTGCGCACACGGGACTACGGGAGGATATGCAGACATGCAGTTGACCATTCGTGAACTTATTCTTAAAAAAAAAATTGAAGGGGGGTGTTGGCGACCGAAGGCAATTGCATTTTAGAAAAAAAAAAAAATTATATGAAATTATACAATACGAACACTCATTCAAGTGTTCAAACTAAAATGTAAAGAATTGTAAACAGAAAAATCTATTCAAAATAATTAGTTCATTAAAGAAAGATTATTCATAGTGAACCAACAGGTTATCAATGTTCAAGTCTATACAAAAAATGCAACTAGAGCTAAATTCCTAAAAAAAAAAAATTGAAGGGGAGTGTTGGCGCTCGCAGGCAAATGCATTTTACAAAACAAAAAAAAATTTAGAAAAATTTTATAGTATAGGCACACACATTAAAGAGTTCAAACTAAAAATTTCCAGAATGTTAAACAGAAAAAACATTTTAAGATCCAAAAAAAATATACAGAACAAAAGAATAATCTGGGAACTAAATACTAAAGTAAGTTTTCTATTATTGACTAGATACTAGGTATTGTTACATTAAAATAAACGAATTTTTATAACCAGAGGTCTATCCCCGTTGCTTAAAAGTATTAGAAAATGTATGAATGAAGTTTATTAAGAATCAAAAAAATTAAATTAAATGCTCCTGCTTGGCCGATTGTATATGATTGAAATTTATGGACATAAGTTAATGTTTAATTTAAAATATTATTGTGTTTCAAGCTGGGGTTGCAGTAAATTTTTAATTATAAACTTAAAAGATTAAATACAATTTAATGCATGTTTAATTATCAGAGTTTATTAGTTTTAGCAGTTAAATGTATGAAAATGGATACTTAAAGAATTAACTTAAAAATTATTGCAAAGAAAATTATAAGAGATTAATTAATTTTAAGAAGCAAAATAAGTTTCAAATCATGTTGTAGGTTAGAAATTAGGTTTAATACAATTAGAAAAAAAGTAGGATTGGAACATTGGGGATTCTAAGACTATAGGATATCAAAACACAATACCATAATATTTTAAATTAAAACTAATGGTTCTATACATTTTATATTTACAATGACTTATAAAATTAATATAGAAACCATCGACCCATATTAATTTTTATATTAATATTTTTTTTATATTGTAAATTGTGAAACAAATTGTTATTGTATTTTGTGGTAAAGAAATCATTAGTTATGGTTGACTGTTTTTAGGTTTTTAAATTATACTGGTGCAACACTAGCCGGCAGTCTTTAAGACCGTGTTAAAAATGATGATAACTATTTAGGTTTTATTATTCAACCCTATAGCCTGACCTAAAGAGTAATATTTAAATATTTTCTTTCATTGTTATGTTTACAATATTGCATACCTTAACAGTTAGTAGGAAAAGATCATTGCAAAGCTCACGACCAGTGATGATAGTCGTCTATCATCACCATAGCTTCACCATAGGTTTACCTAACTAACCTTCTTATGACTTATTAGGACACTTTGAATAAAAAGATCCTGAGTTGGTTGCCGAAATTATGTGTTTGATCATCGAGTTGATCCGTTGACATTTATTGACACCTTGGATCATATACTATGGATTTATCCCTGCCCAGCTCACCCGTGTAAACAATTTGAATCACATATAAGCGATCAAGGAGTCACTGACGTTTTTATTAATACATATCAATTCGCATAGATAAATATGAGGCATTTCTCTTAGCACTTCTATCAGAGTCAGAGACTTGTCATATGTTTTTAATAAAATAGAATTTGTTTATGTTGAATTTATTATATAATTGGAAAAAAATCTTATAATATTATATTATTAAATTATTCTTGTATATAATTTAAATATTATTGAAAACGAAAATTAGTTACTCATATGATTAGTGACTATATAACGTATAACTGATAAGTTTAAAAAATGTTAATGAACTATTTTATTTTTTCGACTAATAATGCTCACTTTGCCCGTACGCTGGAAATCACTGGGTCAGTGTTGTTACTTTTAATATTAGATTGAATTGACCTATTATCAAACTTGAATATTTTAACACTTTCACTGTTGAATTTTTTCCTGGGATAATATTTTCTTTTTTTTTTGTGTTATACTTAAAGTATTAATAATTAATATATAGATATTTTTATTTTTTAGTAGACTAGTTATAATTTTTTTTTTTCTTTAGATTTGTGTAATCGTTTATCAGCATTTTCAAATTGTAATTATTTACACGATCATAAGTCATAACTTATATTATAATTTATAATAATTAAAATATCATCAAGTAGCCAACGTAGCGGCGCATATAATGTTCTTAACTTAATTTTTTTTTGATCTAACATTAAAAGTAACAACTTCGGGTTGGTTCTGTTATTCGTACATTTGGTATGCTACTTGTGGGTCAAAGATGGAAAACAAATAGTGCGCTTTTTTTGCCACCCTTAATTATTTGGCCGTCCCTGCCACCTGGAGCAACTGCTCCTTTTGCCCCCCCCTCCCCCGAATTCCCGGTTGGGATGTCATCGCCATAAATATATACAACAACTAGATAGCCGTCTTTATATTACAGTTGTGACCAATGTTGAAATCGCCCGAAAATTATAAAGCAGGCAATGTTTACATTTATTTATATACATATATACTTTGATAATATTATTTTGTAAACATTGCCTGCTTTGTAAATGGCGGCCGACTTCGATGACAAAAAGGAGACGGCTATCTAGTTGTTGTATATATCTATGGCGCTGATACATCAACCGGCAATCGAACTTTTTATTCTATCATATAAGTCAAGGTTGTAAACCTATATCAATTGATAACGGTAATTTCAGCCAAAGAGTCAAGTTGCCTTTGCAATTGAAGATCCTTTCCTACGTATTAGGCATTGTTAACATAACTATTCTACCTTCACACTTTTTCTTCACCCTTCTCTCACAACTATACAAGTAGTTCAACCACTCTCATCCCACACCTCCAGATAATCGGTATTCTGTCTATCCATCTCTTCTTCAGTCTTCTCGCCCTCATCTTCCTCTTAAATTAACTTCTATAGCCACTCTCACTATCTCTTATCATACAGTCACCAAACCACCTGAACCTATTATTTCTTGTTTTCACTACAATACATGCCACAACACTACACAACCTTTAATTAATATATATCCTATTCTATCGTCATTTATACCTTAACACCTAACTTAATATTCTTATATCTGCTACACACACTTCGCTAACCTAACCCTAACCTTACATTTCTTTTTCGTATTTCCCTTTCATACGCCAAACATTCTGAAATCCTGTTGACCTCTTTCCTTATCTTCGCCATATCATACACTTCCTAATTCCTGTTCACTCAGCCTCTAGTTACCTACAAGTCATCGTACTTGATTATCGGTGAATATATGTAAATATCATTGTGCGAATAATCTACTCAAAAGAAGTACCTACATACCAAAAAATATCATACCTGACCAATTTCCTAATTTTTATCACGACTTTATTGATAACCAGAATAGTGTTGTACCAGTATAGTTACAATACAAATAATTGAAAAGTTGCCGGCAATACATCCCCTGATCAATTAACAATAATAAAAAGAAACATACTGAAAAATAAGAAAATACATACCCCTTGTCCAAATCCAAATCTACTATAAAACTTAGTCTTCGAAACCCTGCAATGTCCTCACATTTCAGTCTGCTTATGATATATTATTCTCAGTTGACAAATCTTCACTGACGAATTAAATACCATTTCTGAAATAACAAGCAGCCTGCAGTATAATGTTCAACAATATTCGTATGACTTACGCGTTAAAGAACATATTATTTTTTTTTATATGTAGGTACAATGTTTAATTTGTATTATACCTACTTAACTATAATTTGTTAGTTAATCACAATATTATTTATTAGTTATTACTGTCTTTGCTCAGAATCGTTTTTCGTTTGTTCGTTTGTATATTAATAATTTATACATGAATTTATTTTTATTACCAATAATAATTATAGTAGGTGTGTTTATTTTATTTCATTAATTTATTTAATACAATACCAATAAACTTATATTATATTAATTAATAATTGTTGAAACATTGTGTTCGATAAAATAAAAATAAATGTGATTTTAATTAGAGTCTTGTAATGTACCTACCTATAGTACATATATGCAAAAACTAAATAAATATAATAATAACTGCTGTTGAATTTTTAGGGACATAATAGGTGACTCATTCGTGTATGTATTACACTATTGATATAGGTACCTTTAATACGAGTATATTAGAGTATTATTCATGAGTGCGCACACGTCAGGATAGGCAGTTGACCATTCCGTGAATATTACTTTTATGTGTAGATGCCACATGGTTATACGTTTCTAATCCTTATGAAATAGATATTAGGTGAACGATAGAAGTTCAGTATGTTACACCAAGTTAATAGTTACCTATAACTTATAACGTTGGATTTGGAAAAAAATGACCAGTTATAAATTAAAATTGTATCTTATGACTATTATCAGTTATAACATATATTTCTATAAATTTAACCAAAACAAATATATATATTTCAAGTACCTAATTAGGTATGTACCTATTAATTACAATTATCCTACGAGCGGGGACTGGAAAAACGACGACGACATTTGTATCTCCCGTATTTTATACATTTATAGTTCGGAACTAAAATATGCGCCTACAACACTTGGATAGCACATTTTTTGTGACATTAAATATTTATTTTAATTCTTAAAAGTAAATTTAAAAAGAATATGAAAACAAATTTACTTTAAATATCGACTCTTTCGGCGAAATCCTTGACGAGTGTTCACTGCGAGGCTGACGAAGAAACACGCTCCAGAATACAGAACTTAAAATATTGTGATTTATGAAAAAAAAAATTATACGGAACGCAGTAACTTTTTTGCTCATATCTGCTTTGCTTATTGAAATTTTAGAATTTTTAATCAACTGTGTCTTCTGCAATGACTGAGATTTGCCATAGAATATAAATGATAGATATTATACTAGGTACCTACTTCAATATATGACGAATCCACGGATATCATAATACAGGGTTATTCAAAATGATTCATCCGATTTAAAATGGCTATACAGATCTGAAGCCATGTGATTATTTCTTTTGGGGATATGTTAAAGACACTGTGTACATATACCACTACTGCCATCAAATCTAGATGAATAACAACAGCCATGGAGTCGATTACAAAACATATGCTGCAAAAAGTATGGTATGAATTTGACTACCGACTAGATTCGTGTAACCAAAGGAGCTCACATAGAACATTTATAGATACAGTTAATTAAACTTGACATATTTTTCTTTTATTTAATGTATAACATGTTGTACTAAACATAAAAAATAAAATAATATAAGCACTTTAAATCGGATGAATCATTTTGAATAACCCTGTATAATGCAACTTTTTATATCAGAGAGTTCCGTGTCAAGGAACAATATTTGTTCGTTGAAATTTGATATGACAATAATCAAAATAGTTTATAATTTTGAATTTGAAATATAATAATATCAAATATGATATATTATTTAAATTATTATTTACGTTTATTAATTTAATTATTTATTAAGATGGTGAATAGATATCAGAAGTACAAGCATATTTTTATAAAAGCATATTATATTTTATGAATCATTAAATAAAAATTTGATTACTTTATTTTAGAGTTAACATAAAGATATACAGTACCTAAGTACATCAAATTTACAGTACCTACTATAATACCAACTATTATTTTAGTATTTTACTAACTATTTGTAAAGTCTAAAATTTTCTACGAATACTGATGATCACAAAATTATTAATTATTATTTAATATTATGTTAATTTTAATTGTATCGGGTACCTATAATTTATATTTTAGATTCTGAGCGGAGCGATGAATATTTTGATTTTACTATGATGTGTATTTAATTTCTTAATGTTTTTTTATTATTTTTTTTTTTGTTGTGTTTGATGTTTACACCATAAGTAGTCGAAATAAACCTTTGTTTGACATACATAATATATTATGCCTACCTTGTTTGTACCTAATGAAATTGTTTATTTTTAAGTGCATTGTACTTAGTAAATAATAATAGTATACGAAATTGTATTTTCGAATAATAATGTATTGTTTGTATTAAGTTCCTACACCCAGTGGCGTCCGCAGGGGGGGCTAACGGGCTAAACACCCCCCCCCCCCCCATTGCCCGTATTATTATTACTTTTAAAAAAAAATATGAATCAAGTTTAAACTGTCAACTATAGTAAGCAAGACGTAACTTTCATATATGTCTTACCAGAATGAATTCATTTTTGAAAAAATATTGTATTTGCATACCAATTTTCATAAATTATCTGTAATTTTTTGGTAAAAGAATGAACTACTTGTATGAAAGACCTTGTATTAAATTGTCTAGCCTTAGCTATACATATTTTATATTTTATAAGTTTTGAACTACAAACTAACTGTGGTTAAATTGTTTTGAACTTTAAATGCATATGTAAAAAAAAACTTGGGTATTACATTTTTAAGCTTTTCAACCGGATAAATAATTTTTTATTGACATTTATAAAAAAAAAATTTAATTAGTCAAATACAATCCAAGTGAGGACTATATAACCAAGCAGGGGCGTATATAGGATTTTCTTTAGGAGGGGATATCAAAATTTGTTTTGTGCTATTGCAACTTTTTGTTAGTTACCTACTCCATGTAAGGTATATAATAATAATAATAAATGTTGTGTAATGTCACTCACATGCCCACAGGATAACAAAATTATAAATAACAACAGTACTGCAGCAGTTTGTACTTTATACATGGAAAAACATGGGTAAGGGAGGGGGTCTATCCCCCATATCCCCCCCCATAAATACGTCACTGTAACCAAGCTATTGTTACCAAACAATTTAAATAAGTTTTCATTTTTTTTCTCCAATTAGGTACTTTTAAAAGCACTGAGCAGATTCAATTTCGACCTCCTAAAAGTACCAACTAGATCCAATTTGCTTCCAAAAACATACACTGGGCATCGAAGCTTATGATAAGAGCATTTTTTCTACCAGAAAAGTTGAAAAGTTACAAACATTTTAAAATACCTCAAATAAACGTCTGAAATTTTTAGACTGGACAAAATAAAAATAAATTTGTAACTAATTTTCAAGCCCCCCCCCCCCCCATTGAAAAATCCTGCGGACGCCACTGGCTACACCATAAATGGGAACTAAATTAATCATTTATCGTTATAATAACAAATTTTGTCATTAGTTTAATTTTGGTAGGTGTTTTGCGTAGGCACAATATTATATATTATATATTATATAATATTATATATTATATATTATATAATATTGTATATTAAAATATATATAATTATAATATTATAATATTTTTGATATTTTTATCCTACTCGGAGATAAATTTATGAGAATCCTTGCGTTTAATTGTCTTTCAGAAATAATCATTTTATAGTAGATACTTATATACTAGTCGATCAAAAACTATTTACAATGAATGTTAATAGTTAAAAGCTATTCAAATATCCATTATTTGTAGTTATTTGTAAATAATAATTAAGACTTTATAATAATTAGATTTTTTCTAAATACACCCTCTCTGTAGTCTGTCCTCAAGCCGCAATCATATTGATTTACAGTTCTTTCATGCTCTCCTTGACAACTCTATCGACTGACCTGAAATCCAATTTAAAGACCTCTCTCACAATGTTCGAAATCGCGATCCTTTTTACATTCCAACTCTGTCTACTTCCTTCAGCCAAAATCTCCCCATGCACAGGATTGGTTTTTAATTACTCTTAATTACATTTAACATTTATCCCTAGACCCTAACTGACCTCTGAATAATCATTCAATGATGAATTTAATAGTTATTACATTAACTGGATAATAAATTACATACATCAACAAATGTTTCATGAATTTTGAATATATATTAATTGTATGAGCCATATAAAATGTAACTATAACAATGCATCGTTATAACTATATTGCATATGTTTTTCGAAAACACTTTAAAAAAAAAACATGAATAATTCCTATTTTATGTCATACGAATATAAACTATAGATAACTAGCATATGGCACGACAATTAACGATTTTTAATCATATCTATTCTGTTTTGAAAACGTCCAGAAAATAGTACCTACGTGATACTATGAGTCTTGATAACAACAAATTTATACTATTCAAATTTTAAGCGTCTTATTATATTATATAACTAGCTGATCCCGTGCACTTCGTCGCCCGTTAAATGGATCAACTCAATACTACCTACTCAAACTTTGTTCAATTCATTAACGTGTATGGTGTTCAAAATTTATCTTATCTTTCCCGTTGCCCTGAATAAAAATTCTGAATCGCAGCAGTACATTATCAGGTAGGCAATCTACCTGCGGTAGATCGCGGACCCCGTGCTGTTTGTACGGAAGTGTATGATTTAACTCTAAAGTATCAAAGTTATACCAAGTTTATTTTGATGTAATACTGTGGATTAATATAATAAATTTAGTTGCTCGTAAAAAATCGCAACTCTTAAAAAAATTATGATTGTTGAACTCCTTTTGGGTGTAATTTTCTGCGGTAAGTGCAACTCTGCCACCCTGGTAAGCATTGTTCAATAATTCGATTTGATGCAAGCTTGTACCTGATCTGCCCGAATAACCAATGGCAACCAATAAATAAATGCTAATTTCTAATGTAGACTGTAACCAATGGCAACTATAAATAAATAAAAATAAAATTTCCAATTTCTATCGTGAATCTCAATGTCCCTGTTTCAGCACCTATTTAAAATGCGAATTTTGGCAAATCCTTTCTTAGCGCACGTCTATATTATAATAGCTATCTGTATGCCAAATTTCAGCCAGATCCGTCCAATGGTTTGAGCTGTGCGTTGATAGCAGTCAATCAGCTTACTGTTTTTTATATACAGATATGGTTGCCATGGTAATATGGACACACACACACACACACACACTGACATACATTCATTTTTATATATTATATAGATTGATATGAAATCTTGGTAACCTTAGTAACCATGGCAACCTTGGTAACCATGGTAACATGGACACACAGACACACAGACACACTGACACACTGACATACATTCATTTTTATATATATAGATTATAGGTACCTATCAAGAATAATAATATTATGGTAAGATATATAATTGCAAAATATTTAATTTCTATATCTAGGATATAATGACTATACTAAAATATGTGTAAAACAGCAAAATGTAAATAAACTAATAAAATATATGAGGCATTGTTTTAAATACTTCAAGCAAACCTAAGATGGTTTCTGGAGTACCTATATATATAGTATAATACTATAATATTATGCAAAAATAAGCTATAGGTACATACGTATTAAGCTTGGCGTGGTGAAACGAAAACGGCCTTAGGACTGTTCGGGCTCGCGTATATAATAATATACCTACATTGCGATTTCGGGAGTATACGTTTATGCGTCTACACCAACCAGTTAACAGATTGTCTGTGGCAATAAATATTTATTTTAAGTCTAAAAAGTAAACGTAAATTCCAAAATAATATGAAAACAAACTTACGCTTAAACATCGACTCTTCTGGTACAACCTAGCTAGAATGCATCAAGAATTCAAACGTGCAGTACTTGACGCAATCGAAGAAACAGCTATCTTCGTCCGTCTTCATCCCGTTCCGAACTGTAACTTGAAAGTATCGAAATATTTCATGAAAATTACCTGAACGTAACGAAATATGCGAGTTTGTGTTAAGACTTACATTATAATATATAGGTACATCTTAATGAGCATTCCATCAATATAGGCTTATTATTTTTTTGTTCACTGAAATTATTAGAATTGTTAATCGTCGCCGATGGATGTCGACAATTGACGATTACCATAGATGATATAAAATATATTGTTTTCTATGATAAATCCATAGAACTTATATAGGTATTATACGCAGTAACCATACGGCCTATTGATAAATCGTATGTTCATTTACAGAAACCTTTGTGATCTGCAATGTACCTACCTATTCTAGTTTTCTATTTCTGTTATAGTTCACATGCCAAATTTAACTACACAAACTGCAGGTCCGCAAGTTTATAAACATTCTAGTACTTTCTCCCGCCAGTGCCCCTAGGGCCTAGACACCGTGTTTGAGAAGTTATATTTTTTTGATACATAATTAAATTACCTACATTAATTACAATATGAATTATTTTTAAGTTACCTATGTAGGTACTTGTCCAAAACTCGAATACCGGGATTTAAATAAAAAAATGTGATTTAGGTAACATAATATTGGCTATTGATCTATTAGAAAATAGAAACTTACCCTATACCAATAATATCACTATATAAAATAATTAAAAGTGATAATTTGAAGACGATTTCTTAAAACCCCTAATATATTTTTTAAATGTTGTGTTATAATCCATAAAGTAGGTACATCGCCTAGTTAAATCAACGTTTTAGAATGATGGTACAAAGATAATTCTGACACCCACCCATGGTGGTTTTACAACAAGTCGAGGGATGTTTTTGATTATAATTGTCCGAGCGAGCGCAGCCGGGCGTACGCCGGGTATATATGAAAATACCAAAAATTTCAATTAGCTATAACTTTAAAATAAGTCTGAACACCAAATTCAGACTTCCTTATTATTTTCAATTAAAAACTAATGATTTCCGGCAATTAATTTTTTGCAATATCATTCTTAATTCGTTGTAACTTGTAATATCGCGACGGAGTGTTGTCCGACGAATGACGATTTGATTCAGTGGTTCTAACCGGTCTCTTTTTAGGCGTAGATGACGTTACCACTGGAGGCAAAAATAGTGTTTCAATTCGCCGTTCTTCATGGTAATTCACTTTGTCGATCTTCGATGACTATGTAATGATTTTACAGCTAACAACGTCTTCTTATCTCTCGTCAACTTAGCCACACTGAGGTAATTGATCGCTCATATGTAGTGGATAAGCCAAAATCTACCCCACCTGGCTGTCTGCAGATCAAGACCCATAAATTTGTCAATTCGAAAAAGATGGTTACTATATTATATAATTGGCTGGCGGCTGCATCCAATTACACGGTATCCATTTTATACTGGCAACTATAGTTGCCTGTAACCAAAATGAAGACTTTTTTCCCTTTTAAACGGACGACACGATTCCGTGGGATCTGCTTTTGCATTACTTCCGCGATTTTAGCAATTACTATAACGGATTCCTAGAATTTCATATACACACAGAACCACGTATAGGGTTTAATAATATTACACATTAAAAGAGAAGTGTTTATCGGATGTCAAGTCGTAGGAATGTGAGGTGCACAAACAACAATGAACTCCCTTGTAGCTGAATAGCCTATCCAAAGCAACACGGCGCTCAAAATTGTATTTAAAAAAAATATTGAAAATACGAGTTGCTATAACTAAAAAATGTTGAAAGAGGTCCACTGGCGCACGCAGGCAAATGCATTTTAGAAAGCAAAAACAAAATTTAGAAGAAATTATACAATTTTAACACACATTAAAGAGTTCAAACTAAAATGTTCAGAATCTTCAACAGAAAAAACTATTCAAAATAATTAGTTCATTAAAGAAAGATTATTCATAGTGAACCAGCAGGTTATCAATGTCAAGACTATACAAACAATTCTGAATGAACTAGATTTAAATTCTTAAAAAAAAAATGAAAGCAGGTGTTGGCGCCCGCGAGCAAATGCATTTAAGAAAACAAAAAAAAATTAGAAAAATTTAGAAAAATTAAAAATTCGAACACACATGAGAGGGTTCAAACTAAAATGTCTACAAATCACTGAAAAAAAGTCAAAATATTTTGATCATTTTATAATGTATATGATAGTTGAAACATTCAATGGACATTTTAAATACCGACGGTTAATTTATAGTTGTTGAATAACAACAAAATAAGAACATCATTATACGAGAATCATATACACATCATTGTAAAATCAAAACATTCATTGCTCCCGTAGTCCGCTCTAATAAACAAACTAACACGTCATAGTAGTTAAGTAGGTATAATACAGATTAAAAATTATACATAAAAAATATAATATGTTCTGTAACGCTTAGGTCATACGAATATTGTTGAACATTTTACTGCAGGCTGCTTGTTATTTCAGAAATGGTATTTAATTCGTCAGTGAAGATTTGTCAACTGGGATTATAATATATCATAAGCAGACTGAAATGTGAGGACGTTGCAGGGTTTCGAAGACTAAGTTTCATAGCAGATTTTGATCCACCACGAGCGCGGTTTATGTATGTAAAATATTATATAAATTTTACACGTTGATGGAGTCACTTCCAATGAATTATATCCAAAGATAATAAGGTAATAATTTAATATTAACTACCTACCTTAATCTAAGCGTTTTCATATACTTTAATACAAAATAGTTTATACAAGGTGATTCGATGATTAACTTGCAAGCATGACCATTGCCCACTCCCTTTTTCTTCTTCAATAACATAGTTATTCATAATATGATTTTTTAAAATTGTTATTTATACCTAAAGAGTCTTTGATTTTTTTCGATGATGTTCAAACACGTGTCAAAAACGGTTACAAGTGGGTCACTGCATAATGGATGGTATTAAATTTGAATTCAATGGTATAATATCATTGTATAAGAAAAATTATTCTGAGAATTGTTTTTGATTGTTTGGTGTAACTAAAAACAGTGTAGATTATCACTGCATGTATTAAAAACAGTAATGGTATTAAGTAATTATTTTAATTACCTCTAACGCATCTTTGGGATTTTTTTTGAGATCACATAATGAAAACCACAATCTCTAATTGAATAATTACACAAATCAATTGTAGACCTTAATGGTTACCCTTAATAAGAGAGGACGTCGTTCCCGCATGTGTTGTATCCGTCGTACTAAGGCGTAACCTAACATATTATACAGCAGTTCCAATTTAGTGTTGTTACTTGTTATGGCTTTAATATAAGTTATAAGAGGGAATTGACCTATTATAAAACTTAAATAAATGAACATTATCTGTGTTCTCTCGTTGGTTTTTTATGATATTTTTTATTTTTAAGTGTACCTATTATGAGAATGTAAAATATAAATATTTAAAAATGCTCATAATTCGCTTAGGAATAAAAATATCAACGAAAGAAATCAACGAGCACAGACTGTACCTCTCACAGCCGCAGCCGAACGTATTGTCGTTCCTAATAATTTCCTATCAAATTCCACTTCACCAATCACCGTGACTCAGGACACAAACAGCACAACTAAAAGGTCTACTCTCCCACCTGTTCACGGGATGTGGGACTGATCAGACTAGTTTATAGCCTGACCGAAGCGTAGGACGTACGAACTACGAATCGGCGGCAAACCGCCTTGGTGACGTTATATGGATAACATGGTCTATGGCGACGATTGCCGACTATTATGAGTGTGACAACGTGCGTGTAATTCGTATAGGTATTTCGTTCTAAAAAATCTATTTTATATTCAATTTTTCATTTGGTGTCTGTGTTTTATCCTCACTTCTTATACAACACCATTTTGTACCGGTTAACTACAAGTCGACAACCAACGATTGAAGTCATTGTATACTGTATAGTCCGCGTCAAGTATGTGATACCTTAATTAATAATAATAATTATTAAATATTTATTAAAAGCCCTATGATTCAACCCTTTACAACGTTATGTTTGTGCATTATTATTCACTCGTAGAGTTCAATATATGGGATTGACACTATTCATACTCCCGAGTCCTAAGCCATTATACTTTGAGTGGGTTTTGAGTGTTGAGTGATAATACTAGAAGCTTACGGTTTCAAACAAAAATACAAATTGTATAGGTACCTAAGTAAAATAATAATAATAATATTTTTATTCCACAGTGAATAAGGATATTTATTAGTGTATGTGTGCTGTGTATAACACTATTTATATAATATAATTTATAAATAGTAAATATTATAATTATTATTTATATTTTATTCTGTATTATTTAAAGTACCTATGAATATCTTTTGTTACCCGTCGGGCGTCTAGACTCAGTACTTACTACTTAGTAGCACACCGCGCCGTATGGAAGTTTCACTGTATTATTTTTATCAACTTTTGAATCAATACCTACTTGGCTACTTAGTACTTACCGTAGAACAGTGTGAATATAATAATATATGTGGGGGACGAGGTGGCCGAGCGGTCTAACGCGTCGACTGCGGCGCTGGCAGTCGCGGGTTCGACTCTCGACCACTGGGCGGCATTTTTCTCCGGGCAAGTCACGGTGTCCGGAGTACAAATGCCGCCATCCCCCACCCCGGGGCATGGCAGAAACCTACGGGTGCCCCAATAAAAATTCTGCCACTACAAACACACTCGTGTACCAACCTACCCAATCTAAACACCTACAGTTCCCTCCACACACCCAATAGCCCATGTTGCCGCGGGTTATCCAATAAAAAAAAAAAAAATAATATATGTATAAAATAATAGGCAATAGGTAGCTTAAAATGAATTTAAATATTTTGAAAATGCCATGGTTTATATAAAATATAATAATATTTACACGTTAATGTTATTAGTTCCCACGAATAATATTTTTGAATCACAACCAAAAAATTAGGAATTGTTTGATGAGAAATTGTTATTTTACACTTGATTATCGAATTTTGTCAACATTTATATTTCGGACACTCATAATAAATATTTTTTCACCCAACTATTTTCGCCCCTCCGGCCTAGTTTACCTCATTACCACCTCATAGCTTTTTAAAAATGTCCAAAGTGTTTAGAGTTAATTTTTCTATTTTCTGTAGGTAACTGAACTTTTTCTGATTACATTAATATTAATACCGTTTATTAAGTATATTTATTATATTATTAACACTTGAATACACTATAAGTATTATTATACTACTTTAAATTGGATACATCCACATGACTACATCACACATTCTATAGTGAGACGTTTTGCCGTTTTTGTCTTGTATATGTAATGTATATATATATTGACTTATTTATAATATTATAATTTATTATGCATTTATACCTACACGCATAGCGTTTTTTAAGCAACTGTGGTAACATAAAAATATACGAGAATATCTGAATATGTGCTTTGTCTTTAGTGTTTATTCTTAGAATAGTGTAACATTATAAACTTTACAATAAATAGAAAAAATGTTGGCCACAAAACTTTAAATATTATTTAAATAACATTGTATTAATTGACTATTAAATATAATTGAATTTATATATATGTCTATATACCTCTACTGTGGATTACGACTATTTTTTTTACAAAATACTAAATAGTAATGTTTTTAACTAAACCTATCAATTCTGTATAGTACCTACTCGAATTTAAAGCCTGTCATGAGTCCTGAGAAAACGATGAATGGTAATATTAGTTTATTAAATATTTATGTAGGTCACATCCGCAACTCGAATGGTTCTCAACTTCTCATTATATTGTCCGCAACTAGGGTCTAGAAAACACAGACAATTGACGTAAGTCATAAGTGAATAATTCTGCTACATAAACCACCTCGATGTATTTTGACCCCCCACTCACTAAATACCATTTTGATGCCCATTGCCCATTGGCCATTGCTCACCAATTTTTCGACGTTTTGTTGGTGGCTATGTGAGTTCCAGTTAATAGATATAATTTTATAAAGATCAATTATCTATAATTTTGGATCAGACAAAGCAAACATATTACAAAGTACAAATATTACAAAACTCACACAGAAACGTACTTTCCGAATCATCGAAGTTAATTTAGGTATCATGGATTGGGTTACAATAAAACATTTTTTAAGACAAAATAAAATTGTCCCAGGTCGAATAAATGTGTTTCCGAGAATATACGACTTCTAATTTCTATGCCAAGTTGCATGAAAAATTCTTTAATTTAATCGTTCAATAAAATGTAATGTACCAACCAATCATGGACCACTAAATCATTTTAAGCAGGGACCACTAGCTCACTATTGATAATTGATTCTTTAATATTTTAAGTAGCTTGCTCATGGAACCCAACAATAAGATATATAATTGTTCTTAAAAAATACATTCAGATTTTGTATATAGATTACTAAAAAATTTAAAATAGTATATTATTGTAACATACATTTTGAATCACCCCGTATGTAACAGTAATCTATATATAAAATCTATCTTATTTCTTATGTAATATTGTATATACTAATTATTAACTAATATACACTTTCATATATATTTTTGTGGCTGGGCGATTAACTGCTGATAACAGACCAGTATACCTTGTTAAATTAGAAATAATTAAATATTAATATTGCTGTTATAAAAAAAAATGAATAAGTTGATAAATGTAATTTTATGTAATTTCATCCAAATTTGAACCTAAAATGACTATAAAAATAAACTGTGCTTATGTATTTTTAGATTTTTTGGTAACAGAATTAACTACTTACGTGGAATCTTGTTTTAAATTTTCAATCCTTAGATATAAAAGTTGAACATTTTATAAATTACTAACTACAAAATAATTATTAAATTTTAAATTTGATACGTTTTGTCAAAATTCGATCTTTAAATGCTTATAAAAAAAAACTGTGACAAAGGATTTTTAATAATTTTCATCTGCCTTTGAAAAAATATACTAGGAGCCTTCTATTAAATTTTCAAGCTTTTTTAACCAACAAATAAAATTTTATTGATATTTTTAGAAAACATAACTAAAAAAAAATGGAAAATGAAAATGTTCCTAAACAGCAGTTCAAAACAAATCATATTATTTTGAAAATTTCATCGTGTATAGAAAATGCAAATATAAACAACCAGTGAAAATTTCATGTATATACATTCATTTGGTTTAAAGTTACACCAAAAACCATTTTGTGGAAAACCGATTTTGCATAAAAATTCCCGTTTTTCCTTAATTTTTCTTTTGTTTTTCACGGTGCTTTTGAAAACTACTGGGAACTTTTACTTTTGACCCCCCAAAGTACCAACTATAGATTCACTTTCCATCAGAAAAGATACTGTTGAAGAAAATCCAAGCACTTTTACTGTCCTAAAAGGTGATGAGTGATGACGGACACAAAAAAAAAATTTAAAAAATTTAAAAAAAAACACACACATCATTGTAAAATCAATACATTCATCGTTCCACTCAGAATCTAAAATATAAAAATGCTAATAATGGTTTTTTTTCTTTGTTTTTCCTGCTATCTACCTTAAATATATAGGTTATAGGTATCAGTGTCGTATTTTCAATTTTTTTCTGGGGGTGGTCCAATAATTCCAACATAATATAGATAGGTACTGATATATAGAAATAGTTTTTAATAGATTAGAAGAATAAAAAATAGTTGTTTTATTATATTTTATAATTTTCAAGTACAAAATCCAAGTGTCTTTTTTTACAAAGTTTTATTTTTTTATTTGAAGACATATTTATTCCAATTCCAATTTCCAAACAATAAATAGATACAAATAATTTATAAATTATACAACTATAAAAAAAATAAAAAAATAAATTCGATACCATTTATTAAATAATTATGAAATGTTAGGTTTTGTCAAATCTGTATTTACACCTATCACAAATGAGAGACAATAATTATTCTCAGCACACGTTGACAATTAATATTATTTCGATAGCAGTTAAATAATATTATGTTGTCAACTTCGTGTTAACACGTAAAAATAATGAAAGGTTTAAATTGTAGAAATATGACTTTATGACGACAGTCGTCCATATCACTCTGCTAATCTCTGAATAGGAAATAAATACTAAGTAGGTAAACATGGTTCTAAATGAATACTAATTGTCGGCCAGTTGACTCCAAAAATTACATTAATGTTTTATGTTATTATAAAAAATAATAAATTCTTTACTGCTCACATCGGATCAATGAGCTATTATTATTATTTACTACCTAATTTACTAGGTAATTTGTAATAGATCTAATATATTTTATTGAAGAAATAATATTCAAATACATGCACTCGTAGCCGACGCCGTCGTTCGGTAACAAAATACAAACATGAAGTAATTAGTAAATGATTCTACGACAATTGCCGTGTTTACAAAGCAAAAATTTAAATAGATAAATAATAGCTACCACCTATACTGTCCTATAGAAATAGTTTATTGGAGAATGATGTGCGTCGTCAATTTCTTGCGATAAGAATGTTTTGACTTTTTTGAGAATTATTGATGTTTATCTTATATAGTATTTTAAGTATTTAAAGTATTTTATAAAGTGCTAATTTTAAACTATATTTCATATAAATATTTTGTTCACGGGAAAAAACCTTGTCTGCGTGTGCTTACATAAATATCGGGGTCTGCAAATATGTAATACATTTTTTTTTTTTTTTTTTTGGAGAGATTCTGGGGGGGGGTCCAGTACCCCTGGACCACCCCCGTAAATACGCCACTGATAGGTATATGGAAATGCATACATTTTTAAACATTTTATGGTTGATCCAGGCCGAATTTGATAATTTTAAAACTTAAAGTGTTCACTACTAATAAGCTATGTGCCTATGTAGGTACTTAAAAGTTAAATCTATGTACAAAATTATTTCTTTTAACTTCAACTAACCATTTTTTAAATAATTCAGAATTATTAAGTGGATATCTGTATATAAAATCCCACCAAAAACATATATGTAAAATGAGAGCCAAGTTCAATACTATAATATATGCCTTGGTTGTTGGCTTCAACGACAAAAGAAGTGAGATCTAAATGGGTGCCAAGTTAGGATAATATATTGAAGCCTAAGGTGTGACTTGGCTACTTTTCATATACGAATTATTATTATAAGTACCTAGTTACTAAAACAGTAATGGAAGAGTGAAGATGATTTTCCGAAGAATAAAATAAGAATTCAAAGCTTTAGAACTTGCAAATGCTATAATATATAATTCGTAGCCAAGTCAGACCTTAGGCTTCAATATATTATCCTAACTTGGCACCCATTTAGATCTCACTTCTTTTGTCGTTGAAGCCAACAACCAAGGCATATATTATAGTATTGAACTTGGCTCTCATTTTACATATATGTTTTTGGTGGGATATCATTACTTTTGTATGTAAATTATTATAACCTAACCTAACCTAGCCATGACGTATTCTATAAATAAAGTTTATTACTATATAATATAATTCAGTTACTAATATTAATAATAATATTTATTATAAAATATTTTCCGTTGTATATACAGAGGATAAAATATATGTAAAATTAATATACAATTATTTTAACTCTTTTTGAGTATATTTTTAATTATCATAATTTTATTGACTGTAGTTTCTACTGTTGGGTGGATAATTCATAATTTGTAAGAATAATTATTTAATTATTTTAACTGTAATATTTAAAAAAAATAATATTAATTACATACATAGATAGAAAAAAAAGTATGTTGCTGCGCTCGGGTAGACAATATCGACACATATTCGGCTAGTCGTATTTTTGGAGCGGCGATACAGGAAAGGTTATTTAAGTCAACATTACATTAAATTAGAGGCAATTCATTAATAAATTGAAAAATTAAACATAATAGATAAAATAATTTCAAAATTATTGATTAAAAAATTAAAAATTAAAAAATTAAAAATTAAAAATTAAAAAATTTTAAATTAAAAATTTTCAAGTTTCTGATTTTTTCCTTTGTATTTACCTAACTACCTATCTGTATGCCAAATTTGAACTTTCTAGGTCATCTGGAACTGGGTTAGAATTTTGATCTATAGGTAAGTCAGTGATAAAAATGACGATTTTCGGACGTTAATATCTAAATAACGGTTTGAAGTGTGTTTATGAAATTTAGAGCACATATGTATCTCGTTAGTCTCAATATATGAGCCAAATTTGACATGTTTATGTGGAATAGTTTTTGAGTTATGAGGGGGTCAAAAGTGGCTCCAAATGGTTCGTGTAATATTACACACGGTGCTGCTCGCCAGTTCTGTTAGCTAGAACTTGGCTTGACACGCTACCGCGTGTCTAGATATTAATATTTAGGTAAAATAGGTTATAGGTATGTTACCTATATTTATTTAATACTAAATTCCATAAAATTATAAGATGTAAATATTTAATTGTGGAAGTGAAACTGTGGAATGTCACAACTCACAAACTGACAACTAACAAGTACCTACAATGACGTTGAAAAATCACAAAATTAAAAAAACTATGAGGATTGAGGAACTTACTAAGATAGAAAATATGAGTAAATAGATCAGTGATTATAAACAAAAATAATTAATAAAGCATTATTAACACGTCCATGGTCCATCGTATATTCATATTATGTAAAAATGAAATGTTTTGTCCTTCGATGGAGGGGGTAACGTCAAATGCGACGGCTCGTTTTTATCGCCGAGTCCGAGCGTATAATATTATATTATTATTATCTATCTCAGCGGTTCAACCTGAGTGAAGTGTCCGTATGTCCCATAGAGTAATACCCTATGGTCCGTCCATTGCTCGCCAGCGTTATCTTCTCTTATCTCCTCGTTCGCGTCTTGCTGTGATAAGAACCATTCTTTGCAAATTGCGATCAATATAATATTATAATATATTATTATTACACACCTACCTATTATTCTATTCTGTGCTATTATTTAGTAATTAGTAATTACGTTGCTCAGGAGTCAGTTGCTGATCTCAGCTGAAGTTGTGAGACGGACTACGCTCGTGGTCTATCTTTCCGGGTTCTTCTCTCGTTGTAAGTGATCGCTTTTCTTTAGTTCTTCGACTGAACAACAATCGAATAATCGCGTAATCACTGGTCCGTGGTTGTCGCAAGTCGATGTACGTTTGTTGCAAGGAAATTTCGTGTTCATTGATTCTTAAAATTACATTTTTGAACTTAATAATTTGTACGTACTAAACATTTTCCAGAAGCTCGTAATGTCGTTGGAAAAAGATGATGGAGCAGTGGAAAAACTTATGGAGGAGGGAAAAAAGAAAGTGGATAGTACAAGTGACAAGTATGATGAGCTAAGCAAGATGGAATTGGCCGATCATACAGAAACGGCATACGCAGGCATGGGTAAGGAAGAACTCATGAAGTATGCCAACAGTCCGTTCTGGGTGCGACTCAGATGGTTGTTGTTTGTTACATTTTGGCTTTCATGGTTTGCCATGATGTTCGGTGCATTGTTCATCATATTCTTGACTCCTAAGTGTTTCTCGACTTCTAAGCATGAATGGTATCAGAAGAGTCCAGTCTACATTATTAACACAGCTTCTCTTGTCAGCCAAAATGGTAAGTGGTCACTTGTCAATGGTTTTGTGTAACATAAAATGATTAATAAAATAGGTATATACAATAAGTAGGTAGGAATATATTAAGTGTTCCAAACAATACATTTTTGATCAATAAATATTAGAGTACAAATATTTATAGAAGTGATAGGTACCTACTTATTTACATTTATAGATATTTATATAAACCTATCTACCTACCTATTTATTGAGCTATTCATTTTAACTCTAAGGTACCTACTAATTAATATTTATTTATGTAGACAAATATATGTATGTAGGAAATACATTATTTATAAACATTACAACTTAGGCTGTTGAGCTAACAGCTTTATACTAGGTAACTCAGTATTTTTATTTTTAATTATTTATAAAATACCTATATTTCAGGGCTGACGCTAAAAGTTTTTAATGTGAGGGGGAGAGTGTGCATATATAATTATATATACAAATTTTGCTAACTACTTTTTGTAATTAAATTTTTATTTAAACCAATATCATACAACATTTTAGGTAGGTATATATCTAGTTGATTAGTTGAAGTAATGAATAGAAACAACTGTTCTTTGTATACGTTAAGATTGGAAAGTTAGTGGGGGTTATTGTTGACCGTTGCGCCATGAGACGAGTCTGACCTCTCATATTTTTATTTTATTTTATTTTACAGTAATCGTCCCTGTTTTTAGTTTAGGATTAATTCAGGGATTTATTTATGGTTAATATTATAATGTTATCATTTGTCATCATATGTCTGACAATTTAATGAGATTTTGAATGGTGGAATAGTAAACTGTTCATACTGTGTTATATTAAAATATAAAATACTAGCTGATCCAGTGCACTTCGTTGCCCTTTAAATGTACCAACTTTTTATGACTCACACTTTGTTCAATTCGTTATTTAATATTCCGTGTATGGTGTTCAAAACTTATCTTAACTTTGCCGTTGCCCGGAATAAAAATTCTGATTCGCAGCAGTATATTATCAGGTACCTGCAGTAGATTGCGAACCCCGTGCTGTTTGTACATAAGTGTATGATTTAACTCTAGAGTATCAAAGACCAAAGTTATACCAAGTTTATTGTTTTTACTTAATTCCACCTACGGCCGATTAATATAATCAATTAATACAAAATTCTAACCCAACCATACTAAAATCTGATAAATAAAAAAAAAAAACAAATTTAATCCATTTTAAATTAGCCTATCTTCTACCCAGAGGTTAGGTATACCTAATTAGTTTGAAAATGTTGTTACAGTTTTAAATTTATTTAATTTTGTTTCTAGTTTTTGAAGACATACTACTGGCTTGATGTATGTTTTAATATATTGCTCGTTGTATTAAAATAGTAATTTAGGTAATTATTAGTAAGTCATTATAATTAACATTTTTTTTAAGGTCTTGATGAAAAAATTGAATACATGCAAAAATTGGGTGTACAACATGTTGTATTGACATCTGTGTTTCAAGCTGTTGGAGATGAAGTTATAGATTTCATGAAAGTAAATATTTCTTTAGGAAATGAAGATTCGATGAAAAATCTTGTTAAAAATTTAAAAACTAAAGGTATATTATACATTCATATTTATCTACTAAAACATATTTTAAAAATGAGTTACTCTAACATTCTTTTAGGTATGAAAGTGATGTTGAAATTAGTTCCTAATCATTCTTCAAGGTTAAACTTGATATTTGAACGATCAGTCCTAAAAGAAACATTATACAAAGATTTTTACATTTGGAATTCTGGTTTTAGTGATGGTACACATCATTATCCTATTAACAATTGGGTTAGTAATTTTTAGTATTTTCGTTTGTTTTTGAATATTCTATTAAATATTTTTGTTAAATTAGTTGAGTGTAACTGGAGAATCAGCCTGGAGTTGGAATGATGTTCGAAAGGAGTTTTATCTTCACCAGTTCTCTGCGGAAAATCCTGACTTCAATTTCCGCAATGAAGACGTTGTAGATTATTTTGAGGTACATATTTAATTTGCTTTTATATTTTTATAAACATTTCTTAATTTTGTATTGTACATTTTTCTAGAAAGTGTTTAAGCATTGGTTAGATATAGGCGTTGATGGATTGTATTTGGATAAAGTTCAATATTTGTTTGAAGATAAAGACTTTAAAAATGATACTATTACAACGGCACCAAATATGACCAACAAGTATGATTCTTTTAGTCATAAAGCGACATCTAACCTTCCAGAAACCAAAGAGTTGTTATCACGCTGGGGCAATTTAATAAGAAATTATTCTGGGTAAGTGAAATTATATTGTACAAATTTATTAAAATGTACCTATTCCCTAAAAAATTATAAGACCCAAACTTTTGCATAAAAATTGTTAATTTATCTTTTCTTATAACACTCAAATATATGCATTGTTAACATTTTAAAAGATCTATTAAGATATCTGTGTACATATTATTTAAGAATGATTTATATTTTATGGTTGTTAAATACTAAATAGTATTGTTGCTGAAGCCTTAAATAAAAATAAAAATAAATAAATAATATTGTAGCTTTTTAGTTATATTGTTAGAGAGCCATCTAAATGCAAAATTTAGTCACAATTTGAATGAGTAAGTTATTAATTGTTGTATTTTAATAACTTAGTTTTAAAACATTAATAATAATTGTTTTTATTTTTATCTTGTAAAATAATATTTATTTGTTTTAAAATGATAATTATGAACAAATTATACTTCTAAATCTTGATATTTGCAATATTGTATAAAAAAACTGCAATGATTAATTAATTATTAATTAAATGCTTTTTTATGTATAATTTCAGAGTATTGATTGTGAGCGACCTTGATTCTAATGATATTAAAGGAATAAATATGGTTCATAGTTCTGTGAAGTTGCCATCTGATTTCACTGGAGAACAATTGTTTAATGCAATTTTACCTAAAGCAACTACTTCATGGTCTTCTTGGGAAGTAAGTTAAAAATTATTTATCCTCCGAATTAAATATTAATGCATTTTATTATTGATTTAGTTTGTATGCACTGATAAACCAAATTGCTGGAAAAATGATGAAATGATTGATGCATTTAGTATTCTCGGTTCATTGTTACCGGGTATACCACTTATTAATGCTGACTCTAAACTATTTGAAAACAACAAAATACCAAATGTTACATTAATTCAAAGTACTTTAAAAAAATTACGGTCAATGCCTACAATTGAACTTGGTTCCTTTAATGCCAAACTTTTGAATAATGATAAAGTATTCGCTTTCGATAGGTAAAAAAATTCATGCATCACAATATTATATTTATTTTTAAATTATATGATTTATTTTAGGGTAATGAGTGGTTCAGAAAGCCTTTTGTTTGCATGGAATTTAAGTAAAAATATCACTGTTCTAAACCTGACAAAAGAATTTGATGGAATTCCATCAGAAGTAAATTTGTCACTTTGCACTGAGACTGCGTGCTCCATACTTCCTCCTCCTAAGTAAGTTGTAGTTATTATTTTATTTATATAGATATATAAATTAAGATATTTATATAATAAGGTTAGTTGAAATAAATATTGATGACTTAATTCCAAAAAGACTAAAATTATTAAAATTAATAAATTGAATCTTAATATTCATAACATGTTTATACATTGAAAAAATGGGATTTGGCTGATTATTACTGTTATTTTGCTTGTTAAAATGCTTTGCTTATCACAGACAGATAACTTGTATTCTTGTATAATATTTTAATTGATAAAAATCTGATATTGTATATTTTATAAATTATAATTAAGTATATAAATAAATATATAAAAATATAATAATATAAATAATTAAATATAATAATATATATAATAATATATATAATTAAATATATAAATATTTAATCATTCATGAAAGTTGTTTTTTTGTGTATCAAAATAATTTTGAATGAGTTGGATTAATAATATATATTAAGGTATAAAAGTATGATAATATTATGATTACACTTTAAATGATAATGATTATTGATAATATTAATTATCAATCTTAATTAGTGTAAAAAATTGAATTATTGTATTTATGATTTGTGATAAATTCTAGGTTCATTCTAAAAGGTCTCTTTAAATAAATATAAGATATTTGTTTTTGTGGAACTAATGTTCTATACTACAAATTATATTATACAATATGATACATAAATATGTTATAATCTTCTGCAATGAACTTTGTATTTATGTATTAATATTATCTAAAGAGTTTATTCATACGTGCTATATTGAAATACTTAAAACTATTTTAACAAGAATTGTTTCTAATAATTAGAGAATTTATCATTGAGTTAATAACTTACAGAAATTAATTCTGTGAAAATTAGTAGCTGATTCACATAAATAATAGACCGATTAATGATTATAATGTATTTCCACTATAAAGACTTCTTATGTTTGATTTATTGGTTAGATGATTTAGAAACACTTTAAACACATTTCTAGCTTGGAATGTATTGTTTCAGTCAATCATAAAATAAGATGTAAATGCATTAAAATCTGATTTTCTATTTATTATTTCTTACTAATAAAAACATTAATACTGTGATAAATAAAATAATTTTTAATATTTAAATTGGTTTCATTGGTACTCGATAGCCTCAATAAAATAACCTACTAGATTAAATTATATATTATTGTTTGGTTATTGAAAACAAAGAATTTAGAACTATCTGTTTTTTTTTTTTAATTTAATTCTTCTCAATTTCATACCTAAAATTTAAATACATAGTCTTGTGTTGAAAGAAGAGAGTTAACTATTTTCATAATTAATTGAAAGTTTACAAATTAATTATATATGATTAGATATAAATTTATGAACAATACAAATAAAATAAAATAGATTTAGATCTATACCTGGTGCGGAATAAGAAGATGACTGCGCGGCGGATCGTTTTGGGTCCGTTTCGCACAGCCGGTTTTTGATTGGTTCCCCAAAACCCCTGGAAGTGGTCGCAAAGACAAGCGGTGCGTGGAGAAAGTTGTTTTGACTGCGCCACCGGTCATCTTCTTATTCCGCGGCGGGTATAAAAATATTAATTTACAGATCCACAATAATTATTGATCTAGAGACACTAAAAACCATTTTATAACTGAAATTTTGGCATTAGAATATTTACAGATAATGTTTTTTTTGTAATAATAGTTTTCATTCCATGTTATTTT
Organism: Macrosiphum euphorbiae; assembly: GCA_949089665.1. Classification (NCBI taxonomy): domain Eukaryota; kingdom Metazoa; phylum Arthropoda; class Insecta; order Hemiptera; family Aphididae; genus Macrosiphum; species Macrosiphum euphorbiae. Next base: position 82,602,834 of record CARXXK010000001.1, read on the forward strand.
TTTTTTTTGTTCTAGTTTAAAAGTTGCCAGCAACCTATTGAATCTTGCTGGTGAATCTGCTGTGGTTTTGACATTCTAAATGGTTGAACATGCATAGCATCACTATAACATTTATTGAAACCGCTGAACAATTATTTATTTTTTGTTTAAGTATTAATATTAATAATAATAACTTATTATATAATTACCTTTAATCTCACTAGTTATTACTTCTCCCTCCCTACTCATAAAATTATTAATTTTCTTGTGGTAACTACCCATTGAAAAATCTTACTATTTGATACCTATGTAACACTATTATCATTATTGATATTAAAATAATTTGAAAATAATTCAATGTTTATGTATTTATATCATTTAAATCCACGGTATATTATAACAATTAATAACTACAGTGAGTCTTGGAATATAATCATTGGTTAATAGAATTAACTGTTTATTGGAACCCAAAAAGAAAAATCTAAACCGAATCCTATATTTATGATGTTACCGATTAATTGAATCACTTTTCTGGATTTTATATTTTTCTGGGTTTTTATACTAAGTTATATTATGAACAATTTGTTAATATTAGTCATTCCTAGTCTAATTAACCATCCAAATCATCCAATACCAAAGATGCAACATGTCACCTATGATATATGCATTATATAACTGTTGTACAGTATCACAATTATAAAATGCATAATTAGCAGGTATCACTATTGGCAGAAATTGGAGGGGGGTTGAGAGGTCTTAGCCCCTCACCCCCATAAAAGTCCGTCAAGTATCCTCCTTTTTTTTAGCTTGGTACGATCGAAGCCCTCCTGCTCACATTGATGTTAATAATGTTACCCCCCCTCCCCATGAAATTTTAATAGATTTCTGCCTACGGGTATCGCCGTTACTTTAAACTAAAATATTAAAAATCCGATCATTTTTTTATCTCATAGATGCTATCAGAGAACAAATTTTAATACTCCATAAGTAAAAATGTAATAGGTATGAAATTCAAATAGTTAATGGAAAAATGTGATAATTTATTTTATTATTGAAGTATTTTAAGATTAAAAACGAAAACGTCAATAGTACAATACAATGGAAAATTTCGAATTTTCAAACGATGTGTTTCAATCGGAATATAAAAAGAAAGGTGCCAAAATAAATAACTTTATAGATTCCAACAAAATGTCATTATAATAGGTATGCAATTATTATAGAATAGGTAGAACAAGTAGGCATGGGTAAAATTATTTCAAATAAACGATAATGAACGATAATGAAGAAAATTATTATATATTTACATTATAATATCGCTGCTGTGTTTTACACGTCTTGTACGGTTGTACTATTGTCTATTAGTGTAGCTACTAAAAAAATAAAACAGAAAGTGTGTTTGGGACGTTTTGGTGCCAGTAATTTAGTTATCAAAATTTCCGTTAGTTATCGCATCCAGCCATTATCTTTCAATGTTTTGAGTGTGAGCACCAGCTGTCAAAGGATCCGCCATCCACATAATTATGTGGATGATTAATAGTTTTAAGATTAGGTATAGTCGACACTATTTATACATCTATATACCTGAATCTGATGAATAATGGAGGTAACTTCAATACTTCACATACTCTCGCAGTCTCGCACTGAATTATTGGAAGTAATGATTTTTGGTTCAATTATTCTCTGTAGACTGTAGTAGGTACCTACCTACATAAAAATATCTGGGGATTACGATATTTCTATATTATAATATCATTTTATTCCTCCCTTTAATATTGATTAACATAATATTGTTTTATTCTTACAATAAAACTCAATAAATATAAATTATAACACTTACTGGTATTAGTTAGGTATTACCTTCTAAATTATGTACTACAATTTAATATGGTAAATAAATATACCTTAAATCGTGTGGTTCACATAATATATCCAACGACCTGGCAAGGTAGCGCTAAGTATAAAAAGAAAAGAGCGTCTTAAAATACCTACATAGACAAGACACACGCTAAACTGCCGGACTATAATTATAGCAAGCAACACGATTCACGTAAGAAACTTCTTGAGAAAGCATATAGTACATTTGTTGTTAAATTATTTAGTGAATTTCCAATATTTTATTATTTAGGTAATATTCTCTGCGGTCAGCATTAGAATGCAAAATCCAACACCTATAGCAACCAATATACAAAAAAAAAAAAAAATACTAATTTCTACTATTACCTACTATTATAATCTTCAACCCATGGCAAACAAAAAAAATATATAAACTTAATTAAAAATAAAAGAAAAAATAACATTGTAAAACCAATATCTTCACGAAACAATAAGGTATTATCAAAAAATGAACGATATTCCAACAAAAACATTCCGCTATACTTCGTGTGAAAAAAAAAAGGCTATAAAAGTTGTGATATCATTTCATAGGTACCTAGCTAAGGTTTTAAACTATAGATACCAATCATTTATCTTGAAATAATCTGCTAAAAAATGGACTACTTGAGTTTAAAAAGGTAAAAAATCCATAGCATAATGAGTATAGGTCCTATTATAGAGACTAGGGACAATCGGTATACATAATAATAATAATAATAATATACGTCTACTAGGGTAACTCTTACGAAATAGTAATGCGTTATCAAAATATGTGTTAAAGTTCCGCAAGTTAAGTCAAAATTTCTTAGCTGATAATTTTAAGCGTTAAACATAAATACTAGCTATAGTCCTAGGAATTAGCTACCTTTGATCTATAAAATGAGATCACAACTTTAAGAGTAGTATTTTGCATACTTGCGTGGTTTTTAAACAAGGAGTTGCAGGAGGAGTGTTTGTGGGATATATAATACCTACCTATATTGTTTTTATAAAGTGTTTTATAATATAGGTAAACACCGTAAAAGATATTTATTTTAATTTCGTTCGCAAATGGAGACTTTGAGTTGGTTCCCTGGTTCTATACAGGTAACATAATATATTAATTTATTGCTAATTGACAATTGGTTCCGGAATTCTATGATAACACATTAATTGGTTCCGTCGAGGTTTCATGATGATAATACAACTATGTTAAATGAATTTATCAAATTTTTATGAAATATTCAATCAACAAAAATGTCCCTCCCATTGTACACAGACTATTAGGACTGTCTAAAACACCTAGCCATCTAAGTATGATTGAAATTGTTGCTATTATACGCTATAGGTAAAATGTTTATATACCTACATACCTATTATGTATTTGCCAATGCTAATAATAATAGAATAATAATATCAATAGACAATAATATATTATATCATAATAAGTCGGTCGATTAAGTACTATAAATAATATTTAAAAAAAAATTATTATTTAATGAGGACATGAAGTAAATATGCATAATATAAAACATTTATTTTTGACGAATTCTAAGTTCAAAATGTAGCAATTTTTTAATAGTTTTCTTTCTCATCAATGTATTAGATATTGATATATTCTGTTTACAAGCTTTCCTAGACATCGTAAAACCTAATAAAATATCATAAGAATATGAAATTACCGATTTGTACATATTGGTAGGTAACCAATTCGTACAATTTATTTGACCCAGGAAGTATACCAATTCCATATTACCCCGTCAAATTACAGCTAGGTTGTGCAAGTGCAATACTAAATACCCTCCCCCCCCACACACAAGATCATATTGTATCGGCGCCATCACCACTGTTGCACATGGACACCAATCTTATATTCTAATAAATTTCCAAAAAAATGTATACATGCCTGTATTACAACACCTGTATTATGCAAAGGTGCATCACGGTTATAATAACACCGAATATCTGGTTGTTCTGGAAAATTGAAATGATCTCATAAGATTCATCTCATTTTTTGAATTTAATTAATTTCTAAATGATTGTTGTGGAAATCAATTTTGGTTTCACGATTTTCAATAATCTCATTAAATTAAATTTGATAAGACTCATTTCACCTCAAGAGGCACATTTCATATGGACTTAAAGATAAATAAATAAATTATAAATCTTAAAAGAAAAAATATAGCTACTTCTATTATCAGTGAGTGTCCTAGACTCTATACCTAGAGCTATATAATATTCTTTGAGAATATGAATAATTAATGATAATTGATAAATACATTTTCATTTAAGATTTAACCATTTATACGAAAACATTACTTTATAATTAATAATTGTTCTGTAAATCGGTAAATCGTAAATTACCTATTTTTAAATAAATAAATACAGCTGACAGGCATTTTTTTAGGTTTAAATCATCTAGAAAAAAATACGAGTGAGGGGGGAATGCGCATGACCCCTGTTTCCATCTCAAACAAACCCTTGTACACCACCACCGGTGTATTTCCCGATAATCTATAACTTGTTGATCTGCACTTCTACCACCAATGTGTCTCACTGGTTTTTTTTTTACTTACTTTCTTTTCAATTGAAATATTTAATATTCTGTTTGAAGCACTTATATAATATGGATGAATTGTATTGATAATATACTTAACACAGACTTTACTAATTAATCTAAATTTTTTTTTAAAATCTAACAATTTAATAAAAAAGGATTTTCATCGAAATTCTCATAATCTTTGACCGCAGCAGTATTATAGCAGTAGAATTAATAATTTATGGCAAAATCAACAAAACTTTTTTCCCCCATCACTGTTATAGAAGTTTGTTCGTCAAGTGTTCAAATACACATATAGCATATATATGCATACATTAAATTATATATATTTGTGTGTGTGTATTCGGTTATATATACCTATATGGTAGTATGTACAATATTTACTTGTAAGTTATAATATATGGAGCGGGAAATATTTGCAAAATACTACACACAACTCAGAGGTGGAGATTGTTTGCCCAATACTATATACAGTATCATATATAACTTGTTTACCTGTGTAGAATACCTATTATAATAAATATATACAATATAGGTACATAGTACATATATATAATATAATAGATACCTACGTAGTTTGAAAATGGTGCTTAAGTAGTACGTCATAAATCGTTGAGCAGATGAACCAACATCAGAAGATATTATTATAAAATAATCAATGATTTCGATTAATTTGATAAATTACATTTTAGATTCTGAGTGGAACGATGAATGTATTGATTTTACAATGATACGTGTTTTTTTATTTTTTTTGTGTGTCTGTGTACACGATAAGTAGTCGAAATAATGCTTGGATTTTCAACTTCAGTATCTTGTTCGATTGGAAAGTGAATATCGTTGGTGCATTGGGGAGGTCAAAATTTAAATTTCACTAGTAGTTTTCAAAAGCGCCGGGAACAACAAAAGAAAAATTAAGGAAAAACGGGAATTTTTACGCAAAATCTGTTTTCGAGAAAATCGATTTTGGTTTTTGGTGTAACTTGAAAACAAATGACCGTAGATACATGAAATTTTCAGTGGTTGTTTATATTTGCATTTTCTATACACGATGACATTTTCAAAATATTTTGATTTATTTTGAACTGTTTAGGGACATTTTCATTTTCCAATTTTATTAGTTTTTTTTTTATGAATATCAATAAAAATTTATTTGTTGAGTAAAAATACTTGAAAATTTAATACAAGGCTCCTACTTATTGTTTCAAAGGCAGATGAAACATATTAAAAATCGTTAGTCACAGTTTTTTTTTTTAAGCATTTAAAGTTCAAAAAATAACAAAATATGGAAAAATCACGAAAATTTGCAAATTATTTCGAGTTAGAAATTCATAAAAATTGTTATTTTTAAATCTAAGATTTGAAAATCTAATACAAGATTACTCATAAGTTTGTCTACCTTTATCAATAAAAAAATCTCTACCGGAAAGTCAAATTAAATTTTTATGAGCGTTTGAAATTCAAATTTTTACAACATTGGATATTCACTCGATTTCTCATGTAGCGATTTCCTTATTTTGTTGTAATTAAAAAACGAATTACTGTAGATACATGAAAATTTCACTGAATATTCATATTAGCATTTTCTATACACTGTACAATTTTGAAAATATTTTGACTTTTTTTGAGCTGTTAAAGGACATTTTCAGTTTTCAATTTTTTTAGTTTTTTTTTCTATAAATATCAATAAAGTTTTATCTGTTGGGCCAAAAGGTGTAAAAATGTAATACAAGGATACTGATATATTGTTACAATAGCAATTGAAAAATTTTAAAAATACATAGGCACAATTTTTTTTTATAAGCATTTAAAGATCGAATTTTGACAACATTTATCAAAATCTCGAAAATTATCAATCATTGTAATTAATAAATTATAAAATGTTCAGTTTTTATAGCTAAGGATTGCAAATTTAAAACAAAGGTTCTCATAAATAGTTCATACTGTAACCAAAGAATCTAAAAAATATATGAACACAGTTATTTTTTACAGACATTTTAAATTCAAATTTGGACGAAATTACATATTAAAAAACCTAGAATAACTATTTGAGTTATTTTGTTGTGATTGAATAATATTATTCGTGGGTACTTGAAACTTCTAAAGTGTACTATTATACATCTATGATAGTATCACGGTTTTTGTTGATGTATAATGCGTTATAAGTACCTAATGGATATTGTGATATGATTAATTTTTGAATTCATTATAGGTACCTATTATAGGTCAAATGTTGATTTAGTACCATAGATATATGTATATAATATGTCTTATACCTAGACTGACATACCGTCTCCGCTCAGAATCGTTTTTCTTATACAATGATATTATATCGTTGAATTCAAATTTAATATCATCCATTATACAGTGACCCTTGTAATCTACTGTACAGCAGAGCGACACCCACTTGCCCACCTTTTTTTCTTTGTTTCTAACGGCCGACGGCAATTATGTTATTATTATAATATTATAACTTAATGATATAAGTGTATAAAATTGAATAGTTAATATAGATTATATTATAAATTATACCACTACAGCATGGGCAAGAGTAAAGACTACGCTAGCAAATCGTGTTGTATTTATGCGATATACACTTTTTAATAGGCCCACGTGTGATACATAATATATATGTTTATTATAATATATTAATATATATTATAGAGTATATACGTTTAATGATATATTATAACTACTTCATTACTTCACACACTTGTCGTGACCGAATCAAATCAAACCAATATGGCAATATTTATAGATGTTCGCCAATGACACACATAAACACGCGCGCAATTCTATCTAAATTTATTGAGTTCGCAACGGTTTATCGTCATCGTCATCGTAAATCAAACCCGCTACACTCATATATATGCAAGGCACCTACTTAATTCTATATAGGTAGATTGGTATAAACACAAGGATTATGTGTGTCAAATGTCAGTACTATATAGTCGTCGTATGTCGAATCGGTTCTCGGGTTAAGCTATGGTGCTATACAGACATTACTTCCCACTTCTCGGACATTACACATAGTTTGAATTCAAAACAAATTTGATTTGAAAAACTATTCTGGAGTAACAGCTTTGGTCCAGTGAATGAGTCAATACAATGTTGTTAATATAATGTAATAATGTATAACAACGATGGTGTAAGGTACAGTGCTATTTAGATTTAGTTTTCTGATCAAAATTAATACAACATTTTTATATAGGTTATTGTACCTATCTTGACCTATATTATAGAAGTGTATACAATATTAAACTATTAAAGCCTTGATTATTATAACAAATAAATTCTAATAATGGATATTTTAATTGCTTTTAAGTTTTAACTATACCTACCTATATTAATATTCATAATATAATAATTTATACATTTTAATATCATTCAGACAAATTGTTTTAGAAGCTATTTTTTAATATATTAATATGTATTTTGGAACAAAATATGCAGTTTAGTATCAATAAAAAAAAAATAATAATAATAATAAAAGGTGTGCGTTGTATAATAAACTGCATGACGATAATAATATTAGGTAGGTACTTAAACTTAATCAAAATAAATATATATTTTCTTAAAAATAAAAAACACACTTTCATTGATACTACTCTTATAAATTTACATTGAATTGAAAAATATGTGATTCAAATTTCAAAGGGTCAAAATTACTCAGATATGTATGATAATATATAATATTTTAAAACAAATCATCAAAACATTTTTTTTTATGGAGTCTAGGTTTCGAGGAGGGTATATGGTTTGGAACATGTGTATAATATTAATATGTGGCGAGGATTATAAAGAGCATTTCAATGGCATTAATACTCATTGTTATATTCATATAAACTATGATCGTATATATGAGGAAAAAAACTTCAAAACCAATTCCCTTCACAAAAGTGTATGATATACACTGCATGTAGGTATATACGTGCGTCGTACATCGTATACCTATGTATAAACTAAAGTAACGTAATTGTGTTATATTATGTAATGACGTGTATTCGTATATAATATAGACATAGAGGTAATAATTAATGTTAAACACAAGGGATTAGGGGACGACAAAATTATCATTATAACTACAGGTATGTGCGAACAACTAAAACTATCAGGTTTAGTTTTCGTTTCTCCTCCGTGCTTTGTGGCATTATTATATTATATTATATACACGTAGGTACCTACCTAACACCTACTGAGGAATTTAACGATGTGGCTCGGTGTTTACACTTAAATTATATGTTAAGTTCAGTTTCGAATCTTTTGGTATTTCACTCGACGAAAAAACTCTTGCTGCTTCTACATAATAATATACTTACACATTTTTTCCAATAAAACGTTAACTGCGTGTAATCGTTTCGGGCGAACAAAAATTCGACAAAACATACTTTACCTAAGTTATGTACGTCCTATATTATTCACTGGCACAAACAACGCACTAGTATTATAATAGAACTCGTAGTTACGATTAGGTCAATAATCTATATGGGCGATTTGTATTTAAAATTTAAATGGATTACAACAGGGTAATACGCATGAAATAAATAATTGATGATTGAACAGTATACTTGGTATTAGGTATAAACATATATTATACCGCGTACGCGTTTTTTTATTATTAGGTAGGTATACCTATATATTTTTTTTATTACCGTCCTAGAGGAGTACATCGCGTAGAACGTGGTTTGTTGATTCGCAAAACATAATATAATATTTAAACGCCTACAAGCGAAGCATGTATAATAATAATACTATAATGGGCAACTAAAATATCATGGGATTCTAGTCGTAAAATAAAATATGTAAGCAAATTCCTTACATTCAATATAAATAATGCAGAAAATAACAAAAACTTTAAAAGTTGTCAAAAGTGTTATAAATCGTATATGATACTTTTCGGCCTTTTAGAAGTATTTCTATAAGTCATTGGGCACGAATTTAAAGTTTTTTCTACCTGTCCCAGACCTTTTTAGTGAAACAAGATCGAAAAAGAAATCAAGAATATACCGCCCCTACACTGCTAGAGTAACCGTCACGCATATGAGTTTGTTTTACCCGTTTCGCTATAAATTACTATACACCACACGCACTTATTATTATATTATATACGACTATTATAAGTACATTACATAATATTATAATATTATATTGTATCAACGTGTAATACAAATGTTCTATATAATTGTGAGACGCGTCTTTTTCTGGAGATTTCCACTGAGTTATGTTTCTTGCTGTCGTGCGTGTCAACCTATATAATATATTTCTATACAAATAGGGGGTGATGCGAGATTGACAAAACAGCAAATACCTACCAACCCAGCACGGAAATAATTTCGAAAAACGTTTACGCGTCGTTCATCATCGCGTGCTTCACAAAAGAGGATTGCCGGAAACCGTCGAAAAAAAAACATCCGCGCGTTTTCTGGTTGTCACGAAATGGAAAAATCACGTTTTGTAGACGCTTATACCTATGACATAATATATATATATATATATATATTAAACCTGAAGTCGGGTGAAGCAAGTTTATCTGACAGTATATACACTGAGCGCGACTGCGTTGTGACGAACGCTCGTGGTCGATACTATAAAAGCAATCGTATAGTGCGTGAGAAACCGTCGTCGTTTTTGCCGTATGCATATATAATAATAAATATAACAACACGCATCAGCTTATATATTACAATATAATACGTACGTCGTACAACGGTTACATAATATAGTACAAGAATTTTCGTACATTTTTGCGGCGTATACCAAGAATGTATAACGATTATATATTATTATTCCGCGTGCTATGAAAATAATTCAAAAAAAAATAAAAATATCTCACACTTCATAATAAATGCTAATTTATTCTATAAGAAAAATATGTCCATTTGAAGCGTATGTATTCGTAAATTTATACATTTAGAAAACTTTAACGCAATGGACCATCTAGTCGGTTTCAGGATGTGCTGCACCTATTTATTATTAGACAGGAACTCTCAGCTGAATCGAGCGTTTGTCATTTAATTTTTGACTGTTGACCATATAGCATTCAATATATTATAGTATTCAAATACAATCAGTAAGAGACGAATTCATAATAAAAATTATACAATAATAAAAGAATACAAATATACAATATAGTATAAACCTACCAAATATTATAATGTAACCAAAAAACGATTATAAATAAACAAAATAAATAGTGTAACAAAAAATTCTGATGCTAGGTGATTCACAAGCAAATAAAGGAGTCGTGACAACAATCTCAAAACACTTACCTAATGCTCATACAGTCATATCACATGATTTCTAGACTTATAATTTGTACATAATTATCTAACATAATATGACGTGATGCGCATTGATCATGATTATATCCCCGATCTATTTTAACATCACTTAATACTTTTTACCTAAGTGTTACACCAGTAAAAATATTAATATTCCTATGTTAATGAACATAATAAATGTATTGTTAAACAATTTCGTTCGTATATATTATAAGTAGATATTTTTCCTCTGCTAGGAAAATTTAGGAATCACAGTGGTTTTTGGGTATAGTGCAGTTGAAACACATCTAGTATGTAGCATGCTACATTTCGTTAGAAATTAAATTTTTTTTATTGTTGATTAGTGTTTCTATGGCAATAAACAAAGCATTACAAAAATAGGTTGAAAAAAGTAGTATCTACCCAGCCCAAAAATATAATATCTACGTTGAAAATGTAAGCTAGCTATTGTGGGACCAATACGTATATCCACCATAATATCTCGACGATTACAAGAAAACAAGAAGTCAGTCTTTTTATTTAAGCTAGAATTATTTATTCCACTGCAATAATCGCTCGAGAATATTTTTATAAATACGAACACTCACACTGCAGTTAACGTTCACTTGCCTACCCGTGTACTGGCGTGTATTGTGTTATATATTAATAAGAGTAGGTACCTACACATCATAGTGATATATTTAATAATATATATTATATGTTTATATTATAATACAATCATGAAGGTCTTATATTACATCGACTTTTTGACTTTGGCCTATTGTGAGATACAGTTGTTAAAGAGACGATTTTCATGACAAGACGGCAGCTCATTGCTAGTCATCGTTTCGACGTTGACGGTTCATCTCGTAGTATTTGGCGCTCACATGGGTACATATATATACACACACGTATATAATAGGTACCTACATATTATATCTACTAACATGAAGTCTTAAACTGATGGAGAAATTCATGCGTTTATAATAATATGGTTGTATAAGGCCATAATAAGGGTGACTGAAACATAAATACCTAGAGAGAGAGAGAGAGAGAGAGAGAGAGAGAACGCGAAAGGTAGCTGAGTATACAGTGCAGTAGTGGTTAGTCATATAAGACATGATGTGTATGTGGTGCAAAAGGGTGTAGCTACGTTGGCAATATCCGAGTGTTTCATTACCAATACATTATACGTATTACGTAGCAGGTAGCACCAATGAATCACGGTTTCTAATAATTTCGTACATCACGTTTCTCGGGTCTTTCCTCTTAGACCCTACACCGTTCGACAAATCTCCGAAATTTTCGAATATAGTACTATTATAGTGGTCTCAACCCCACCGGCGTCATCTCTAATATATATTTATCTATCACACACACACATAATGTGTTCACTTGTATACATATATGTTTACTACTTGACTTTTAATTCGTCATCTCCCACCGAAATCACACTTTCCAAGGATACCCACCGTCTGTTTGTATGGCATTATGACGAACATTCAGATTCACAAGAGTTAAACAGTACCTACCTATTTAATAATACTATAGAAATAACGCATCGACTTAAATTATAAAATTAAAACTTATATTGGTACCTGTTATTATGAAGGAAAGGATATCTCAAAAATAATTTTTCGAAGATAATTAGTTTTTATTTGAGACATCTGGAGATACGATCTGGAGCTATTTGATTACTGTTTAAATAAATATGTAGTTATATAAAATAATCTTAACACTTATAATTTTTTCTGTATGGTTCGATAAGCTAAAAAAGGCATGTAAATAATCACGTTAGAAAATATAGGTTAAAGTTCACATTAGTTTAAATTGTATTAAATTACATGAAGTATAGATAACGTATTAGATAATTTAACATTTGAAAATATCTCTAAATATCTCAAAATGAATCAAAATATTTTGAAAATATTACTATCTTTAGAAAATGATAAAACAAGTTTGTTGAAATTTAAAGTATCCATGGTCATTATACGGTTACGAGTCTTATCAAAGTTCTTTAAACGCTCATAAAAAAATATTTTGGATTTATGCTCAACTTTTTTTTATAATTTCCTCTAACAACGACTTATGATTTATGAGGAACCTTATTGTTAAATATTCAAATTTTTTGACCGAATGAAATATTTTTTAATCGACATTAATTAAAAAAATAAAAATCATAGCACGTTACTCGATATTTTTCCTCTACAAGGAAAATCTATGAATCATAAACATGTATCATTGTAAAATCAATACTTTCATGATAGCTCCACTCAGAATCTAAAATAATTTAGACTTCTTCAGAAACATGCATATTTTCATATATTCAACGTGCAAAAATTCAAGATGTCGAAACGTGAAATACCAAACAATATTGACTTAAATATAAATAGGTATATGGGTACACGATATCGTATTAATATTATTAAATAATAAATATATATGTAATATTCTTGATTAAATTGTAGGTAGGTAATTAAAAATAGAAAGAATAGTTTAAAATATTTTAATAATGAAAATTTATTGGACAGCATTAAACTTGTTGTAATACAATTAGCGAAATACTGTTTTTACATAAGAAAAATAGACATTGCAAACGTAGCCATAGCAACGAACATTTGAGATGAACAAAAACAATATTATTTTTTTCTTTAAAACAGATGTTTAGTACACATCTGCGTTCTTTAGTTTTAGTTTATTGAGACGATTCCGAGGTCTTTATCAAATCCTATTAGTTATCGTACAATGTGGTAGTAGGGAGATAATTGTGATTTATTTATTTATGCATAATGTATATAAATATATTATATTATATAACACTATATACATTACTAGGATTAGCATGTGTATTGTTTTTACATAATATTATCTTTTATTTTAGTCACCTGACCCAGTTATAAATCCGTTTGGTGTAATATAAAAGAGTTAGAGGGTGTAATATAGAAGCAGTTACCCACTTACCCATGTATATAAGTTTACTTCATATATTTTTGTACTTTTAATCATTTTTAGATTTTTTTAGCTATAAATGCATGTTTGTATACAATAGGTAAATTTTGTACATAGTATTTTATTTAAAATTAACATTTTAAAGAACTTTTTTAATAATACATATTTTTTTACAATATAATTGTTTAGATATTATATTATTTTATGGGCATATTTACTTGATTTTCTAGACTTTTTAAGGTCATGTACATCATCCCAAGTCTATCAATACCTCCACTCTTTTCCAAGAAGAGACGAAAAGTGAGAATGCACTGTGGAGTGTGTCCTAGTTGGAAGCAGAATTAAGTAATTGAATTGGCAGTACGGCGAATCGAGAATGATGGCTGAGTGGAACTTCACTGGAACAGCATTGCACTTGGCCACCGTGCAGGGGTCGAACCGATGGCTGCTCGTTGTGGTCAACTGAGTAACTATTTCCGCACTCCGCAATCCGGCAGTCCGGCCTTACAACAACGGCATTTAAATATTGAATTTTGTTTTACCTGTAATAGAAAGTTAAAAACATCATGATTGACTAAATATAACATGTATATTATGATATATTATGGACGATGGACCCAACTGCACCTATATACTATTATATTAATGTATCTAAATAACAACAATATTTTTAACAAACACTAGAACATTTTACTAGACACTATAATACTTTCAGTAATTATTTATAAATGTTGACAGTCAATCGTAAATGGTCACGCAGCTAGGGCAATAAATATATACCTATAGTGATTGTGATTCCACCTTAAAAGTCAGTTATAAGATAAGTATATCTAACTTTTTTTTTTACCTAAACACACTTTTTATAACGATATTGTTATTAAAGATCAAACAAAATATATGGTTTTTAGTTTGATTTTAATCCAGAATATAACTAGAATACAATTCGATTACCACTGGTTGAATGTACAATAATAACAACGAGGTATTGCATAAGGGGAAAAATGTGAAAGTTCTTCGTGGTGGTTTTTAATGGTTCTGTACCCGAACATTTTTTTCTCAAAAGCAATGTATACTATTAATATTATAAATATGTTGTAATTGATTAAATGTTGATCAATTTTTGTGTCGTGTATTCGTTTATTAATTGTTCTTTACTTTGTTTTTACATATTTATGCATATAGCCCTCCTCTACAATATTTCTGCATTATAGTTACTAGTTAGAATGGATAATATAATTTATTAATATTAAATAATGATAATATACGTGGTTAGAATTATAATATAGGTACCACTGTGATGAATTGCATAATACATATTATTAGGCCTACCTACTGACCAAAATGTTTGCAGATTGTATTAAAATAAATGTTCCAAGTAATAGGTACACTGATTGCAAATGAGTAAGATATCATTCCAAACTGGTCATTTTTCAAATTAAAATTATACTATGTACAATACAATATTTCAGATAAACCCTATTTTTAAACGTTTTATAAAAAATAAAAAGATTATTTTACTCATTACTATAATGTATAATTTATATTCCTAGAATTGCGGTAATTTGATACGAAAAGCTCCATTGTTTTTAAATATTAATGAGTTTTGAAAAATTGTATTTTTTTATTTTGTATTATGAAAGTTAATGACATTAAGATCTTAATAAAAAAATGTTATAACATTTTTTTAAAAGTTTTTCTAGGGTATGTAACTCCAAGGCCTTAGAAGAAGTGAGTACGATAAAATGTTAAACATGTAAAAAAAACTGAGATTCTCTATCCAGCACAAACCCTCATTGTATTGTGAATACTCGTGAAAAAGTTTAGCACATTGTTTTCTTTTATCGTAACCTTTTGTTTCGGCTTGATTGATCCATCATAATTTACTATCGAATATGTTAGCCAATGAAAAAAATGAATTGTGATACATTATATATTATTATAGGTACAATAGTAGTAAATATAAATTAATAATTAATTCACCTAGTATCGATCACTGCAATACTATATCAGATCGGCGATCGTATTGTATACAAGAAATATACCTACGTAAATACCTAGTAGATTAAAATTTGTAACATAATAAATACATAATAGTATACTATTATATTATTATAGTCTTACGATTCTTAAGCGTGTACCAGAGTGTGTGTGTGTGTGTGTGTGTGTGTGTGTGTGTGTGTGTGTGTGTGTGTGTGTGTGTGTGTGTGTGTGTGTGTTGTATAATAGGATCCACGTTCGCTACCGAAAGTAATCGGTCATAATACGGAGAGGTGACTGTAGTATACTATTATATTATATTATGCTAAAATTAATACGTTATACGTAGGTACACATGCAGTCTCGACTCTCGGTATATATTATACTATATACAATATACATTGACTACGGTATACAGATCAGTTAAATTGGTTGGTCGAGCATTCGATCGCAGTAATGAGTGACCACTGATGGTATTAATACTCTCCCATGATATGTTATCCACGTTGGTGAATATAGGTTGGTCACACAACTAGCTACAACTTACTATACATTATTATAATACATAGGTAGTAGCTACTATATATATTGTATTACGCTGCAGCGCACATTAGATTTATTAATATAATATATACTCAATAGCTGTTTCAGGGTTGTGATAAGTGAAGCGTACCCTCAATCTAAAATTTGGTGAAATAGTTTTTAATTAATATGCTGTTTAGTTTATCGAATGTCCAAATTTTTTTTTAATTTAAAAATATATGTTTACAATTTATACGACAAGGTATAGTGAGTAAGTTCGGTGACATAAAATACCATTTGACATAGGAACATAAATTGTAGAGTAAGACGGTTCCCAGTGGGACCTGACAAAAAATCAAAGGTCCAAATTTAAAAACCATTCGATAATATATTATTATTGAATTTTATTTTGTCGAAAATACAAAATACATGATTTTAAATACAATTAATATAATGTACAAATAATGTGAAAAGGATATCCACCACTGGTTTTGAGTCTAAAATGCATAAATCGCCACCCCAGAGAAAAGGGCATTAACTCACTTTTTATCATTTTTCAGGAGAGCCAATCCAAGTTACCAATATGTTTTTTTCGGCGGAAAACTACTTTTGGTGTTTACTTATAACCTCTTTGGTTGAAATTAAGATACTGCCGATTTCGTTGGAATATAGAGAAAAATATTCCTTATCAGAATGTGCGATAATCAGAAAAATTATAAAAAGTGAGTAGGTAACTGCCCTTTTCGCTGGGGTGGCGAAATATAGTCTAAGGTTTTCCATTAAAAGATGATAGTCTGTTGTGGAGTAAGTTATTCTCGATATTTTATAACTGTTGGCCGGCGCGATGCATAGGCAATTTTGATACACTGGCTTTTGAAGTTTTAGAACGATATATCTGTTGCATTATGCCATTTTCGATACACGCATTCATGTGGGAATATTATTTGGTTACAATCAACATAACGTTCCGACTATTCGTAGTCCGAAGATATGCGTGAATATAATAAGTTCAATAATAAATTGTCAACGACGGTAAATTCACAGAATTAAATAAAACTGAGGTGTCCATACCACAGTTACGATTCCGTAAAAAATACATTTTTTTGGAGGGCGGGGAATATTAAACAGGACCAATAAATTCATAAATATGAATACTGAATGGTATTATATCCGACTGTGGGTCTATATTATTATAGTCTTATGATGATTTGCTAAGATACTCTCAATTCGAGAGTATATCTGTAGAATCAGTTAAACCTGAAATAGCTGAATAGTGAATAATAACCAAAAAAATCATCCTATCACGTGCATAAATTATATCATATTATCGTGTCTACAATATATAATAAAAATGCTAACATGATTAACTATTAACTAATAGGTTCAACATAGTTGATCAACGAACAAATTGCTTTTATGTTTTTTAAAATACAGAATGAGATTCTTCTATATAACTTAAATAGGTATGACATTATTAGTTATTATTCGCTATTGATATATTATAATATGCAACAAAAACATAAAATTTAATAGCTTTGAATTTTTAAAGTATTGGTGTTGATGTTATTTTAATAACAATGATTAGGCATCAGTCACCTATATATTCTGTAAATTGCTGAAATATGCAAATATACATAGATATATATAATATATATATAGGTATTGTCTGGTATATAGATATATTTCTTATTGATATACGAAAAATAAAATAGTAAACAATATTATAGTAATTTACTTATACATTCTAATATTTAATACTATCTGATAAAGCTAAAAAATAAATAGTAGAATGTTAATTATTAGTGAATAAAACCTATTATTTCTATGAAAATATCTTTTAGAAAGAAAATGTCTTTAAATAGCTCTTATTACCATATTTTGAATTTGTGAATATAATGATATAGAGCAGTGGTTCTTAACCTTTTTTAGTTCAGCGCCCCCTTTATCGTAATAACTTACTGCTAACGCCCCCCCTCAAAATCAAAATTTCTTCTAATAAAGATATATAAATATATATATATTTATTTATTCATCAGTATATTACAGTATAACATTATTAATTAAAGTAAAAACTCTTATTTTTAGATAATAAAAGTTATATTTTTTACCACTTAACAAAAAAAATTACTTAACTATGAAAAAAAAAATTATAAAATATAAAAATTATACCTATCAATGACTGCCCTGAGCCTGATGAGTAGCTGCTAACGTGGCGAAGTCTGGTTCGATATTGGTCAAAGCTAAACGTAGATCACCTTTGTTACAAATGTACAACCGATTTCTTTGTTTCGTCAAAAGCTGAATCTTTTTTAAGTGCATCTGAAAATAACTATGTGTACTTTACCCATGTTTTTGTTAATGATATAGAGAGTTACCTGCAGTCTGTAGAGTACCTGTATTTTACGTGGTATTTTTTAAAAAATTTTCTATGGGGAACAAAAATATCAGATGTTCTTTTGGTTCAATGGCAGATAATATATTTTAGGGGTTTACGTCGTCATAATTAGTTGGTTTAAATAAATAATTATTTTGTGTGCACAGATAAAAACTATTCTGTTTTAAGTTATTGGCACAATACTAAACCATAGATGATCACTACTAATGGGGTATTATGTTTTTAATTTTTTTAATTTTTTTTTTTTGCTATACATAAACCATCCGAGTCATAACTAATAGAGGATAATTAATTTGAGATATCTGCAGAAATAATAAAGGATTTCTGATTTTTCTCCAAGAAGAATATTCAATGAACAACCAATTTTTGATAAGAGTAGAGTTATCTGGTTGTTGCACTGAACTCATCTAAAACCTTTTGAACTACTTATAAATATTATATCTATACAATATGTAATCCATTAGTTAAGTGATGTTACAATAAAATAAAATGTTTTAACACTTTATGACATATTACTTATTTGTTAATTGTTATACCGTTATACTTATGTAATATCAAATAAAATATTTATCCTAAGTGTTCGTATAAAAGTATCATAAGGAGCATATGTTGCATCATACATTTTTTCCTAACAGTATCTATTGATCGCTAGTCCGTATTAAAGAAAAAAAAGTTTTCTTTCCTATAAGATTTTTTTTTTTTAAATAGAAAAAATAATACCCAATTATAGTTTCTTGCGATCTCTGTTTTGACTGAAAATCTAGTCTAGTTGGTACCTATAATGTACACTATCTAGAAAAGGTAATTTTTTGATTTTCTCAATTGTTAGTTCCCTTAGAAAAAACTACTGTAAAAATATTTGAAGATATGTCAGCAAAAATGATTTAACTGAGCTCTCATCAGAATCGACAATTTATTGTTGCTTTTAAAGTTAACATTAATATACATTACAATCCTGAGCTAAGTATAGAATAATTCGAATATAGTGCTTAGTATACTGTTCATTACTTTTTTTAATATGTTTAATTATAAATAATACTTTAAGACTCATTAGTTTATTATAAGTTCTAACACTAAAGTAAGTAATTTCAAAGCTTATTTATGGTGAAGAAAAATTAACAGGATCCGCTTTAAATTATAAGGTTTGTAGTGTTTTTTTCCATGTTTTAAATTACATTCAACTATAATATTTTTAATTCATTTAATTAATGTACAGTGTAGTTTTAAAATTAAAATATATTTATATTATGTTGTTATTGTAATATGTATAAAATAATATGTATTTTTCAGTCATTAAAAATATTCTTACAATATTATGATTACAACAATAAATAAAATTGTATTAGTTTTACTGAAAGTATACTTAATATAATTTAGATAGAAGATTATCAATAATATTGATTAAATTCAGTGTTTATTCGTATTTAATTTAATTACTTATGTAATTGATAGTCACCTTCAAAATTCCGTGACTGTCAAGTAGATGGAAAATGTTGTCTCTTAACCCCTATTGTTCTGACCTTCTATTCGTCTTCAAACCCTCATACCTATACATTAAATCGTCGCTTTATATATTAATGTGTGCATGTGTGTAATGCACAATATATAGGTACTATAACCTATATCCATGTATAAACCATTCTTACAAAGAGGTCAAACAATTGATCTAATCTGCTTACTTCAAATACAAATAATTTTCAAATTATTAATAATATGAAAAAACTTATAAATAAACATTTCAACAAATTATAGAAAGTTAAATAATTAAGTCTTCACGCTATATTTAATACGTATATATGTCTAAAGTAGTAGGTACTCTGTGGTGTGTATAATGTATATTATGTAGATATCACTGGTGTATAAATTCATGACTTATATGTAGCTGGTATACAACTTTTAGAGCAATATTACTTTATGGTATGTACAAGGTGTATAATAGAATGACATAAGAAATTAAATAATTTTTGTTCTAATCAATATTTAATATTTTTTTTTTACATATAATTTACAGACTTTTGTGCTACAAGTACAGTAATTAATTTTTTAAAACAGAAAATAAACAATTTTCAATTGTATACAAGTTTTTTTTTATGAAATTTCAAAATAGCCAACTTGTGAATCAAATTTTTGATAGTAAAAAAGTTTATTTAAGTAAAAAAATGTCAAATAGTTATTTTTTTGGAGTAAATGAATTTTGAAATGACAGTAGTAAATTACCTATGTATTTTATTGGAATTCTCATTCAAATATTTTACTTCGAAATATTAAATTAAAAATGTATCCTGTCATTCAAAAAGTTAAAACTAACGAAAACAATAAAAATAATAGTATATTTAAAAAAAAAACATCGTTTTATAATAACTCAGAATTGTGTAAACTGTATTGCTTAAAATGTATAAAAGATAATGAAAAAAATTGAAAAATAATAAAAGTTTTAAATTAAATAATTAGATATATTTATGTAGGTACTGTTTACTGTTATGTACCTACCTACCTACATAGTATAAATTATTTTTAAAATAATCTAAGTAAATAATTTATATACTAATTAGGTACTCTTTGTTTTTCACACTCAACCTATTACTACTGATTAAGACACATTTAATTCATTTTAATACAATGACCTAGACTAGGTAGTGGACCGGTTGAATAAATGTTTTATAACTCAAACTACGTCAACGTTTTCGGAAAAAATCAAAATAATTAGGCTTTTTTACTTACATATATTAACATAAAATACATTTATGTAAATATGTAAAATGTAATGTTAAATTTTTAAATCTTTTTGTTTGGAAACCGATTAATTACAACGAGTTAATAAGAACGATGTTGCAAAAATTAATTGCCGAAAATCATTAACTTATAAGTTACGGCCTTAAAAAGTTCACGATTTTTGGTGTATAACGCATTCGCACAACTCAATATTTTACAGCGCGTTTAGAACTTTTCTGTTATACTGAACAACCTTATTTTATTTTAACATACCCATGTAGTTAAGCATGCTGAAAACGATGGGTAAGTCTGAATTTGGCGGCCAGACTTATTTTAAAGTTGTAGGCTTATAACTAATTACACATTTTTAAATTTTCATATAGGTACACCCGGCGTGGTAAATCGCTCGCTGCGCTCACTCTTACCATTAAAATCGAAAACATCCCTCGACTTGTTTTGTAAAACCACCATGGGTGTGTGTCAGAATTATTTTTGCGTCATAATTTATAAAACGTTGACTAACCTAGATTTCTAAAAAAAAAAAAATTGAAAATTCGTTAGCACAAAACACTGAAAATCGTGAACTTCGCAAGGCTATACCATAAAAACTGATTATTTCTGGCCATTAATTCCTGCACCATCGTTCTTAACTGGTTGTAATAATACAATAATACATAAAGGGGTCTTACAAAATATTTTAAAACTCGCGTGGGCCCTTAACTAGATTTATAACGCTAAATTTAACAAATATTTTGAAAAAAATCCCCCTCCAGTCAAAAATTCCTGAGCACGCCTCTGGTTTAAACTATTATATTAAGATCTATTGATTTTTTTGCTTTAATACAAGTAGTTATTTTAATTTTCTCTAATTATAGGAAATGTAATTTCCCGCATAAAAGATTCGTGTGTCCACAAGATTGCAAAAACCTTCTATAATAATTGTCAAATATTTTTCGTAAATGATGAATGCAAATTTTGCAGGAGCTGGTGGTAAATTATATAAATGATAAGTGAAACATTAATTTTAAATTATTTCCAAATTATTGACAATAACAACAGTTGAAAGGAATCATGGAGAAAATATTGATACTCCCCTTAAATTATATCCAGACAAACATCATTATAAATCATCAATAGTATTTTTTATACTGAGTGCAGTTTATCTAAGTATTTTTTTTTTATCGAAGTATGTGGTAATAAAATATAAATAGTTTTATTTAAACGATAATAAGAGGCTTTATAACAATCTGGAATCGATATTAAAGTAATCCATCTAAAATCTCGGCACTTTATAGTGACAAGAAATATGTTTGCTATACAAAACTTCCAATGACAATATTAAAATATTTTATCTGATTGTTAAAAAGTTTTTTTGTAAAAAAAGATATGGATGTATCACTTATATAGGGTGATTTACCAAGCATAGTCACGTATTTTTCTTCTTCAACAATTCAGTCATTCAAAATCTGATTTTTTAAATTCTTAAAAATACAGTAAAAGCATATTTTAAGAGAGATTTTTGTACTACTTAGATATGTCTTGAGTGGAAAAAGTTTTCCAATTAATTACGAACCTCCTTTTATACTGTATAAATTATTTAGTGGATAATTTTTTTAAAAATGTTGACTTATCAAGATCAAAATTCAAATAAGTAGTTTTTGAGTTATTTAAATTTGTGTTCTAAATCTAATATAGGTCCATGATAATGGGTTTGGAAGATATGTGGGTTAAGTTAATTTGAAAATTTAAGTAATTTACATTAATCTATCAATATGTATAATTTATAAAAATAGTCCAAGTATAGTAAATACTAGATCCGATATTACATATTTTATATTTTTTTAAACCATTTAAAGGATTATTATTCTTAATAATATGGATATTTTAATAACAAAAAAAACTTCTTATTTGAATTTAGTAAATAACATGGTGTTTTAGTATGTTTAAAAATTCCAATAATCAGAATTTTAATACATTAATTAATAAATTATAAATGATGGTCTGCATGTTATCACCATATAATTTAAAACTTGAAAAAACAATAACCCTCAAAGATTAAGAGAAAATATGACATGATCTTTTTTTTTTTTTTTATTTAAAAATACGCCTCAACTACCGGGGTTGTTGGCTTTTCAGAAATACATAATACATTTATTTAAATTTTACATAAGATTAAGGTGTATATAAGATAATAAATATGATACAATAAGTTTTAAGATAATATGAATTGTATGTGATATATCTAAGTATTTATGTAAGTATTTATTTTTTGAAGAAGGTTCGTCTCTTTGAGAAGTTCTAGGATTGAAGATGTTCTCTCTGTGTTTAGCGATAGTATTTCACAAAGATTGTTGGCGAGCATCATTTTGTCTCTGGCATCTTTTGTGAGGAGGCATTCAGTTAATAGGTATTTAACAGTAGTCGCGGTGTTGCATGAGGTGCATATACGTTGTTTCTTTTTGCTCATTAAATGTTCATGAGTGTATAATGTGTGGCCAATTCGTAATCTGTTGAATATGACTTGATGTCTGCGTGGGAGTGATGCGTCGTGCCTTCAAGGGAGGATGGATGATTTAATTGCTCTTAGTTTGTTATTTTCTACTAATCTCCATTCTTGATGACTATAAATATTTGGTTTAGGTTAGTGTTTATTTGGTGTTTTATATCGAAGTAATGACATGTTCTATATCAGTGTTTATGACTATTTATTTATTTGTAATTATTTTCTATTTATTCATATTTCAAAATTAATTATTATCTATTATGTAAGAATCTAAGTAGTCCAACAAACATAATATCAAAATTATTTAATTATGCAGAAGTGGAGTGGATATATAGTTCAGTTCATTTGTTGTAGTATATAGTTTCCACTTATAAATTATTAAATATTAACTTATATATAATAATTATAGACTATAGTATTAAAAATATCACGTTTTTGTTAAAATAAAAATAAAACATAAGCCTAAAAAATGATTTTTAAGAATAATTTTGGTATTCTGAAATATAACACATTATACTGTTTCTCTGATGTACTTCACTTTTTTTTACATGTTTGTACTTATGTACTTAATGAATTAAATTTTATATAATGTGTGTTTTGCGTGATAATATATCTACATAATAACCATACTACGAAAAGAGTAAAAAGTAACCATTTAATTACAACGTTTTTGAGCTTTTTATTTTCATATTTAAGTGTGTTACACTATAATTCATAAGATAACCTTCACCGTTTATAATGGGCTTCCAAATTACGGACATAACCACTTCAAATTACATTCATTGTGTTGACTATGTGGTAAGGACTAAAGAGTTTGACTGAATATCTAATTGGCTCTGCATACAGAGCATTCATAATTTTTATATTTTTTTTCTTTTTTTTTTATTACTTTCTGTTTCATTTAAAATTTATATTTCAGTCATTTTCAAAAAAAAATATGTGTTTAGTAGGTATAATTGATAAAATATAATGGACATCATATTATTTTATTCTACTGTAGGTGTAGTAGTTAATAAATCTATTGTTTATAAAAACAAATTTGCTTTTATCAGAGGAAACCCACACATAATAAAGTGTTCTAAATCATATTTTTAGTTAGCGTTAAAAAAATGATATTCTTGGTAGGTATGCATTTATTATCAGACTATTAATTTTTATCATATTCTAAGAGATGCGTAATACGATTATAGCTTTGACGTAAAAGCTACAGCATTGTAATTAAATTGAATATTAATGACAATAAACATATTTATTTTTATTACCACCTACCTATATTTTGTTATAAATTATTATAATATAGTTTTTTGCATTTTCAATTAAAAACCCTATTAAGTACTTAATGTGATTTTCCAAAACCATAAAATTATTACGACTATCAATAATTAGTGATTAACCTTGGATTATTACTAAATAATAAACATTTTAATAATAGAGATATAAATTGCCTATCTCATAATATTACTTTTAAAACATTTATATCATACTTATCGTAAATCTATTGTCTGTAGGTAGGTACGATTAAATCAGCTAAAATATGCATTTTTACACGTTTCTTAAATTATGTTGTACTAACATTTCGGAAATGCATATAGGTATTTAGACAGTTAGATATAAATATGTATTTCAAATATATCTTGATTATTTCTCGGAATACATCTTAGCTAAAACATAGATTTTAGAAATTTGTTGTTAAGTCTTAATGGAGTACCTACATACTTTTAAATTGCTAAAAAGGCCTATTACGTTGTTCACGTTTAATTATTATTTAAAAAAAATTAATATTTTATTGAAAGTACTGTGCCAGACACTAATATAATTATAAGTCAATATCAAAACGTTACAATCGTTATTATTTTTTTTTCCTGAAGAAAGATCACTAATAACATTCTTACATACAATTACTTTGTCATCGTTGCATTAGACATCTGAGATGTTAATTTTATCATCAAACAGTTGCTGGTATAATATATTATAATATAGCAAACCTGTATTTGTTCAAAATCTTGATATTCTTTTAAAATTTTCATTGTAATTTTGAATTTTTATTTCTATAGGCCCACTACAAAGATCATTACAGTTTAAAAAACTTGATTACAAAATATATTACCTTTTAAATTTAATTACGTAGGTACTAAGTCTATAATATATTGTATACAATTTACTTTTTACATAACATATCTAATTTTGCATTCACTTTTATTCGGTATTCAAATTTATTATTACTAGTAGGTATGAATATTTATCATTAGAAAATATTATTGATTATTTACCTATGTATTAAAATACATCAGTGATATGTATTTTAGTGCTTTAAAGTTTTTGTTTTTTTTTTTTAAATATATAAATACAATTTTCATAATAATGATAGCTTATTGTTTTATAAAACAATAAATGCTCATGCAATGAAATATGTATATATATGTTACCGGAAATATAGACAATTCAGGTATTTTGCAAACTACCTAGGCATTATGCATATTGCTGACCCATTTTAGGCATATAAATAAACATATAGTTTTTTAATATTATTTTACATATAACCTAGTTATTTTATAAAATAACTAAGCATTATGTAAATTGCCAATTTCTTTTTAGGCAAAGTAACAAACAATTTTTCACTATGCTCTTCTTAATGCGCTGCGGGGCGTATATCATCAAATAATCTGTTAAAACATTATATTAATTTTTAATTTTTATCTATTATTATATTTTCATACATTGATATTATTATTATTGCATTATATTATTTTATTAAGTAATATTATTTATACATTTTACTTAATCTAATAGCTACTTATTACAACATGTTGTAGAAAAATGACATTTTGAAGTGCACAAAACATTATTTTTAAGGCAAATGCACTTTTTATTTTGGCACTTGGTCTTACAAATACATTTTAGAAATCCTTGGCCAGTTCCTGTGGACTGTTCCTTTCTCTTACGTCCAGCTTTAAGTTCTGCAATAATTTCTATCAATTCATTATATTTTTCATCAGACAAAAAACTAGTATTATTAGCCAAATTTTTACGGTTTTTATGTAGTTCGTTATAAAAATTTGACTTCATATTAATCGTATCCATAATAATGCCATACTGCTACGAGACACGAAAATGACGATAAGATAATAAAAATATGTTCAATATAGTTCGTCAGAATTTTTATTTTTATAGTAGGGTATGAATCTGATGCAATAAAGATTAAGATTCTTATCTTTATTGTGTCAAATCGTGCACATCACGCGGCGGCATACGCATTTACAATAAACGAAAAGTAAAGTCGTTGGTGAATAGGTAAAGCGCGGATTTCTATGCAATAGCATATTTTTTTCTTTTCACATTTTTGGATTTTTGTCAGTTATCTTTATAAATTATAATAGATTGATTGAAAATATATTTTTATTATTAATTAATTTGTAAATTTTAAATAAATAAAAAACAATCCTTGCAAAAAACCGCGCTCTAGTAATAGGCGATACCCAATTTTGTTTATTTTTATCATATTTCCTATTTCACTTCTGGCATTATACATAATACCTAGGCAATGCTCGTATTGTGCATATTTCCGAGTGATTTTTGGCATTTTATATAATGCCTAGGCATTTCACAAAACACCGGATTATCCATACTGCCGGTAACATATATATATATATATATATATACATATATATTTTTTTATTGAGCTTGGCCCAGTAACTGAGGCCATTAACTATTTTTGGTTTTGGTTGTAGGTTTTTGTTGGTAGGGCGAGGAACACGTGCAGTGTGTTTGTATTGGCAGAATTTTTGATTTGGGCACCCGTAGGTATCTGCCATGCCCGGGTGGGGGATGGAGGCACTTGTTTTTCGGACAGCGTGACTTGCCCGAAGAAAAATGCCACCCATGGCCGAGGTATCGAACCATCGTCGGTGTGCGTCTCAACTGACGCCTTAGTCCGCTAGGCCAATCCGTCCCCCCGAAATATATATTATAATATATATAATTATATTTTGGTATATGATAATAAAAAATCTTTGCATAAATATTTATAAATTCATAGGTACCTATAGTAAGAGTACTGTATATAATATATAGTGTTTGAAGTATGTGAAATATTTCATGAAATATTTCAAATGAAATATTTCACAAAAACGTGAAACATTGAAATTTTTTTTAACACAAATAAAAACACA
The DNA here is from genome assembly GCA_949089665.1 of Macrosiphum euphorbiae. Taxonomy (NCBI): domain Eukaryota; kingdom Metazoa; phylum Arthropoda; class Insecta; order Hemiptera; family Aphididae; genus Macrosiphum; species Macrosiphum euphorbiae. The sequence continues at coordinate 82,630,708 of CARXXK010000001.1, forward strand.
ATTTATTTATTTTTTAACACAATGTTCAGTGTTCTAAATTCTAATGTCAGAATTCAGTAAGTATAAAATATACATGTATAATATTGTATACCTACTTATATCATTTAAACATTAAAATATTTAAAAATTTTGAATACCAATTTAAATGTATAATACCAAAGGTTAGGTATACATACAGGTACCATATAGTGATGAAGGTAATTTATGACAATTATATGTAAATATAAAGCTTATTTAAAAATAAAACAAAATCTATTAAAATACTGAAATATTTCATATATTTTGAAATATTTCATGAAATATTTCACGAAATATTTCATTTTTTTAAATTTCATGAAATTTTCAAACACTAATAATATATCTTAAAATATGTATTGGTGTAATGAAATAACACGTAGGAATTTTAAAACCTTTCATCTCAAAAATTTGCTCAAATCGATTTAAGCCCTTTTCACCTGGGGGGCTGGGACTAAAGATATACCTACTTAATTATAGTGCGTATATTATGAAATTATATTTGGACCACTATATAATGATGTAGGTAAATCAAAGAATAGATATACCCATAATGAATAATGGATGAAAAAAAATATTTACCAATAATCGAATCCATAATATAAGCTCTACTAAATGTGCCTGACTTTTTAACTTCTAGATGTTCTGGTACGAAATTTTTTTCTGATCTACGAATATAACTGCGAAGTCTTAAATATTTATTTTTACTATGTTGTATTTCATGTTTAATAGTTATATAGGAGTGTGACTTATTTATGACTATTAGGTGCCGCTTTTTTGGCATTCTCACGAGGATGAGGATGTGATTTTTCATCACGAAAATATCACCAAACTAACTGACCATCTAATCAAATACTATTGTGGGTATGTAAGTATTATGAGTGACCTAAAAACTTTCTCTGTAAGATAACCAGTCAGACGATTTTCCTTTATTTCATATTTGGTAATACCTACTAAATGATTTTTTAGTCGAACTCATTACTCATTACATTATAAAATATGAAATGTTTACACATTCAGACGAAATAAAAATACCATAAAATGATATCTTTATCTGCTCACGCATCCTCTATAGGTATATAATAATATAGTTTATAAACTATTGTAATATGAGTTCACATGCCACTTTGTTGCGAAATTCTAAAACCTCCTAAGATTTATTTTATAGCATAACATTTAACAAATAGCAAATTACAAAATAATACCAAATACGAGACTTTTGTATAACGATACTCCTCGCCAAACTTATAACACAAATATCAATCAAATTCAAATTGTTACAACTTCTAAACTAAATCCTATGCTGCTAAATATTACGTCTACTTTGCTTAAACTATATAGTTTGCGAAATACACCAATACACAAGTTAAAGAATTTTAACAAAAATAATAATGTACAGCATGTAAATATGTCAAGTATAATTGTACAGGTAAGATGACATAAGCTAGAAGGGGCAGTTTATACTGTAGCTTTTTTATGTTCGATAACCGTGGTCGGATTTCAAGCCACTAGACCAACACTCGACCGGGATTTGAATTATCTGCACTTAACCTACGGCTAATTCTACACACCTGTATTATCAATTTCCATGCATATAGAGATTTTATCACTTAAACAGTGTTTTACAGTTGTAGACTTTTATACAACTAAATAAGCACGTGTGACTACCGTGTGATAAATAATACGATGTGAAACGATTATTGTCATTTTAGTCGATTGATGTAACAATACGTCAAAATAATAATATATGATATAGGGACATAGGGATAGCCGTGTGTAAAATCCCAGTTGTTAGAAAGAGAGGGGGTCCCTTCTTCAGGCTTCCATATTTGAGTTACATTCTTATGTGCAAAGAAGATATTTTATGTACGTACTGTGGTATTGTATGCAACCAAGAATTATTACGTTCGTGTTCTGAAAACGCGTTGATCATCCATACATTGTCCGACGCGGCCTCGATATACATCATATATGACGATTTTATTTTGTATTATATATACTGTATTATTTTCGTTCGATTAAAAATATCCTTTTATCCAACTACAATTGTGTACACACGTATATGCGTATAATAATATATTATATAAATCCTCGTATTCATTTTTGTCCCTTCTTCTTTCCAAATCGGCTTTCAAACTTATTGTTAGAATCGTTCGCCCTTCATCCAGACTCACACACACACACTGAGCTGAGATATAAAACTGTATCTTTGCCGTTCCATTCTCTTTCATATATAATATTCAATATTTGTATTTCGTTTGACCGATGTTTAACCGTCGTACATAAGAAATACACGTGGTTCTATATAAAACCATAGAGCATATAATGAATGTCTTCGGACAGACCGAATATACTGCTGAAATCGTTTAACCCCATATGAATTATCACGTATGAATAGATCTGCACACATTACGCGCACTGCTAGGCATAATAAATAATAATATTTTATATATTATACGTTAGGACGAATTCCACTGTTCACAGACTAACCTATTACCTAACCTACACCATCGTCATGCAGTGTTTTCTTGTTATTGGTTATTTATATTAAGTTTATAGGCAGTTCAGAAACAGGCACGGTGATAGAATTTTATTGGGGATGCGTAGTGGAGTATATTATACTTTTTGTACATGGGCTAAAGTTTATTTTACAAATTACAGTGATTAGGTATTCAGATTAGTGATTTCGTTTCATTTAACATAACATATAGCTATAAAACTATAACTAAACAAATTTATAAAATGTGATTGATTCCATTTATATGAAAGGAGAATATATCTAAAATTAGCAATTTAACTTCTATTTAAGATAAATTTTCTCAAAATATCGTTTATAATATCAGGGTGAATGCAATTTGTATTAGTCGCACAATTTAAGTTATTTAATGATGCTCCCGCTTAAATGGTGCTTGTGTCTTACTTGGGATATTTTAAGATTCACAAAAAAAAAAATAATATACAAATGCTAGAATTTACCAGCTCTAATAACGACTTACTATCATCGATCGCACTATATCGGTCGGCCCGTTGTAAAATATTTCCTGTGGGTATTGCAGGTACAACCCTCTAACTTAACGTTATCGGCCTCGGTATTTATTGCAAAATGGTGGCTTATCGCCGTTTTTACTGCATACCATGTACGAAATATTATCATTATTTATTACCTACGATGTGGGTCATTAACAAAAATGGTAACGCGCACAGTTCACACACAAAGCGCTCAAATTAATTATCACGTTTCATAGTAGTTGATATTTTGGTTTAGTAATACATCAACCGTATACGTCAGCCAATACGATTAATCGATTAAAATAATAATAGCACCGGATAACAATATGTTACATTAATGTTAAATATAAATATGTATTATCATTTTACTTTTTCCAAAGATTAAAAGAATCAATATTATGGTAGTTATACATTTATAGGTACATCATAACTGAAATTTTATATTAGAATGGATAATTTATTATAAGATCATTGTTATTCCACTTCGTCAACAAATAATCTGGAATTGATCAAAGTGACAGAACTATGATCTTACTCATTAATATTACTAATCATAATCTGTATCTTACAAGTCCTTACATTTTATTGTTTTCACATAGTAAAATTAGTTAATTTATTTCATGAGTAGGTATTATATGATGAAAATATATTATTATGTACCAATCTTTGTCTTTAGCCAAATTATAACATGGTGGTGATTAAACATTTAAAAGTTTGATGTAATAATAATACATTATATTGCTTAAGCGACAACTACGTACACAAATACTTATGATGAACCTGGTATTACATATATAGATATATATGGATATACATTTATAGAAAAAAAATTGAAAATATTAAATGTGTACATATGGCTCAAAAATATTTTCATAATAATTGTATTTTGTATAGGTAGAATATGCTAATAAATAATATAAACATTCTGTAAACATTTCATGTATCTATGGTTATTTGTTTTTGTGTTACACCAAAAAACAAAAAAATTGTCCCGTTTTTCCTATATTCCCTTAATTTGTTTTTTGTATTCCCGATTATTTTAAGAAATCCTGGGAATTTTTTACTTTTGACATCCCTAATATCAACTAGATCTGATTAAATTTTGTTACCAGAAATTACCCTCAACGTTGAATCATATATGCTCACAGTTTCAAAAGAAACAGTTTCAAAATGACAGATACAAAATAAAAAAATAAAAATCATTATTAAACCATTACATTCAGCTCAAAATCTTCCCACTCCAAAAAAAAAAAATTGGATTGCAAAACCGTGGTATCAGTTGATGAGACCGAATATTGATGTAAGGACTTTGTAAATTGATTACACGTCGCATACTGAATATGTATAGGTAATAATAAAATAAAATAATCAGTGATTACCTATATAAAACAACGATGATTGCCAATATCACGGATTCGGCGGGCAACAAATAGCTTCATATTATTTATTATTACATTGAAACGAGTATTTACGGAAAGGAAAATTATATAATATGACATACATTTTTTTCTCTAAACCAATAAATATTATACGAATTTATTGATATAAAAATGTTTTTCTATCTATGATACATTTAAAATGTTTGATTGAATTGCTAGCTTTATGGATCAATCGAAGTTGATCACCAAATAACGCGTTTTAATGTCACTCGTGAATGCTCAAGTAAATCCAGATTCTAGAATATAGATGAAAAGTCGCCTTATACATGTAACGAGTTGTAATTTACTTTATTTTTCAAAGTCCATCCCAATGGAATAATCAGATAACAAACAGTCTTTTTTGGTTTCTTTCTGATTGTATATTTTTCACGGGGGAAATCGACACGGGATGTCATCCTAACCCATCAACGGTTCGTGGTTATCACTAATTTTGCCTTGGGATAAGGTCATGACATTTTATTTGGTTCAAACAAATATTATGTTAATTTACAAAACGGATAAATAAAAAAATGTTCATACTATATTATAAAGAACGTTTAAATAAATTTTAATCAATTAAAAGTAAAATGTTTTATTAATTTAAATAGTTTATATTATTATTGTTTTTTAAATTTTGTGTAATGCGTTTCTATCTTGTGTAAATATTGTTTTAATATAAAAACATTTTGAATAAAATACAAACAAAAGTTCTAAGGGAATAATTTACATTACTATTATAATTCAATGTCACTAATTATTATTGAGTTATAATATGAAATCATATTTTTTAATTTATAATCCCTACAGGAAATTAAGTATTGTTTATTTACTATATTCCGAACTTGTAAAAATGTAGAATATAAAGCTTTTTTTATAATTATTTGTATAACAGTTTTAATTTGTTTAATATACGTATAACATAATTTAAATGTATTATTTAATATTTATGTTAATTATTTTGTAGGAGAATAACGGACACCCGTTGAAAACCTAACGACATCACATATAACTGCCACCACAGATGGTAACAGATATTTATATTTTATTTAGTACACACACATAAACTTATATTTATTTATTCCATTTATATTTTAGATGTAGGTACGTATAAAAGTTTATGATTCTATTTGTCCATAAATGAGTGATGTCATACACAGATTTCTATAACCCGTCAAAAGGAATAAAAATACTTTTTTCATGGACCCATATTGTAATCCGTTATGACATGACTTGATATATTAATCACGTTGAGTTTTGTAGAACTATCTGTAAACCTAATTTTTTTAAATAAGTCACTGATCAGCTGATCAGCACTGATTTTATGGCATCAATTTAGAACAATTTTTATTCAATCAAACGTGGGTAGAGTTTTGAAAAATATTTAAGAAATATAGCAGTTGGACGAGTCGTAAAAGCTTTATATTGGTTTTACAATAAAGTGAATTTCTCTTTTAAGTTGATCATCTATACACATATTTTATTTGGGCAGAAGAGATCTTATGTATTATATAATATACAGATTGGAAATTTGACACAGATGTTGCTTTAGAGAGGTCAAATCGCGAAAAACAGCTACCCTAACTATGGAAGATAAGAGCATTGCAGATTTCGAAGGAAATGTTTGCATTATGTATATAATGACATATTTTATTATTACGAAAAAACTTAAAACTGTCATAGATTTTAATTTTATGGATGTGATCCTGTATACTTTCAATTTGGATTGTAATAGTACACATTTCGAAATTCGTCGTTAAGTTTTCCTCTGTCAACGTTTCCACTCTATATATTAAATAGTACCTACTATACAACCCTATGACTTTCATCTGTGATGATTTTGGTTGAAATATTTACAAACTTTTACTGTTGTAAAATTATTATTTAATTATATTGATAACATATTAGTACTTAAAGTTCAAAACGGTTTTGTATTATTTCTATTTTTTATTTGTTTAATATATTTATTATATATTTTTTTATTGATATTAACTTAATTAAACAGTTCATTTACTTCTTATTTTTTTTATTCATTCTATAACTTACTACGTCAATAATAATTTATTATGGTGCATAGGCAGTTACATAGGTACTAGGCAGTGGCGTAGCCAGGATTTCTAAAAGGGGAGGGGGGACAGTAAAAAAATCTTATAAAAATTAAATTGTTATTGTTTTCACTATAAAAAAAATAGAGGTAATTCGTATACCTACTTATTATAATATGACCATATTATATAATACTAGCTAAATACATTCTGCTGAAATGAATAAAATATTTAACACATTTTTATTTATAATACCTAATTTATTGACAACAACTTAATAAATATAAAGTAAATATTTTTAATATTGGGTATTTTTATGTCTAATCTTTCTAATCTTCAACTGTCATCCATCTAGGAGATTTTTTAATAAAAACAGTCAGTATATATAGAGAGTGAACATCGCACAAAAGTGTAGTATAAAATATCTCCAACTTGGACGGCTTGCACTGATGCAATCGGGATGAATGGTTAGGACCGCCTGTTGGATTTCGTCTCATTCAACTGACATTGATGTAAGAAAAAAGAGATGACAGTGATGAGTTCTTATTTTAAATCAATAATAAATCATTGTATTGAAGAACTATTAGGAAACGGACTATAGGTTAAACTTTGATGTCTTACATTTTTTCAAAAATTTTGAATATGTAGATGTATCAATAATAGCTAGTTTTTCCAAACGCTTATAAGCTACTCATAAATTCGAAAATGATTAGAAACAAAAGAAACAATAAAAATGCATATTTTATAAAATGTATTAGTTAAAAATATTGAAGTAAAAATCACAAAATATTGTTAAATTTGTTTTTGCATTATAATATATATTATATAATCATTTTTAACAACGATTATTTTTCATCACACAATTTTCTTTTCAGAATATTAAAAACACTCACTAAATTGTAACATCATGTTTATAAAACTATTATCTACATTTTAAAATGCAAGTAAAATAATTGAGTTGTGTCTACGAAATGGCTTTGTCGTTGATTTATTGAATTAAATGCCGTAAAACATTTTTTAATGAATTCCAAACCGTTTAAATTAATTGGATTTCTTATATGTACAAGAAACGTCTTGTGTCATCGTTTAAAAAATAATATGATTTGGAATCCCCACTCCATTCTCCATTAACCAAAAAAAAAAAACTGGTCAAGGAACAGAAAAAAAAATATTTGACGAAGAATCACAGCGAGAGGTATTGCACTGTTGTTGGAGATTGGTGGTGGCAAGGAGAATGACAAATAACCGCAGGTGAGGAGGAGTGACCTACCTATTGTTTGACTCACGTATCAGGGATAGTTAGCCAAACAATGGCCGCACCAAAAATGGCAAGAGACCCGCAGGCACCTATAAATGAATATACAGTACAGCGAAAACGGTAGTGAGGAAGGGTGAAATCGCATCGTTGAGTATGTCGATAAATGCTTCCTCTATAATTTTAGGTAATAGCTTGTGTACTTAAACATGGTGAGATTTTCAGTATTAATAATTGATTTTTTAAATATTACCTTTACATTAAACGCAAGGAGATCCATTCAACGTGTAATACATTCATTTTGTCAGGCAAACGTAGTGATTTATTGTAAGAATTAGAAAATTAAATTTAGTACTAAATAAAAATAAAACAGTTTTAAAACAAATTAGACCATTTTTGCCCTATATATGAATTGGTGAAAAAAAATATATTTTAATCATTGTTTGATTAGGTACATATATAACATCATTGATTTAAATTAAGAAAGAATGTTGTTAAAAATATATAGTATATTACGTAAATTATAAAAAATATAAATAAATGTTTTCAATTAGTTTGTAAAAGTTTTTTGTTTTCATGTTTTTCTTTATAATACTTTGATCATATAAATTTAATATATATTTTCATGAACGAATGCGATAACAGGTGTAGCTTTTATAGTGGGTCAATGGACAATATGGTGATGTTTAATCAGGCGGAAAGGAGAAAAAGAGTTGTACCTTTTTAGACTTTTACACCCGATAAACAATATTTGATTTTATGTATTCAAATGTTTTGAATAATAAATATTTTCTATATGGAAACACAGAGACTATTTTATAACCAGTATTTATATTTAAATCTATTTATATCTTTAGTAATATATTATGTATTTTATCCATTATCAAAATATTTCATCTTGGATTTAAATACAAGATTCACACACACCTGTATGTATAGTCATTTTTGTGCCATATAAGACAGTTTAATATGTCGTATGTGACACGTAGATAAACTATGCATACGGACAATAATGTATTCATTTTGATAAAATACCGTAAATATAATATAATATAATATTATTATTATGTCATGCACACATATGTTATAATATTTGAATTGCATTAAAACATGATATGCTATGAATATACCATTAGGATAAAATGTATATTATATTGATTGCAAACTCTGACAAAGATACTAAATATTCTATATTATAATAACAATAATATTTATTAAGTTTAAAATAATATTAAGTAATATTATACATTTAAATATTCTACACATTCGTGTATCACAATTGCCTATACAACGCACCGTCTTATCGAATAAATTAAATGTTAGATTTTTATAGTAAATTATAATTGGTTATTATAATATATATGGCCAGCAATGAAAAAAAAGCTTTTGCAGCTTTTTGTGATGAGAAGTGTGTCTATATCAACGATTAAACGATTCACGGAGCACAGATTTTTTGTGCTTCAGGCGGCCGTACACATATAATATTATTAGCTACATTCGTCGATATGTCAGTTAGTGTTACCTACATGTTTTTTTTTTTTTTTGGAGCCCATTTAATGTGTTCACCGGGACCTATATTTTTATCGTGCCACAATGTAGCATCGATTGTCAAAACGATAACGCACCACCGTACATTGGCTATTAATTGCTGATTCAGATAAATACTAAGTAAGTACCTTATTTTAGGGATGTACCTATATCAAAATTAATATTTTTTTTACCAACTCACATAGGTAGGTAAATTTTTTGTGCACCACCTTATGTGAACCTCACTAGCCATCACTGGATAATGTTATTATTAACATCGTCGTGTTATATATTATTATGTAGACTATTCAAATAACTCATATTAATCATGTAAGTATTTAATTGATGCGGATTTACAAATGTTATCAACATTTTTTCACGTTGTTAGTAGGTTTCTATGTACAAAATGTGTTCAGTGTATACTGTGCAGTGTATTATAATATTATGTGTGAACATTTAAATTAGTTAAGTAGAAATTAACAGTATTTTTAAATAATATATCTTATTATAAACACTGCATAAAGTGTACATTAATTAAGTACGCTCATATGAAATGTGACGGCTTTTATATCATAGTAAAATCAGTTTCCAATTTCAAAATTTACTCATAAAAATACAACATAGAATTTCGTTAAATTTTTAAACCGTATATGAAATATTATTATTTGTTGACAAAACAATCAACAACAAAAATCCACTCAGACACCGAAATACGAATAATTTACAACCGGCGTATTTGAGAAAAGTTGACTCGGTCTAACACAGGAACTTTATTCTTTTAACTCGAAGTACAGATGATTCCCGAATGATTTCCCTGTGGTAAAATAGTAACTTTAGTCATTTTATCTCTAACATAAAAATAAATAAAATTTTACAATTGAATATTTTTGGCTGGGAAATTGTTGTTATTTTATTAACTTGTTCTAAGTATAATCGATTGGAAAAATATGATGTAAAGTAACAACATTTTTTTTTTTTCAATAGTTAATTGTTTATTCTCATTTTGCTGTAATAGTAAATAGATACCAGTGCTGAATAATATTTCTAATTGTTCATCAATTTACAACTACACTTATAGTTGAACTTTTTTTTATTGATGAGTATAGTAGGTACTTACCTATATTTATAACTAGCACAGAATGATTTTTAAAATACAAAATTCGTTTTGAAAGTATATTTTAAAATCGTTAGATCGAAATAGATAATATAAACGAAACGTCTCAACAAGATAAAAAAATGTCGTCGATCACTATGGGATGATATCGTCACTGAAAGCGTTATTCAAAACTTGAATGCGCGTTTAACCAGCACGTAATGTCGCAGCCGCAAGCAATGGTTATAACCATATTATTATCATCCAGCGGCCGGACGTCCGTTTTGGTGCAATAATGGGGGGACGAGTCTAATATTATAATTTGTAGTGCACAACTTACCCATTGGCTAACTAACTAACTGAATACATAATATTATTATGCCATGGTCTTTATTAAATTGAAAAGAACCACATGTTAAGACTTGCAGGAAATTGCTTCATCGAGGCACATCGAGGATCTCCCATTCTTTTCATCTAGTTTTCGTTGTCATTTTTCAGCAGCTTCCGTTTCTTTTACTCTTTGTTCTACTTATTCTTCTTCTTTTGGACACAATTACACGTTGATGTATTTTTGTATCCGGTGTGAACAATTAATTTTCTCATGCCCAACACCCGCTTTACTATTTATGTGTATAGGCACTCTTAAGTCTTTATACACAATCTATATATATATATATATATGTATATATATCATATTATAATACCATATGAATATACGATACACATATTATCTATATAATAAGAATCTAACTTGATTTTGGAGACGAAGGAAACCGGTTTTGAGAGTCTATTACCTAAGCGCTTCCTCTCATAATAATAATAATAATTATATGTATAATTAGATTACCTAATTACCAATTAAAAAATATATTCACCAATAACTGTTTCTTTTTTTTTCTTTTTTTTCTTTACTTTATAATTGACCTATAATAATGTTTCTAATACGCAAGCGCATTCCTTTATTTATTCGATCGATGAGATCGACATCTCCAACTCCAAACCTTCAGTCGATTGTTGTACAGCGTTACTAACAGATCTAATTTTTTTTTCAAGTGTGATTTAAATATATTATTAATTCAATAATAATAATTATTATAATAATAATAATATTCATTATTATGAGTAATAAAAGGTGCATCGTTTTCCATTGTGAAAATCGTTCAAATTGCATTCAGGCAATTTCATCGTATGCAATTCCAAATGGAGGAGAGAGGTATTTAATAACAGCTAATACTTAATAATTGTAATTAATAATTCTATAATGTGTACTCACCTAATGATTTAAATACTTATAGGTTAATACAATGGCTTAATAGTTGCAACAGGACCGATTTATTGGAACGTGAAAACCATATTCGTACGAATAATAAAAACTTTAGAGTGTGTAATTGTCACTTTGAAACCAATATGTTTTTTAATACACAGCGTAAGAGGTTAAGACCAAATGCTGAACCCACATTATTTGGTATGTGGTATATATACATTATTAAATAATATATCTGTTTATTATACTTCGCCTATGTTTCACTACTATTTTTTATTATAAATGCATATACTTTATAGGTGTTATACCGTTCAAGTGGGTTAAATTCCGGTCTGCCTATTTATACCAACCTAAGCATCCATATTATGACGACGATGATGTTTGTATCGGTGTAATGGATTTAATTTGTTAATATTGCAATGCAATGAAATTCAAAGGTAGTTTATTAGTGTATACATTTTTAGAATTTCGAAAACGTTTTATATTATTTTCTTAATTAAAGGAGAATCTGCTGGTATATGTTGTTCAAATGGAACTGTTCGTATTCCTAATATTGATGAACCACCAGAATCAATGGAAACTCTTTTGGAAAGTTCAACAAGTATTTCAGAATACTTTTTAGAAAATATTAATAAATATAACAATGCATTTCATATGACCTCATTTGGAGTGGTAGAAACTATTGTCGAAAATGATATGCCTACATTTAAAATAAGAGGTCAAGTGTCAAGTATCATTTAGCCGGGTCGTTGATGCCTTTACCAAATACAAATCATAAATATTTACAAGTTTATTTTATGGATGACGAAGAGGAACAAATTTATGCACGAATGGGTATTTGCAGTGAATTGAATAAAGGTAATTGTATTGTATAATATATTTGTTGTTTAAAACGTTTTAATTTATATATTTATACATTTAGATATTATAAGAGATTTGCAATTATTGTTACATAATATCAATCCTTACGAAGTTCAAAACTGCATTGGATCAATGGATATGCCCACTGATCAATACCGATTAGTCATAAATGCAAATATGGTTCTTTAAGGTCAACATAGAGGTAGATTTAATGCATCATCTCAAGTAGAAGTGGCAGTAGTAATGATTGGAGAAGAATATGGAAATCGCAATATAATTTTATCTAGAAAAGACGAAAAGTTACAACGAATAAGTGAAACTCATAGGTAAATTCCTTTTAAAGTGTATACACTGTACATTTTTTCTTAATTTTTATTTATGTGTTTTTTGGTCTTATGATTCTCTAGAATATCCACTGATATTTCTACACGGTGAAGATGGTTATGCTATTGATATTTTGTCAATTAATGTTAATTTAAATGAATACAATAGTCATAAAACTGTTTCTTCAAAACAGTTTTATGCTAATAGACTGATGGTGAGGCACCTAATCATATCTACAATCATTTACATAATTATAGAAAACTTATTAATAAATATTGGGTAAGTAAACAATATTTTTTCAACTTAATCAAAAACGTCGCACGTATAAACATTATAATAATACAAAAAGAATGTAATTTTTTTTAAAGGTTGATATGTATCCCAAAATAGAATCAGAACGGCTTTTATTTATACGGAATAATCAATCAAAATTAATAATTATATTCATTTACGTGATGCTATAGAAAATGATGGTCACGTGAATGACTTGGACAACTTTTTATTTTACCTTCTTCATTTACAGGAGGTCTAAGGTAATAAAATATTTTGTATTTTATAACTTAAAATTGCTACGAAAAATTAACTGTAATATTCATTTTAACAATCTAAAATATTGTAGGTACATACTATTAATTATTAAATACATGCACGAAAAAACTATGGATGCCATGACTTACGTTCGTAATTTTGGGACTCCAAATTTGTTCATTACATTTACATGTAATCCAAATTGGATGGAAATAAAAAGAGAACTCAAACATGGTCAAACTACACAAGACAGACACGACATTATCGCTAGAGTTTTTCATCAAAAAATTAAAGTTCTAATGAACTTAATTGTGAAACATCGGATATTTGGTGAAACTCAGTGTTATATGTATACTGTTGAGTGGCAAAAATGTGGTAATAAATGAATAGTATTATTTATTTATTTATTTAAGGTCTTCCTCATGTTCATTTACTGGTATGGTTAGTTGATAAAATTTGACCAAATGATGTCGATGATGTAATAAGTGCTGAATTACCAAACCCCGATATAGATCCTGAACTATTTGAAATAGTTAAAAAACACATGGTGCATGGCCCATGTGGTTATATGAATCCAAATTCTCCATGTATGGGAGAAAACCAAAAATGTTCAAAGAGGTAATAATACATTTTAATATTCAATATACATATTTAAATCTATTTCATATTAATATAACTATTATAAATTTATATGAATATTTAGTATATTTATAAAATTTCATCATTTGTACTTATATTTTGTATTTGTTTAAGTGTAGGTATTTAGTTATTTTTTAGTGCAAAAGCGCATAGTATTTATTAAACTATTTTAGCAATAATGCAGTTTAAACTTTAAACTTCCTCATATACCTATACTATGCAATTTTTTTAATTATTGTCTTTTTTTTTAAATATTAACGATGGTACCTAAAGTTAAATTTTATTGATAGGACTTTCCGTGTAAGTTATGAGTAAAAACTTAATTTTCAAGTTATAAGGTAGATATATTCAAGTGCCATATGTAGTTACCTACTTAAGGTGGTTTTGCGTAATAAATCGTAATTAGTTTAAGATTAACATTATTTTGCATTTTGCTAGTATGCTAAGAAAAGCATATTTAATAAAAAAATTTCATTTGTTCTATTAGGTATCCGAAAGCATTTACTAACATGTTAGTACATGCAGTACTATTACTGAAGATGATGGATATCCTTTATACAGACGAAGGGATTTTGGAAGTGGTGGATTTAAATCAACTGTATTACGAAATTCAACATTGGTAGAAATTGATAACAGATTTATTGTTCCATACAATCCATTACCATTGAAAACATTCAATGCTCATATTAATGTTGAATGCTGTCATTCAGTAAAATCAATTAAATACATTTGTAAATATATTAATAAAGGGTCTGATCAAGCCTTAAGAATTTTTCAACAATCTTACTAGAATTTTATGAATTGAAATATGAATATGAAAAATTCAGTAATTTTAATTGAAACTTTGACTGGTTGCCATTTGGTCAGTTTTGATTTTAGAGCTATAGTAAAAATGACCAAATCGACTTAAAAAAATTCGGTCTATCCGAATTTGGTATTCAAAACACCTGTAGCCATTTAAAAAAATGCAAGTTGTATTGCGCATGCGCACACGGAAAGATCTAAAAATGTAAAAATCATCAAGAAATGTGTATTTATGTATTCCCTATCCCCTCCCGAAAACCGCATATTAATCCGATGTTACTGGACAGAATTATTTAGTGTTACCTTTAAAAGGAATCACACTGTATTTGTTATTGTTATTATGATTATTAACTATTTATTGATTTGTTTGCACTTGCATTTTTCCATTTGAAATATATATATTATACATTGAACAAATAATTTATTGTTACATTTTTTCTACCTTATCTCTATTCTATAATAAAAAGAATAAAATTTACCACTCCAGTGGTTGAATTCTAAATGTAGGAAATATAATTTTCAGAAATTAGCAATAACAATAACTACAATATGTAATTATATTGTATTATTTCATTTATTTGTATAGCCAAAAAATAGTCTTATGTTTTTAAATTAAATTATAAAAAAATAATTTCTTCCGGAGGAAGATCGGGCAGCTAGTATAAACATAAATTAGTAACAAAACAAAAGAAATTCAAAATTGTATTTATTTCCTGGGTCGTATGCAATGGTATTTTAACAAGTATTAAATATAATACAACGTTTTTAATCAAATTATGACATGCAAGTACAGAGCCCAGGCCCCCAGACATATTATTTATCCAATTTTCATAGGGAAATTTACATTAACATTGATCTAATAATTGACTGTTTTGGAAAATGTGACAATATAAAAAGACGTTTGGATTTTGTTATTTAATACATATTCATTAATTGATTTATTACATTAAGATTATACTAATATTGGGAAAAAATGATTGCCCCCCCCCCAGTTCTTTTCTCTGGATCCGTGCCTGTGCAGGTGATAGTTGTTCAATATTTTTTTTTTAGAAATAAAATAATTTTATAGTCATAGTATCATGTCTAAAGTATCGTCACAAAAACATAATTAGTAAATAATATACTAGGTATATTATAATATTATAATAACCATATTAGGTACCTACCTACATATTAACTTGTATATACATACCTACTCAATAATATATTTTAAATTAATAATCACTATTCCGGTACAATATTATTACCACCTAGTTTATATTTATTAGATATTGAATTATTTAAATTTTATAATTACATTATACATACTATATATATTAGTTACGGTTTATTAATATGCAAATGTATACAAAATAACTTAAATCAATAATAACATAAAGTTTTAACCCCATAAAAATAAGTGGGAACCATATTATTATAAAATACACCATGTGATTTCCTACACTGTTTTTTTTTTTGACAAATATACGTTGATTGGATCATATATTTTTGTATGACTGTCACAACGACTTTTTTACAACTAAAGGACATCATAATGTATTTCATGATAACTAATAACTACCCTCTTTGTGTACAACTAAACCACTCAAATCGATGTATTCAGAATTAATATAATATATGGCTCATGACATGTGTATTATTATAATATCATTAATATATTTACATAAGAAATATAATTTCTCAATTAATGAAAATGGATTATAAAATATAAAAAGCCACCATAGTATAACAAATAAATAAACAGAGTTATAGAATGAAATAATAACAACAATAATTTAACAATATAAAATAATAATAAAAAAACTCAATTAAATCAAGTATAATAATGAGGTCTATAAAAATTTAATAAAATTCAACAAAAGTAGAACATCTTGTGGAAAATAATGTCTTATTAATAATTTGAATTTAGGAAAGCACTTAGTACTATGAATTATAAAAGTGATGATCGATTCACAGAGTAAAATTTGACTGATTTTATTTTTCATCAAACAATTAGATTACATAACTAATAATGTATATTAGAATTTAGAAATACTTAAAAATAATCTCTTAATCTCAGATTAAGAACATTTCGTAAGGGTTAGTATTTTTTTTTTAAAGCGTTAGGACTTGACTTGTAAGTTTGGTTTTTTACACTTCAGGGTTGAAAGTTGATCCCATAACATGGTAAACCTTCTTTTGGCATTATATTTCAGGTTCTAACAGTTCGGCCCTCCTCTAATCATTAGCGATGCAAGTAGGCTATTGTTGGAAAATTTTCCCACAGCTAAAATGTTGTGGTGAGTAGATACCTAGCTGGTACTAACAATTATTGGGTATTCAAGTATTTTGTATTTATATACAATATAGTATATACAGTATATAAGTACTGTAATTTATTATAGTTCAGAATATAATTTAGATAGTACTTAATATTAATTTATTAGTACAGATAACGTTATTTTATCAATACAAACAATATTATCGATATCGATGTAAGTTTAGTTAGTTGGTATCAAGACTCACTGTTTACTTCAGAAGGATCAAAATAACTAAGAAGTTGAGAATAATTAGACTAATTCAGCTTCTATAAACTTACTCTCAAATGTATCATGATTAAAATATTGCACTGTGATCACGTCAATTTCTGTTTTAACCTTTGTTACATATATTATTTTTGGAGTTTTTTTTGGAAAGTAAAAATGTTCAACAGAATTAATTTTTTATCAAATCATGTTATATTGTATGGTAAGTAACAGTATTGGGTGATTAGAATATGTGGATGGTGTAACTGAAATTTTTTTGTCTCACTGGCAAGAGAGTTTGAGACGCAACACTGTAAAACATAAAACCCGCCTGAAAGTCTTTAGATTTGAGTGACGTGAATTATCAATTTTTTGACATTAAAATATTGATGGCAATTTAAGAGAGCCAAATCTTAAACATGAAGCACAGGCGTATATTTTAAAAGTATAATGTCATCATATACAAATATTAAGATAAATTAGAAAGGTTTTGTGCATATGAAAATAATACATGAAACTTGAAATATATATTTTATAATATACAGCTCAGAATTTACAGTTCAGCACATGTGAGTGACAATCCTCGCCTCCCGAATTTCGCAAAATTTTTCAAAAAGTGTTACTTATTGTATGTGGATCAAGAGCAGTGGGTTCGGGAATAATTATTATTCCAATCGAATGACATGGTTCATGAAAACAACGCTTTTTACCTACGAACAATTGTACTTGTCTCGCCGTCCACGTATAAGTTGGGTCCACGATAGCATAAAAGATAAAGTACGTGTACCCACCAGCCGTTGCGTACCAGTTCGTCTTATATAGAAAAAAGTGATATCTTAATCTAATTGGGTACCCACAACCCAGCAATGTAATATATTTTCCAGGTAGTGATAACCTAACCCGTGTGTGTAGTAGACACAAATTCCCACGGATTTGACACTTTTTGCCGTAACCGTCAGCGTGGCTACAAAAATATATCTGCCACTGCACTTACTTTTGTTTTTAAAAATCACGTACAGGTGATATTGGTACAATAAATTAATGTACAAGTACTGTGTCACCTACTGGCCTGCATAACAAACTATAGTTGTAAATGTGTACATTTGATTAATTATTTATTTGGCTTGTATAATATTATGTATAGTGTACACTGAAGAATGTGGGAAAGTAGTTCCTTGGGGTACATCACAAATCATTGATTATTCGAAAGTATTGTTTTTATTTTTTAAATATGGCTTAATAAATTATAAGCCATTTCTTAAATTCCGAATTTGTTGAAATTGTGTAGCATTAATTATAACATAAGTAAAATTTTATTGAGGTTAGTTGTTTATTATCTGTATTGTCTATAATATACTATTAATAGGTACTGACACATAATATAGACATTAGACTCTATATTATGTATCCGTATTAATTTGTCTTGTATATTTTATATGGTTGTAGATGTATTGTGCTGCATTCATAATGATATCACTAAAGAAATTTGATATTTATTTTAATTTAATTGGAGTGTGTAGTTTTTCACAGAATGTATTATTAATATTTTGAATAGAGGAATTCATCGTAGAACGATTTGTCACAATAGTTTTTCGATTTTATTTATAATTATGTCCAGATCTTAATGACTGATCCTTGTTTAATAGTGAATTCATATTATCTTCTTATGAACCATTGTAAGTGTTTAATTAAATTATAATTATGTGTAAATGTATTAGTTACTAAGTTTATTATCAGCCATTATAAATTTGAAAATTTGAAAATATATCCTACTTAAATTAAGTTTTCTGTCTAATATAGTTTTTATATTTATCAAAATGATGGTAATGATATAAATATATAAAAGTATACGGAAAAAAGACAGGCAATGCACTTTTTTTAATATGACGTTGAATGTTGCATACGAGTAGAAATTTGATGATAATTGAATATGATAAATTGTGACTGTTTTTTTTTTTTAATATATCGTGTACTTTGATAGAGTGATAAATGATAATGAATCAAAAAGTGCTTAATTAACTTATTCCGTTTCTCGTATTCATGTGTGTATAACCTACCTAATGGTATTTTTTTCATGCCCTATTTAAGATTCATAAATAAACAATAAACACTTATATACGGTCAATGATCATATACACTATACAGTAGACATTGTACGACGTATAATATAATATGCATTTTATCCTATAAGGGAATAAAATATGTTTTCCACTTGCAAAGGAAACTCATAATAATACTATAAGATTGGTTGGTGAAAGGAATTACGAAGAAATCTCATGTAATAAATCGAAATTATAAGTATATGCTACCCAGTCTTCAGATTTTTAATTTACCGAAAAAATAAAATATTAAGTATTTTGACCACTCAGATTATTAAAACGTACCAGTAGCGTTTGAATTTTTTCACCGATCATTTTATGAATTTATTGAATAAGCTTTATAATTTTAGTGGTTTAGGATCCAAAAGAAATAAATAAACCCGACGATCTTTGAATTTTTGTCCACATCACTCTCTCTGTCAAATTTCCCATTTCCCCCCTAGAATTCTTGCTACTCTAAACAACTGCTTTTTTGTAGTAAAACCAAAATACATAAATGTATGTAAAATGTATATACACATTATACAGTCTACCTTGGTTAACTGGAAGTTGACGGACAAGAAATTGAAATTCGAGTTGTCCAAGAAAATTAAAAATAAGAGTACGTAACGTATAAATAAAATCACTAAAAGTATATTTAATTTATTATTTAGGCAGTGATATTAAATTAACATTTATATTGTATATTACAAACAATGTATTTATTAAATACGTTTAAGACTACCTTCACATAAATATTATAATATTTTAATAAAGTGGTTATATTTGTTAGATGATTTTTGTGGTTGTTGATGGGATGTGTAGTAAATCATTCAGTTTCAACATGTGTTGAATAGAGGAAGTTGATATTATAGAGTCTAAAGTGAATTATAAAAATAACCACTAATCAGTAGGTAACAGGAACATTAATGACTAGGTATACCCACACAAAAATCCTGGTAAGTGATAAGTGATAACATATCATCAATACAATTTGAACATAGTCGACGAAGCCATCGAGTAAAACAATATTTTAGATTCTGAGCGGAGCGATTATCTATGTACCTAAATATTATGCTTTTGTAATGTGTTTTTTCTGACCAATCTCACCTTTTTACACAAAAAATTAATCTTGAGGGTGGTTTCTGTTTGAAAATTTGATGTAGTTTGTACTTTAAGTAGTCAGAATAAAAAAAATTTTCAAATATTTTTTTTTTATAATACACTATAGTGTTCATTGTCATTTACAAAAATGTTCAAATGTATTAAATTTTCAATTTGTATAGCTAATATTTGAAAATGTGATGCAATGTTTTCCATGGTTTTTTTTATATCTATTAGAATATTTAAAATACATAACAAATTTTTTTTTACAGGCATATAAATTTAATGAATGAATAATAATTTAATAATTTAATTTAAAATCTTGACTAAATTGGATTTTTAATTAAATAATAACGATTTTAGTTATTTTGTTGTAATTCAAAAATACTATTCACGGAGTCTTGAAATTTCCACATATAATATTACATTCATTTCTATATACAATGACGTTTTCAAATACTTAAATTAATTTTAAGTCACTGCCTTTATGTACCACAAACCTATTCCACCGTTCTACGTCGGCATTGACTCAAAAAGTAATAACAATAATATAATATGATATAAATGTATATTATTTTTATAATAATTAATAATATAGTACATGCAATGTATTCTGCAAAAATCAATTCGGCTGCCATATTACTATAATAGTAAAATAAATAACAAGGCAGTAACATTATAATACTATAACTATATAATAAAATATTTTAGTAATGTGGGCTGACATATATTCAGTGGGTATCTACTTAATAGTTGTAAGTTCATAGCGTTAAGATCTATTTTCCCTATTTTATTTTGAATCCCCTAGTTTTTTTCGATATGTATATATATCTGATAAAGAAAATTCTGGAAAACGGAGTAAAATGTCGAGGTACTAACGATTTCGGGTTAATTATGTTCTAGTTAACCAATAGGACTGTAGAGTTGAAGAGAAAATGATGGAAGTGCGATGATTGACATATAGCAGAGGCAAAAATCAATTAAACTCTTTATTTATTAAACTTTAAAAATGTAATCTTACTATTTATAGGTTAACTATTAAGAATTAGGTAGGCTATGAAAAAGTGTCTCAATAGAATTGAGGTATTATGTTACATAATTAGTTGTTTCTTCAAAACTATTTCAAAAAATTAAAATATTTGTTTGGTTCTAATAATCAAATATTGTCTCGTACGTATCTATATAACATCCAAAATTAAAGTCAGATATCAATGCGCTAGGCGTGACGGACTAAGATATACTTAGTATACTATTAGTCCAAGCTAGGTGTTTAAGACTAATCGACTGCGCATAATACGATAAATAATATGACGTTACCTTTTTCTTTCAAAGTAATTTAATACATGTTATTAGAATATAATACACCAACACTTTCAGTGCCGCGTTAACAAACTTATTTATTTATATTTTATAGCTATATTGTTGATTAAGATCTAAAACAGATAGGTAGTGTTAATAAAATATAATATATTACTGCTGCAGCAGCTATAGTATATGTTTTTTAAAATACATGAAAGAAATGTCAACATATTTGATTACTTACTGCTATAAAAAAAAACCACCTCAATACGGCACATAAGTCGCTCTCAATCCCCCCCCCCAAAAAAAAAAACAATATAAATGTGAATTCAATAAAATAAAAAGAACAACAAAACTGTGAATTCGATTAAATAATAAAAAAAAAAATTAAAAAATCGTCCAACTTGATTTCTCGGCTTGTTGTCTGGGGCCATAAACCACGAATTCAAAAACACACATCGGCACCCTCAAAACGACGGCATCATCGTTACAGTTTTATTATTTCGCCGCCGCCGCCACCGCTGCGGCCGACGACGACAACGACGGCGACGATTTCGGTCGGCCCTACAGCGCGAGCGACAAGTTCGGTCTCGGCGCAGTGCGCTCTCGGGCCGCGCGAGTCACGCTCGTTTTCATACTCGTCCCGGTGCGAGCGGAGCACATCGCGTTCGGTGACGGTTTCGCGCCTAACCACACACGCGGGCGGTCACATCGTGTGGTCTCACTGGTCTCGCGCGAGTCATGACGCGTGGCGGTGACGGTGGTGGCTCGGGGTCCACGGCCGATTAGATCCGTATACTTACCTGTCCCGATATATATATACATATTGTATATTGACGCGTAAGAGTGTGTTACGGTGCCCACTCGTGTACGTGTGCGACAATTTCGTTTTTGGTGGAGGTGACGGAGGCAGCGGCGGTGGAAACGACGAAAAATATTATTGTATAATAACGTGTGTGTGAGTACATATTGTATTATAATATTATATAATATATTATGCGAGCACGGCGTATACGGTATACAGACGAGATTTGGTGTTTCAAACCCCGCATTGTTTTCCAAAAATATTTAGTATTTTTGACATAGCCCAATCTAAGAATAATTTGAAATTTGTGTTACTTCATAGTTATTATTTAGATGCCAGGGGCAAGTCGAATCGACCACGAGCTATATCGTATTGCAGTTACGAGAGGTTTTTTTGTATAGTTGGTTAAATTTGGTTTTTAAATATTAAGTTTTTCTATTATGTACTTACTGTGGACACGTTGGGACCAAACTCATTTGCCCACATTAAGCCGTTTCCCAAATGAACCAAAATTAGTTAGCTAGTATACATTGAAATTGAGAACAGACCATATTGCCCATATTAATTGGCTGCCTAGTGCCTATATTAACGGGTGCCTCCATTAGGCCGAATCCACTGCATATGTGTAAACATTGTTTTTCTCATTTGTGGGCTAATTAAGTTATGGTCTACCACTATGCACCCTCATCATAACACTGTTTGTTTTCAAGAATGACTTTTTTTCTAATTGATTAGTCTATTTTTGAACTCTACTAAAATGAGATTATCACCATTCGTATTATTTGTGTGTGACTTATACTTGAAATGAATAAAAAACTTAATTTTTATCGCTAATGCATTTTCCAAGATAGCCTATGTGATTATCTATAATTTAGTATTGAGCTAATTCAAGATATTATATTTTTGAAAGTTGAATTATTTATTTTCCATTAAGTTTATTCAAACTGGTATAAAAATAAAGGAGAGTATAACGTTATATATTGTAGGGAAGCTCGAGTATGTCCTAAGATAAACTCGACAAGATTACACCATCCATGGGTACCTAATACCTATCGATAATGACATAATAATATGTCGATCAGATATTTTATCGTATTCAGAAGACCATTTAGCAAAAGCCATTTTGAGTTGTATGCATTGGCGTCGCTATCTGCAGAGTCGTAACAGTCGACAGTACAACTATAATATATTATTAATATTATCACCTATGCATACGTGAAAAATTAACATTTACTTAGTAATTTTCAATCATCCACTTATATCCAAAAAAGGTTTATATTTTTTATAATAAAATTTTCCTTTTTAATTATATAACGCATATTAAAATTGTGTTATAATACTGTATAGTGTTAATTTTTTTGTTGGTTGTTTGATTGAACATGGTTAACGTATTGTAGCCAGTTTATTTGCTTTGTATATTAATTGTTTCATTATTAATAAATTAGAAATATTAGATCTGTCATTAAAAAGCATCATGACAATGAATCAGAAAATAATATCCCGACAAGCGATGTTGGTGAATGATAATGTACCTCTTTATCGGGCGGGAATTGTAATGTTATTTACCTCACGCCAAAAATATAACAAACACCGTTAAACGGTTTAATTCACTGCGGACAATAAACATTTTTATTAGACGTGTTTAACATAAAATAGATATATTAAACAAATATTTGTATCATTTTATAAAATACGATATACGATATATACGTGCTGTTTAAATATTGGATTACATTTTTATCAAATTCGTTATACTATTATTATCATTAGTAAATGAAATAGTATAAAAATAATAGTTTTGTATTTATATTTAAATTAATGTCGTTAACAAGAAAATGTAATATCAAAATATTTAATCAGTGGCTTATTGAAATTGTGTTATAAGATAATATGTACACTTAATAATAACATTAATTAGGTACCACTAAGTATTTACCCAACATAAAATTAATAAAACAATTTATATTCTAATAAATAACAGTTAAGTCTAACTTAATCTTAAAATATGAATCAACAAGTGTTTAAATCAATGTGATGTGTATGTACTTTGTAAACTGTATGTACAAACTGAAATATATTTTAACATTTTTAGTTACAAATAGCCAATAGCTTATGTATAATCAAATCAAATCAAAATGTTGCTTAAATGTTTACTTTACGCAAAAAAGTCATATCCATATTATACTGTATAGTTTTAATATACTTATTTAATAGAAAAAAAAATAATATTTTAAAATAATTTTTAATATAGTTGTATTGAGTATGACTTTATGAAGTTCACATGAAATGTTTGTTTCAGTTTTGAGTGTAATATTTGTTTTCGAAGTGTCAAAACGGTTTTAAAAGTAAATAGTATGAATTCTAGTAGTTCATATTATGTAAAATAATCCAGATACTTGTTTTACCTATTGGTGGACAATATATCGAAATTGCTAGAATCGATCTCGAGATTAATTTTGAAAAAAAGTCTTGAATGCGGTTCGAGGTTTATTAATAAATAAAACAAATTACATTCGGAGTAACCCGAAACTAAAAAAATGCTATTATACAAGAACGGTCGTTATTTAGTTAGAGTTGAGATGCAAATTTAATGTATTCCAAAAAAACCTTAAATAGATGGGAGGTAAAGTTTAATAGGGTTATTTTTTGCTAGCTTCAAGATGATCAAAATCTTGGTAAGGTTTACGCAGTTAAAAGCTAACATACATTTTATGTATCGTGCTCAATTCATTTTTTTTAATGTGTGGTAGTTTAATACCTAATTAATGTTTAGATATGTATGTATACGAATATATAGATAAATTCGTATAAAATAAATTTTACTTTAATAGAAATGTTAAAAACGTAAACAGTTTGTAATATTATGCAATTATGTATAGTTATAGGTAAAAAGTACTCTTAAATGAGCTTATTTGTGTTCATACAATTGTCTTATTATTATTTAAAATTTGTCATAAAATAAAGTAAATCACAAAAATGTAATATTAAATATTACTGGAAATTTCAAATTTTAATCATTTTAAAATAATCCATTATCAAATCACCTGTATATACTCAATACAATAATTTAATTGGAATAATTTATTTTAATAATTCAAATGTATTCATATTCAATTCATGCAGGTATATAAAAATAATAATATGATAATTTGTTAATTTATCTCTTACAGAAAACTTTGTTTGAAATATTTTATAGCTTGTAATTAAAATAAAAGACAATACTTTCTCTCAAATAAACACAAAATATTATAATTACCATTTTTATCGGTTTATATTTTTTCAAGCAAGTTCATTTTTTTTTTATTGTTTTATTGTTTTTTTCCCGTTAAATAATAATAATAGCATGATGTGAACTATAAAGAATATTTCATAACGTAAATAAATTAGCTTTTTATTATATTATATTATATATTGTAAATATTATTCTTTTCCTCATCTAAACTATTTATAGGCTATATATATGTATTGGTGTATTATACTTTTTTTTAATATAAAGAAGACGATACCCACGGTGTTACTCGATCACGTGCACATTTTCTCACAAGTATTATACTTATCGTCTATCCCGCATACTCAGTTTTGTAAATTAAATAAATAATTTAAAACTATTAAAATATTCAGTATTTAATACGACTTTAATTACATATTATTTGAAGTGCACATAAGCGTTTTAACTTTTAAGGGTTATTTAAATGGTACATTAATTAGTGTCCTAAATCTAAACACTATATTCTTACATTATTATTACGTAGTATAATAGAAAATACCTAAATTAATCAAATTAAAATATATTTCCTCTTTACCCCAAGAGTGAAAAACGTTAGACGGAAAATAAGTTAATATGCAAAACGTGTATCACCCACTAAAATAAACATTTTATTAGAAGTGTATTTTATAATATCTCCAATTGAATTTATATAATATATATTTAAATATAATTAATTGTATAAGATACATAATATAAAAAACCGAATGGTAGGGTACCTATTTTTTTTACTCTGGTATTGTATTATACTTATAACTGTAAATGCTTTTGTACTACAACTTTATTAATTAAATCGAGTTTCAATGTTTTGAATACTTCAACCTAAAAATAAACATATTATTTATTACAGTTCCAAATGTTCTTGATATTATTTAATGGACACCAATAGTAGGTATCTTGCCAGTTTCTACACCTATTCACTACCTATATTTAGTACAAATTCGATTTCAACTTTTAAATGATTCAAAATGCTATATACCTAATACCTATAGAATATAAAGTACATATCCTAAAGTTTAAAATTGGTGGTAATATAATTCAGATAAAATTCACTATGGAATAGAAAACCCTGGGAAAGTAAATCGCAGTGTAGTACGTTTCGATTGTAACTCATCATTGAGATAGGTCATAAGAAAACAATTTTACACATTTATCTCCGATACCTATTCTTTAATAACTGTTATAAACTTATAAAGAACTTTGAATTAAATTTTCAACCCTAAGAACGGATAGTTTTATGAATTTTGAAAATATACAAAATAATTTGAAAATTTTCTTTAACATTTTTGAATAACAACCAATAATAACTATAACCATGATTCTTGATTTAAATAGGTATCTAGTTTTGTAAAAATTTGAACTTAAAACGCTTATTAAAAAATTGTTTCTACTTATATTCAATATTTTAAAATTACCATAAATACAACTTATGAGGAACTTTATATTGTATTTTCAAACTTTTTGACTTTAAATAATAATATTTTCAAAATGTCAGTGAGTGTAGAAATGATAATATATAAGCGTATTAGTGGATTGTTTAAAATATACTTCACCTAAAATTCACATTCTTGTATTACAAAAAAAAAATTGTTTTAGGATAATATTCGTTATTGTACCTACGTTAGAATGCGTATCAAATGTTATAACAATTTAAATTTGGTATACCCTTATACATTTGAATATCCAATTTCTTCAAAATTTTAACTTTAAATGCTCATAAAAACTGATGTGGGCTATACGCTAGCTTTGTATTTGGATTCCAGTAAACAAACCTTTATTGAAGTGTCTTTTATTATATTTTTAAAAATTAGGTATAAAATAAAAAATAATGAATTTCTAACAACAAAATAATTTGAAAATATATTTGTTGGTCTTAGGGTTTTTATTAGATTTTATTATTATTTTAAACTATAAATTCTAGGTGATATACCTAATAAAAAAATTAACTACAAATTTATATGATAAATAATATATTTATTAATACTATATTCTCGTTTCTTTTAAATGTTCAAGCTTTCGACACGAAAAATTAATATTTTTGTGTCAACATAAAACCTTAAATTTCAAATACCAATAAATAGCTTAATAAGCCCAAAATATTTTTAAAATTATATCATGTCTAAAATATAATGACATAAATATTTGATCAACCTTTCATGAATCAATGGTTATGTATTTTTATACATAACAATAAAAAACACACGGTTTTGTCAAAATGGTATATACTATATATACTATAGAATTATAGAATATGATGATAATTTTTTGTTGTACCTATGTTTTTCGTATTTATTTTGAAAAATACTGGATATTTTTTACTTTTGACCTCCCAAAGTAATAACTAGTATGCTCAAAGAAACTACCATCCACAACATGAAAAGTGTCTTTAGAAACATAAATCAAACAAATAACAGCCTTAAATGTAAAAGAAATACATTCTTCGTTCCACTCAGATTCTAAATGTTTTTATGTAAGTGATAAATAGAGTACAAACTGTGTGTACAAGAGTACAATACTATAAGCTAATTTTCATGGTAGTTATGGTATAGTATATGAAATAATCAATCACAATTTTATTTTTGCCATAAACTCAATTAAGAAAATTAGCAAAGGAGTATAATATAAGTAAGTCAACAAAATGGTATACATATAAAATTTTGTTTAATTTTCATATTTAAAAAATATAAATTATTGAAAGTAGACGTTACTTGAACTGTTTTGAATTTATAAAATTGAGATATTAAAGTATCGAGTTAATTAAGTTGGATATTTAATTAAAATTATAGATAATATTTAAAATGTTTAAAACTATTCTTGTTATTACCTATGCTATCATCCAACATACACTATGGATGTATTTTAAATAAATTATAGTATTTATTAATTAATGAAATCTTAAATATTTTATTTTACAATACCCCACAAGTTTCTGGGGAACAAATAATATACCAAATATAACCCCTTTTGTTAACTGATGCACCGTTAAATTAATTTAGATTATTACATAAAGTTAGTACAGAAATAATCGAATAACTTTCATTTAATCTTAAAATGTATGAATGTTTGTTATATTTATTGGGGCATTTTACTTTTTGTTTGTTTTATTGGTAGAAAGTGCACTGCTATAATTTATAATTGGGTAGTTTCAAAGGCTTTGCGTTACGTTAAAAATA
The DNA here is from genome assembly GCA_949089665.1 of Macrosiphum euphorbiae. NCBI lineage: Eukaryota > Metazoa > Arthropoda > Insecta > Hemiptera > Aphididae > Macrosiphum > Macrosiphum euphorbiae. Next base: position 82,659,715 of record CARXXK010000001.1, read on the forward strand.
TTAAAAATTTTACCAATGTTGTATAAACTTTTCTTAATCTTAAATATAATCTATTTTCAACACTTGTAAATAGTTTATGAACCACAATTCACATTTTGCACGCCAAGCTTTCAATTTTTACAGAGTTTCTAAATTAAATCTTAGTGTACACATCAGTATATTAGTTTTAAAACGTTGTACCTATGTGTAAAAATAATTTCAATAAAACCATAACTAAACAATTCTTCTATACATTTTGGGAACTTTAATATTACTTGTTATTATCTTTACCACTTCTGATTGTTGCGTATTTAAGTACTTTGTTGAGAGTTATGGTTTTGTATTTTGACAGTTGTGAATTAGTTCAAAAAATTTTAAAATATCCATCGATTAATACACACCAATTATATTAGACATAATATTATAATGCACACACAAAAATATGCACGTAATTAAACATACATTGCGGGAAACATTTCATTGGTGTTTATTTATTTATTTTTCATATTAACTTAATATATTATTCTGATACAGAATCAATTATTGATTCACACCGACGAATTTGGTCGAGTTAACACTGTTTTTTCCACGTTACAATTTGAGTAGAATACACGTGTCAATCACTCAAGCCTCTGAAGGACCAACCATGGGGGGTGGCTGAGCTTAAAGTCTGGGCTTCATGCTTTTTACTTAGGTTTAGGAACTAGCTTTCGAAATTAAGTACCCTACAAAAGTAGGTAATAGCCTCTGGTCTGGATGATAAATTTCGCCATGGCTATGAACAGTGTATAGAACACAAAAAGCTTTAGGTTTTTTAAAATATATTTATCCGTACGCTTTATCTACGTTTGTCCCATTATCATATGCATAACAGTCAAAATTATTAAACTATTAGTTATAAGGTACTTATAATATATTAAGCACATTACTACTTTCAAGTTTCAAAATAAAGTATATTGTCAACTATCACATACATTGTTTTATATTGTTATATATTTATATTTATTATAATTAAATCAATTTCAAAACAAAAAAAGATCTTGAACTTTATAACTTAATTTTTACCTTTAAAATCTTAAAAAATTGAATTACAATTAATTGTGGATGTGATGTGGCATGAGATTTTCAAAAATTTAAAAGGTACCGTGGAATAAAAAAGGTTGGGGAACACTGCTGTAAACTGCTTATGGGACAAATGTGGTAGCTGAAACTTGATAGCACGCAATCTATCATTTTTACCTGATAGGTACATTGTAATTTGTTTAGGCAATGGAAGAAATTAAATGTATAACCAGTTTTCACATACATAAATAATTTGCGTTTTGTTACCTATTGCAAAATAATATGGCACTGATAACCATCAATAAAGAGTACAGTAAATATTTTAAAATTTCCTACAAAGTCTAGAACTTATATAATGTGTGTGCATATTATAATTTATCATAGATGCGCGTATTGTATACATTTTCTCTACATGAAACATTTAATTTTAAATGCTATAGATGAGAAATAAAGTAGTTATATACTTAATATGTAATAACCTTTAAGTAAATAATTGTTGATGTAGACTGTAAATCATATAATAACGGGACAAATGTGGTAGGAAAAAGAGTATAGTAAAATCGATCAGAAAACAATAGGAAATGTTTTGTTTTATTCACTGTTCTTAGTCTTAATTTTATTTTGCTTCTTGGAGATATGGTATAATTCATATTTATTCTTGTGGGGTAATTCAAAAACTATACTAGGTATTAATTTTGAACCGAAATATAAGCAATTCATCAAAAGTTCGTCAAATTTAAACCAATTAATACAAACGGTTAAAAAATAGGTATTCTATAGATATTTTTAAATACTAATCCGTGTTAGACTTCTCAATTACTTTTACACTGGCTCTCGCTTTTATTTTTACATTGGCCCCGGAAATCCTTATGACGGCCCAGAGCCCGTGAAGACGTTGATAACAGAGCTGGAATTGTACAATAGTCTATAGGCATTACAACTAGATAACAAACTATTGTTCAACCACTTCTTAAACGAAAGAATGCAATGACAACACTTTTGGCCATGAGCTTCCTTTGAACCTCTCCTAAAAACGGAAATACGCTACATCATAGAGCCCATAGAGGTTATATTGTTATCATGGAATGGAAGAGGGGACGAGTAGATGGGCCGATAAGCATTACTCCGCGTTTGATGGAAATATGATGCTGAGTTAAAAATAGTTGGTCATAGATATATTTAAATCGATATTTAAGTACAATAGATAAGACAGTAAATAAAATATAAGCTATCACTTTTATCATAAGTTTGTCAGGTTTAAAGTATGAGTGTATGACATTATTGTTTTTACAATAATTCTACAATATAGGATCTTAAACATAGTTTTAAAACACTTTTGGGATAGCTGTTAATGCAGATTTGATGTGAAATATGATGCTAATATTTCTTCTAAAATAAAAGAGAGTTAACTTAGGTGGGCGTATTTAAATGTTTGAACAATAATAAATAATTATATTCTAAAAAGCTGATATTGCAGAGCTTGATTTACCTAAAAATGGTCAATATTTTGTTAAAAAAAAGGTCGCTATACTTGTATAATATAACTACTTATTTTTATTTTGTTTTTGTGTTTTTCCCAAAAAATACTGCGAAATTCCTAAATAATGACCACTTTATGGTACAAAAGTGTTCAATTTAAAATCTATAGAGGTACTTTGTAAAACTTTTCGAGCTATTTGACTGGCTATAAAAGCTTCAGAAATAAACCTTAAAAAAACACATATCGGTTTAAAACCAAACAGTACCCATGTACCACCGCACTCAGTATCTATAAAACGTGATAGTTTATTATTGTTGTGCAGATTCGATTGTTATACAAATAATAGCCGTGTATCCGATGTAGAAAATTGGCAGTTATTCCTCTAGCGTGAACCGTTTGATGATAACGTGGCGCATATTATTATGTACCATTTATCCCACTTTCCAACGATAATAATATTTGATATGTTATTATTTTTTATTTTTATTCCAGTTAAATAAGTGAACATTAGAACGTGCTATAATTATTAGTTATTATTATTACACAACATTATATGAGTATATAATATAGTAATGGAGGTGTGAGGGAGTAAAAAACTGACGAGTCATCGTTAATGTTACCTACACAAACTGTGTGCCACTAGACGATATACCAATTGTATTTTCGAGACCGGTCAACCAAACTATATATAGTACAAAATCTAAATAAAGGTGACCCATACACAATGCTATAATAAACAGTCTAAACCTTTTTATTTTTCTCTATAAGATAACATTATCTTTGTTTTGTCAGAGGTTTTTTTATATGTTTTACATCCTTTTAGCTTATAGTTGTACAGGGAAAAAAACGAAAAATCATCACAATTCTGATCGTGGTCTAAAAATGTGTGAAATATATTAAAGATAGTGTAGACTCTACACAACACATACGCACACACGTACACGACCATTCAAAAGAGAATACTTGTTTCAAACATCAAGGATCTATAAATATTATAGTTTGCAAAAGCCAATCTTACCTATCCTCGTCGCCTACATACGAGTTTAAGTAAAAGGTGTGTGTAAAGTTCTTTCAGTTAACTAAGAATGATACTTTATTAAATATATCTACCAAAATACCTAATTTATATTTTCTATCAGTTGCGTATCCAGGATATTGATTGGTTTGGTTGGGGCTGATAATTTGTTAATTGTTATATAATAGAGCCTTAACTAATATATTCATCATAAGTTTGGCATGCTGATGTCATAGGCCCCGCAGTATTATATTATATAACATTTTAGACCCACACAAATAACAAATTACAGTTATATGTCAATCGTTATCGTTTTCATATGATAACTGCTTAAATACCTATAATAAATGTTAAGGAGACTGTTCGGGTTTGATATAGTTAGTGTGGCTTTTTGAGATCTTTTATGATTCGTTACAAAATATAAATTATATAACTAGGTACTAAACTACCAAATCTATAAATCAACCTAACTCAATTAATATTGGTTTATATATTTTACATATAATATAATATTATAAAGCAAATAGGCAATTTTTTTTTTAAATATTCAAGCTATTCTCCTTTATACAGCGAACGATCATGTTAAATTTTTTTAAAGCTGATTTTCCACTATTCTAGTTTGAGGAAACAAGAAATGTAATAAATTTATCTTGCACGATAATTATGTGATTCAAATAAGATTTATTGGTTATATTTTATTCCTAATTTATATTTATTTTTTACTGAGGGATATTAATTTTTATTAATTTTCATAATAATTGTATAATTATATAAAAACTGAGAATTTAGCGAATTCATTGTGTACTATGTTTATTTGAATTGAATAAAGTTAATTATTAAATTAACAGTACAGATGCTTCTATAAAGATTCTATTTATCTGATAAAATAAAATGAAATAAATATACCTTGTAAAAATAACTTGATAATGGATAATGAAAAGTCAAAAAATGAAATATAGTACTATTACTATAATACACATATTTTTAAGGTAGGTAAACTCAGGGACGCCTTTAGGTTTAGAGGATTAATTTAGTAGATACATATATACGTTTGGTGTCAATATCAGGTGTAGCTGTCGTGGGTGTTTCAGACCCCCATCCCATAACTAAAAATAATAATTCTGAAATGCTAAATTTGTGTCATCTCAGATCGTTTCCGAGAAGACTTAATTATAAATTAGAACAAAAATAAAAATATTCCGACAGAATTTTCAGATTTAAGAGTTTTCAAAATTTCTTATAGCATTACATTTTAAAGTTTTAAACGTTTAAAATAGTTATAATATTTATACTTAGAATTTTGATATCACAATGTAAAAACATTTTCTCAAACGTTTAATTGTTATTGTTTTCTTGGAATACTTTACTCAATTTATTATTTATTCATATTCATACAATCACAAACATTTTAAATATAAAACATAAATACGTATTGATTTTATATTTAGTTTATTATTAGTTATTTTATATTAACAAACCAATACTCACTCTCCAATTAAAACAAATAGGTAAATAAATTAACTCGAATGTATTTTTCAACTTTTATGTAGTCTAATATAATTATTGATTTATATACTACTAAGAGAATTTTACCAATTGTTTAAAGAGAAAATTGTGAATTATTTAAGTTTAAAACATTTTCTTCCTAATTTAATAGAAATAATTATTGTTTAATAATAAGTATTTTTTTTTCAAATACCAGCTATCAGGGGATCGTCATTACTCATCAATTCAAACATTCTCTTTTGCGTTAATTTATATAGCAAAGGAATGTTGAAATACGAAAAGCTCATAGCTTGTCGTTCTTCGCTGATTGTTATAGGTATATAGCTGCGAATTTCCTATCCACATATTTTTATCTAAATCATTTTCAGAAACTGATGCACGTTTTGACAATAGTATAGCATAGTCCACATACACCGGATCTAGTGTCTTTTTTCCTTGTTCTTGTCCTTCCGTGTCAGTTCCGGGCCGGAAACGTTTCCTTCATAAATGACCCCGTAATCACCCGATACGTCATGCCCAACCTTCATTGTTCTTTCCGTATAATAACCTACCCGTTGGCAGTTTACTCACCGGAATAACATTTCAGTACGCGAGTTTTCAACCCTACCCACCCCGACTACCATAGCGCTCACTATACGTGCTCATATTGTCAAGGCGCTCGCGTATTTTTTGAAGATATTTGAATAAACATGATTTATAGTTCCTTGCGAGATGTTATTCAACAGACTAAACGGTACATTTTGTTACAACCCTCGCTCCGTCTGATTTAGGATTCAGATTACCGTGTCATTAAAATACATGACATGACAGTTAAAGGAACATGATACCGCTATATAGCAGTAACTGTATATCTCTGTATATGTGTTGTTGTTTCGTTTTAATTTTTTTTTTCAAAGTGTTAACGGAACTATATAAAACACTTTCAAAGTATGCTTAAATTTTTCATTTTATACTTTATTTTATTTGAGTCAGTAAAACTTATAATTTACATTAAACCTCCTGGGTGAAGTATATACAACAACATAATATTAGAGCAATGCGGGTTATCGGGCTATACATATCACTAGGTATAAGGTATTATGTTTGCGCATCATTATATTATAATTAAGGTCTAATTACAGTTTTAAATGTTTTAATATAGGCACCCTAAAATTGTGTTCCTCATCACGGAACTCGGGGATATTTAAAAAAATATACGTTATATTATATACTTTTTAAAAAAGAATGTTTTTAAGTAGTGAAAATAACCAAGGGGGCTGAAAACCTCCTTTAACCCATTAGTGGGTTCAATGATGAGGGCCATGAGTCGGAAACCTCTGATGTAGATAATACAAATATTTATATTATTTTAATATTTCTTTAAATTTAATAATTCTACAGATTTCATTAATTCAACTAAATAAATGTATTTTTGTGCATTAATAGTTCTAGTAGTAATAAAATGCCAAATTAAACTTAATATTATGCATCACTGCAATAACCTTTATAATATATTTAGCTATACAGATTACATACGTATGCACGTATACCTATAATTTGATGGTTCTAATTAAATTTGGTTTAAAATTTCACCAGTAATATCTTAGTGGTTTAAAATAAACTAATAGATATCCGTTGTAATTTCCTAAAATAATATTTGAAACGATTATCATGATTAAAGAATATCATAATATATAATTTCATTTCATAAGATGATGCTCTTAAAAAAAATAAAACACGCAGGTGAGGGGTAAAATATGTCAATGAAAAATAAAAATATAGAGTGACGATAGTACGGTATATTTAACTGTGTCTATAATGACAAATGCACCGATCTATAATAAATGACCTATATTAAACAAAAACATGAATCTATAAATCCAAAATAATCATAATAATAATAATAATATAACAATGGCTTGAACTAAGCCAAAATGCAGACCTTACTTAACCTAGTTTGTTTTCTTATGATGACTCATTGCAACGGTATAGGTACGTAGCAAACAATGCATTATTCAAACTCAAACAACAACCACCAACGATGCAATGAACAGATGAATGATATTTACTATAAAATTAATGTTATATTAAAACTAGACAAGTTGGCTTATGACTAGAGATGAAATAGGTAATCGTTTTGGAAGTTTGGATTTGATAATACTCGAGTAGCCATAAGTATAAAATAAATAAAAGTCAAGTACCTACCTACATTACATCAATATAGCAGGGATTCGTTGTAAATAATTTTCGAACGATTGCAACGTGATGCGCTGGTAAAAAATGTGTTTGAACAAAAGCAGATCAATTGATTGAAAATGTCTGTTTAAAAAACAGATGACGCCGAATATATTAAAAATTCTATGAACAGAAGCATTCCTCGACAAATGCTTATCATTGATAGGGAAAAATTCGTATTACCGTTTACCATCTATGTTTTTAATATATGGATCAAAAAAATTATATCTATACTTTCAGTTACTAGGTATTTGCAAAATTATGGTGCAATAAGGTATTGGAAAATGTGTAATTTGTATAAAAATATAAACATTATTTAATTTTAATCAAAATTCGTCTTTTAATAAATCTGAAATTTGGTGAAATTAATTTGGAATTGTAAAAGTTAAAATAATTGAATATAATAGACAAGTGCATTAATTGTAATATACTATGTAATCATTTTTTATTTATTTGTTCTAAGTTGGAAAAATATAACATCTCCATTATACAGAACATGAGACGTGTCGTAATTTATAAGTACCTACTAATTAAGTAATTTATGACTAGAGCAGTGAACTAATCTATTCTTTTTTAAACGAACATTATTCGTGAACAATTTTAACACTCTGAATTTTATATTATGTGTTCCAGTGACGATTTTCCGGAATAGCGACTCTATAGACCGGGTAACAACTTCTTACGTGCCATATATAAATATATAGAGAGAGAGAGGGAGAGAGAGAAAGAGAAAGATGAACTGGACGACAATGGTTGCGTTGGTAAACGGTACGGCCGACTACGAGGACCCGATGGGCACGGAGGAGGAGGTCCCCTGCCGGTCAACTTTCGGCGACCGGTTCCCGCTGTCAGCGGTGCTGATGGTGTTCTGCATGGTGACCGTGTTCGGCAACTGTCTGGTCATAATAGCTGTGGTCCGGGAGCGGTATCTGCACACGGCGACCAACTACTTCATCACGTCTCTGGCTTTCGCTGACTTCCTGGTTGGGCTGGTGGTGATGCCGGTCAGCGCCGTGCAGGAGGTGCTTGACCACTACTGGACGTTCGGCATAAACGCGTGCGACATCTGGCGGTCGCTGGACGTGTTGTTCAGCACAGCGTCCATACTGAACCTATGCGTGATATCGCTGGACCGGTACTGGGCCATCACCGATCCGTTCACGTACCCGACGAAAATGAGCCGGAAGCGGGCGTACCGGCTGATCGCTGCCGTGTGGGTGTGCAGTGGCGTCATCAGCTTCCCGGCCATTATATGGTGGCGGCTAGTTCGCACCGAACCCGTTCCCAGCAACACATGCCCGTTCACAAACAGCACCGGTTACCTGATATTCTCGTCCACCATATCGTTTTACGTGCCACTACTGGTCATGGTGTTCACGTATTACAAGATCTACACGGCAGCCGTCACGCAGACCCGGTGCCAGCGGCTAGGCACCAAAGTGCTGTCATCCACCCCGTCGTCCGGTGGCGGTTCCGGATGTGGTGGAGGTGGTGGCGGTGGAGGTGGCGGAGGTGGTGGTGGTGGATCCGGCGGCGGTCGGATGGAACTCACGCTCCGAATACACCGGGGCGGAGGGACTACCACGTCGGCGTCGGCAGCACACGGTGGTAGTGGAGGCTACACGCGAGCTCATCAGCTGCAGAAAAACTTTTCCCTAAGTCGGAAGCTGAGCAAGCTGTCCCGCGAGAAGAAGGCAGCCAAGACGCTGGGCATCGTCATGGGCGTGTTCATCGTCTGCTGGCTACCGTTCTTCGTCGTCAACCTGCTGTCCGGGTTCTGCGACGAGAGCTGTGTGTTCAAGGACCAACTTCTATCATCTGTGGTCGCCTGGCTCGGGTGGATCAACAGTGGCATGAACCCCGTGATCTACGCCTGCTGGAGCAGAGATTTCCGCAGGTAAGCAGTCGGATGTTCGACGATAAGTTATTAGGTATTTTGTTGCCAATCGATTGTATTAATGTGTTATATTTACTGTAGTATGTTGTAGTATCATCTGTAATAGCTGGTAGGTTGCACAATATTATATTGGTCCAGATGCTGTAAATGAGCGTTTTTCTTCCTGAAATCTAGACAAATATTGAAATTGAAACGATGGAAATAATAAGATTGACGATTTACTTGACAAAAAATACATTGGTGAGGACGTTTCCGATCCACTGATATTTGAATTGCTACGTCAACGGCTGGTCGATGAATCTTTTCTTACAATATACATTTTATTAAAGGTCTTGTATTATAAAAAAAACAATGTTTTTAATAAATTCAAAATATACAGTTTGAATTGAAAAACAGACTGATTCCTGTCGTTTATTTCGATTGTTGAAGATACTTTAAATTGAATTTAAAAAAGTCTAAAATAATAAAAACAAAAAACGTCCTAAAATGTATACAAAATATATTTATTAAATTAATAAATTATTTTAATATCAATGAAAATAATGTAATATTACATTAACATACTAATATATTATGTATTAACATATATTGGTTATCTCGCTTTACTGTAGGCAAGGTCGAGTGTACCTATTATCATTAAGAAAACCATTGTAATGGATGTTAAATTTGATTTTGAACTATTATATTATGCTATAGGAAGTAGTTAAGGATAACTAAAACAAGAACTCAGATTTAATATGGGCACTTTGAAGGTTTGAAATACCAGCTTATTTATTTTTTAACCGTATACATTATTTTGTTATAACAAACACAATATATTTATGTGCATAGTGCATGATGTACATCTAGAAATGCATATTGTTGATATCAGATGGAAATTGTTAGTTTAGTCTTAAATCAATAATTAAGTATTAGAATCACAGAAAGTCTCTAACTCAAATATGAAACCATTTTAAATTACCATGGATATGAACACGCGGAATTTTAATAACTATTATATAGGTATTCATTCGTACTACAAAGTAAATTATTAAAAAAATATTATAAACAAAAATGAACAATTAATCATTTTAGGAGCCATAAGGTGTTGTGTCCTGTAGTCAAAAATGTTCCTATTTTATCATTTTAACCATACTGATCAATTATACATGCTTTAGACATAATACTATAATAACTAAAACAATGGGTTTATGTAGACATATTGTGTTTAGCGGGAACTTACATATAAAAATACTTGATTTAATCTCACAATTATTACTATGAGTTTATATTAAATTAAAATAGTGGAGTACTTACCTACTTTTGCGAGTCGATGGATAAGTGTGTGAAGTAATTGTGACCACTAAAATGTAATGACCGTACTAATTTGCTTCACGGGACTTCTTATCGTTGTAATACAATAAAATTATTGAACTAAATAAAAATATACAAATAATCACATATTATGTTCGTAGCAAATATTAAACTCAAGTGATAATAATAAGTAAAATATATTTGAATGTATAATACAGGTATTTCTTTGTAATAATAAACTATCGATTAATCTTTGAAAAAAAATTTTAAGCCTATTTAAAGTGTTCTTGTATATATTTTTTTAATTAATAACCTAGAAAACACGCTCAAATTTCCTTATAAAAATAAAAAATTGATGCAACGTTCAAATAAACAACTTATTATTTTATAAAAAAAAATAATGATAACAAAATGTATTACATTTTATACCTAATACATTATTCATTAATAATAATAATAGTTTCACAAATACCCAACAGCCGAGGTTCCGATAATGTGCGTCCGATACACGTGCGTAGAATATAATAATATTATACCGTAATTATTATTATTATTATTATTATTATTATTAATATTATTACAATAATGCAGGAGCTCCAGTTCACGAGAATCATGCGTACAACCAGACAGCTGCAATCTCATCAGTCATATCCCACCTCCACTCGCTTGTCCGCTTGTCTCGTTGTTTTCTGTTAGTCAGTATATTATAAATTATAATATTATATTACTACCATGTGTACCCCGGAAAATTGGCTATCGCTGTCCACCATACTGGACGGTTGTACAAAATTCGCCCGACAACAATTATAATAATAGGTAATATAATGTCACATCATACCCAGCCGATGAGTCACGAAGAATGAAAAAAAAAATCTACACGAGTTTATAGCTTACATGGTCCGTACATTGAGCTACTATAAGTTCGGGATCTCGTTTAATAGAAAAAAAATATATTTTACCTATAACTATTATTAGTGTTGAGATGTGAAATTGCTATTAACCTCGGAAAAGGAAGTTTATCGAATAAATCTTCGAGCCAATCAATACGGCACTAACGCTAATATAATATATAAACGTATGGTAATTAATACTTAATATTATATTTTAGTAGAAACTATTATATAATTTTTATTTTCATGATAATGATTGGATTTTGTATTATAAAATATAAAATCAATAATGTGATCCACGTACAAAAAATATTAAAAATGTATTTTTAATGGTATATTATGTATAATAATTAAAAATACACTCCTATATTGAAGACCTAACTTTTAACCATGTTCAACAATATTTAAAATGGACAATTAGGTAATCTTGGATTTGTGGCACAAATTTACGATCCAGCCATCAAGGTAATTCCATTACTGAATTTCAAATATTTGTTGTATTATGTTTAGATAAAATCATGTTATTTGATTTGTAAATTGACGTTCAAGTCTACTCAAAGTCACCCATAGTTCCACTTACATATTCATGAGTAGGTACCTATGGAAGTTTCTATAAACATAATGTAGGTCTATAACTTTTACGCAGTTTCATTATGTATGCATATTAGTATATTACTTATATATTAAAATCCCCGACTTATAAAACTAATAATAATTGTCAATTATGGAAAATAATATTTTGAAAAAAAAAACGTGTTTAAATATCAAAAGTGAATTTATTCATCCATCATATTCAATATTTAAAAATCCCATTTTCTATTATAACTAGAATATTATGATATTTCAAAAAAAGAACTGAAAATCATTAGCCTAACGTATAATAATTGGTTTACTATTTGATATTATAAGATGTTAATAAGATTTTTAATTATTGTTAAAATATAATAAATGCTTCAAATCGTTTTTAAAAATGTACTACAGTTCATAAAACTATTATTTTTTATAATGGAATATAATTGAATTGCTTTTCATGAAAGTTTTTCTGTATTTTTTCATACTTAGGAAAGTTTTTTATTTCATTTAATTTTTTCCACTTATTTAGCAAGTAGGTATAAATGACTTTATAGTATTGTGTGGTTGACCTAATTATTTAAAACGTAAAGATTACTTATATTGTTTTTTGTCTTAACTATATTATATACTTTATAACAGTTATAAATCAAACCATTAAAAAAAAACTTAGAAAATAGTAAGAATAGTTTAAAAATGAATAAATCTTGGAAAAATTAAAGTTTTATTTTGTATATTTAAAATTAATTTTATCTATTGATAAGTGCACATAAAAAAAAAATGGGTAAGTTGCACATATATTCAATATATTTATGTTTACAAATCAACTTAATTTTAATGTTATGGTGTACCTATTTTATATAGGTTTTAATTTTTTAATAATACTTTAATAATGTATACATTTCTAATTATATTTTGAAGTGATCGATATGTCAAAATAACAAATTTCGTCAGTTATTACCTATTTATTACAGAATTTCAAAAATATATACAAAAAACTCGTGAAGTCATTCTGCTTTATAGAAGGTCTTAAGTATTCCCCTTCAATTAGTCACTGTAATGAATGTGATGATTTTTAATTTTATGATAATTCATTGCAATATTAAAAACGACTCTGAGTGGAAATGGTGTATCCTACCACTATATATTATAAATATGCTTTATAATTGGTTTATTACTATTGTTAATTTGTAATAGTAATTTGTATAAGTAATACAGGTTGAACTAATTTATATGAGATATTGTTATTAATTTAAGTGAATACCGTTCAAAAACTGTTGTCACGTAAATATTCCCCATTTGTCCGTATTATAATTTTTTTTCTGATAATTTTGAAAAGTACTGTGCATTTTCTACTTTACTGCTACAAAATATCCAATTGGATACAATATTTAGCACCAGAAAATATATAAAAGAGTAAAAATCTTTTAGGGCAAAATAATCTTCGTGAAAAATAGTTTTTTACAGTATCATAGAGATAAATAACTATAATCATACAAATATTGTGTACATATTTTTAGCTACCTACTCATTAGTTTTTATTGTATGTTTAGGTATAGTTTCGAGTTTTGGTATATAGATTGTAAAAAAAATGTCTCAATATTATTTATCATTGTAGTAAAATATATTAAGGGTACCTACATACAATCAATAATATTTATTTATTTTATTTATAATATAATTTTTTTGGTCATGCTTGTGAACGATGTTTTTTTTATTTTATAATAAGAAAAAAGGTGTTTGGAAATACTATTAAAAAGGTGGTTTACCTTTCGCTTGATATGGTTTTTTTTTTAGTTATAGTTTTAATATAAAGATAAGTAAAAATGTATAAAATGTAATTTAATTATAATTAAATTATTATAAACTAGTTAATATAGATTTAAGTTTTCTCAAATTTAATATAGCCCTTAAATAAATGTAATTATAATTTTGTCTTTACTTTAGTGGGAACGCGTAAGCGGTAAACTAAATTTTAAACCATGAGAAATATGAAGAATAAGATATTGAGTTGACACTTTAGTACTTTACCTATTTATTTCTCAATGATATTTTTCTGCGGCATAAAAGTATAAGAACATTCCATAGAAAGATTCGTTTAATTCTATCAGTCGATAAAAAACCGATTAATATTTTGAATTTACTTAAGCATACTAAAACACAAAACCAAAATACATAAAAAAAAATGTTGAAAAACTGCTGTAATAACCAATTTTATTCTTTAAATTGTTCATTTAATTCGATGATTTATTAATTAATTATTATTATTGTTATTTATTGGAACGAAGTTCCTTATGGGGCGTTAGGTGGATGGGAGTCGCTGGAAAAAAATCGCAACACCAAAAAGCGTAACACCGAAAAGCGTAACACTGAAAAACGCAACATTTAGACAGGCTGTGCCTGCCTGCTCGGCTGCCGGCTTACATATCCCCTCCCTCCTCTCATATTATCGTATGTCCCCACTAGGATCGTACCATCTGGCAACACTGCGGTTCCATTCGCGTAGGCTACCCAACATCGGTCGTCACGCGCGTAGAGGTGATCGTCGGGCGGAGTGGGGGGGACCCATTAAACGAGTAATTATTTTTGACGAAGCATAACTTAGCCGGTATTCGACTTAGAGACCCCGAACCAATGGGCATCTCATTTTTTTAGGCCCCAGATGAATTTTCAACACTAGGGAACCAAAGCCCCCACCCCCCCACATTTTGAGTTGAGTGTAACTCGGCCGGAATTCAAGTTAAAGACCTCGGACCAAGGGGGAACCCATTCTTATTATGAAGACTACAGTTTTCCGCTTTAGGGAACGGGGGCACCTCCTCCCCCCCTTTTGGATTTTGGTCCGGGAGAGTACTAACACCCACCTCGCCAAGGGGAAACTCGGGGTTTTGAGTTTTTGATGGGATTTATTGGGATTTTCATAAATATTGTTTTTATTGATTAGGAAAGTGATAAGAATTTTATTTTCAAAATAATTTTTGCCCCTTAAATTTATAAATTCCATTGTGATTTCCATTTACCTTCTTCTCTATATACATACAACATACAAATCTATTAAACAAATGAAATTAAAATTTACTTTTGAAAAACGATAATCGAGTACAAGCTGTATCAACCGTATCATTATTAAAATTTCTTTCAGTAGAATTTGACTTAACCATCAATAATAATCCGTCGGAATCTACAACAAGATACAATACCACTATCGATGTAGTATTTCGAGATATATAGAAAAAATTCAATCACAAACATACGTGACATATTAATTCAGCTACCACAAACCAATAGTTACTGTTATTGAGAATACTGATACATAATTGCTGATGCATAATTGCTTTGTACTTTTATATATGATTATAAAATAAAATACCATTTTTTCATAATACTCAGAAAAAATTTATTTTAATTTTATTACCATGCGCGCGATATATTTATACAAGCATTCATTTCTCTCTCTGTCTCTCTCTCTCTCTATCTCTATTTATTTATATTTTTCTAACCATATATGTTTCCGCGTCTCGCATCACATGCACTGAACTTCGTTCCTGCCGAGTGTTCAACAACACTCACTGTTTTTTATTAATTTATAACAACAGAAAAATACATCATTACATGCTTCTCAAAAATAAGTGTATTTTGAGAAGTAAGCTCTACATCCCACTGTGTATGTTGTCTGGATTATATATATTATGTTAAACATAACCACATTCACTGGGTAATCAAATTTTTTTCTGAGTCAATTTTATTATTTTGTAATAGAAGGTTTAATATTTATTTTTAAATATCTGTTGAATATTTACCATATTAAATTGAATACTGAACAACTGTTCATTATTTCAAAGAAAAATATTTTTCATGTAAAAAGAGTGGTGAAGAAGTGAAATAATTAATACCACGCTGATTTTAACTACATGATAATATAGTCTATGAGTTGCTAACTCAATTTTAATTGATAGTTCATAATAAGGTATTGTGTATAATATACAGTATTATTGTTTTACTATCGGTTTTATAGTATATAACTATTTTAAGAATAATAAAACTGATAAGTTTTATAATTGTTGAAAAGTACAACCAAAAATACTTAATTTCGTCAAAAATAGAAAATCTTTAATTCTCTCAGAAAAGCAAACAACTTGGCAAAATTATATTATAAAAATATAAAAAAAGAAATACTAAGCAAATTACAAACAAATTGTTTGCATTACGTTAGATGTATATACTGTGCTTTAGTTACCATTTTAAAAACTAAAGAATGGTAGTCTTCATATTTAAAACCTATGTTTACATAATGATTAACTAACCTTACGATGAATAATATTTATAATTCATTTAATACCTTTTTAAATTTATTTGTAAATTAAAATATTCTAAAGATATTATTTTGTTTTTATCATCCTTTTATTGATCTATAATTTATAAAAACAAATGCAAACTTTACTTTAAAGTAAGAATTAAAATTTATTATTTTTATTTATCAAAGTAAAATGTGTAATGGATAAGTTAAGACACCTGTTGAGTCATGGAATCTCATTTTCATGTTCTGGGAATGTTGACTTGTAGTATTTTACTTCATTTTATTTACGGTTTAAGTATTTTAAGCTTATACCTTCTTGGAGTAGTAAGTTAATGAATATTTTAATGTATATTTTATATAACATGACATATTATGTAGTATGTACCTAATATTATTTTAAATACCATTATTCTAGATTTCATATAAAACTGTTAATATTTATAACTATGCATGATTGTAATTGTTTCATTTATTTTTAAGTATTGATTTTCAGTAGTAATAATTTATACATATACAATTAATAATTATATTATAAATATTGAAACTTAATCTTTATACAATGGCTGGATATAGTAATTTTTGGTAAGATTTTATCCATTTATAATAACATAATATAGTATTAATATTTTTGTATATAATTCCTACGGAGGTTTATTATGTAGGTAATAACTAATAACCGATTTATAGGTAAATACTTACTATCACAGTTAAATAGAAATTGGGTACTTATCACATAATAGTCATATATGGGGCTAGGGACTTATAGGATTTTGAAAGTTTTCTGATATTCATCCGAAACATATAGTTTAGTGATATATAAATCTGTTTTATAATACCAGGAGTCTACAGTAATTTTTTTTGCATAATATCTTGCATATTTTACTCTTTTTCATGTGTTAGTACTTAGTTTAGTGCATATTTTGTTATATTCTCATTTTAAGTGAATATTTTATGTTTATTTTTAAATTAGAATTAAATTTTTCTTTACATTTTTAAAAATCCTATAAGAATATTCAAAGACAATAGTGTGAGTTGTGTTTTCCTCGTCTGCGGGACATTTATAGTTGAAATAAATTGTGAACCACCGATATGCTTTTATTGATTTAGATCACACAAAGTTGTACATAAATACAACTACTAATTTGGGTAATAATTAAATTAGTAGAAATTATTATTAAACAACTAATAGGTATTTATTAAATTAATTATAGAAAAATATATAAAAAATTGATAAATGTAATTTTTATTTTTATTTTTGATAAGCATAAAAAGGTCCGAAATCTGAAGATATAAAAATCGATTTACATAGAGTTAACAAATTAATTTAATTTGTATACAATGTGCATATATGTATATTTTTTACAACATTTAGTTAATATTTTTACCAATAAAAATATTTTTCTGGTATATACCGTAGGTAGTCAAAATATATTATCAGTTTTAAGTCATATTTTAAGATCATATTTAAGTAATTGTTAGGGCATAAATAAATGAATATTTAAAGGTTTTTAAGGGCTTGAAGTCCTTTAAAGAATAAATGTATATATATATTATGTTAAATAATTCACGCCTTTAAACTTAAACGATTATATTATTTACCATCTAGCTAATTTCAAACATATTAGAAAACTTAAAATTGAGTGATTAAAATAGGATGGGTATTTTGGTTGCTGTTACTTTTGTCACTTTTGTCAAAATAAAATCTATTTCATGTTGTAAACTAATATTTAAAAAAAAAAAATTACTTACCACCTAAGATAACAACAATAAATAATAAGGATTATATTTATAAATATGATATACTTACCCTCTTCTGTGAACGTCTATACAATATAAATAATATGGTCCTCAACTATCGTCTCCATAATATGTTAATGTGACGCATCATTTATGCACATACTAAGTACATCGCATTAGAGACAGTAAGAGTAATAGTGACACTTTATACCAATACCTATTGCTGTAATCCGTTAAAACCACAATCAGTTGAAAGACGAGTGAAATGGGAATACATCTCACTTAGGGAACTTATAATACAGGTTCGTGTTAATTGATTGGAAAATAGGTTTATGAAACGTCTATTATAAATAATTTGATCATACTATTATGTTTAAAAAAGCTGGTAAGTAGATGTCGCTCTGCTGTACAGTAGGTTACAAGTGGATCAATGTATAATGGATTGTATTAAACTTAAATTTAATGATATAATAACATTGTATAAGAGAAACGATTCTGAGCGGACACGGTTTGTCAGTCATATTGTTATTATTTTATTATAGCCAGTAAGTTGATTTAATAGTACCTATAATATTATTATTTTTTATTCGTTTCTATGGTGATAAACGAAGCGTTAGAAAACGGTTTTTCGTAATTTGTCGGTGGTTTTTCCTCTGGAATTAAATAGCTTTTGAGGAAATCTAAAAATGACCTCTCTAAAATACCATCTTAATCCAATTTGCTAAAAGATAAGATACTGTATGTTGAAATCGAAGCACTCCTTCTGGTAAAAATGTTGTATACAGGATAAAAAAAAAAAATAATCACCATTGTAAAACCACTAGCTTCCTCGCTCCGCTCAGAATCTAAAATAAAACTGTGTTAAGCTTCTAATGAGATTTTCTAAAAAAAAATGTTGTTAGGTAGATCATCTTAAGTACTTAGTTATTTTACTCTAAATATTTCTATACGTATAATTATAGTAGTTATCTAAGTACAAAACAAAAAAAAATAAACCTCTACCTATAGTATTAACCAATACAATATAAAAACAAATAAAATAGTTAATATTTCAACATGTTAAATACTAGTTCTTTAAAACTGACATAGCTTAAATAATAAATCAACTCATAGTTTTATTTATATTTGTGTAAAAAGTTTACTATTTTGTTAACGTAATTTTTGTATTAGATGAATTTATTATTTATTGCTTTTCTGTCTACAATTTATGTTAAAAATATCTTACAAATAGTGTGACTTGGTTGTATTCTATTCATGTGGATCACATTTATTTTGATTTAATCAATTACTCGAATGATTTTAGTTGTACATAAAAATTGAATTAATTATTATAAGGATAAGTACGTGGATAAGGCTAATGGAGTTTCAACCAACTATTGAAATATCTTCCTATTTATTCTGGTTTCATCCACACTGAATTTGAATGCGCTACAGTAATAAAAGAAATACACAATATTTTATAATATTGTAATATTTGCTAGAGAAAATTAGTTTCGATAGAATAACGACACAAACGCGTGTAAAGTAATACATCGTATTATAATATACACGTTAAACAGTCACGGTCGGAAAACAATCATGAGAGTACCTATATACATCTGCAGGGGTTGTTGTGATATGGGACGTGCAGGGTTGTGAAATGACAAACTAGAGCCATATACAGGGTACTGCGGTTTCGATAGTGGATAATCACTAAGTTCAAGTTTACGTCAAAGGTTTTTTTATTTTATCAAACAAACCCGTTGTAACTAAACAACTCCCACGGGTTGTAAATAGTGTATTAATTCCCGTCTTGCACAAGCACTCTCGATACATATATATATATAGACGATTAGATGCTTGTATTTTAAACTCAATCGGTCGTAACCAATCTGGAATGAATAAAATATTTATAGGTACACCATTAACGAATAGAAGAATTAAGATAATACGGTTGAGAAATATGCACTTCTAATATAAGATGCACTACATCACAACTCGCAGTCCTATAAAAAAATCTAAAAAATTATTTATGAGAGATTTTAATATAAACTGCATATTAACTTGCATGCACAACTCTTTAAAATAATGATACTCTTATTGTATAACACTATATCTAATAATATATTACGATTCACACAAAACACAATTTTATTAGAATTTAATAAAATAAAGTTGTTGTACTATCATTTTTTATAAGTTTCAGAGAAATATTTTTAAATGTTTACTATTTATGTTTAGATTTATGCTGGAAAAAGTACCTACTGCTGGTTTTTGCATTATTATTATTAACTGGAAAATATTTCTCCAATATGTTTTGCACATTTACATATAAATTACATACATACATTTACATATTTACTTTTGTAAAATGATTTGTATGTATTGTATTCATTTAAACTACCTATAAAATGAATTAAATAAATATTACTAAACGCATGCCAGTCTAGGGGCTAGGCTCTAGACTAAATATTTATTTAAATATCACTATGTTAGCACTTGGGTTATTTGAGATTTTAGATTCTGAGTGAAACTATGAATGTATTGATTTAACAATGATGTGTGTTTTTTTAGATTCTGAGTGGAACGATGAATGTATTGATTTTACAATGATGTGTGTTTTTTTTTTAATTTTTAATTTTTTTTTTTGTGTCTGTCATCACCTTTTAGGACTGTAAAAGTGCTTGGATTTTCTTCAACAGTATCTTTTCTGATAGGAAAGTGAATCTAGTTGGTAATTTGGGGAGTCAAAAGTAAAAATTTCACAGTAGTTTTCAAAAGCGTTTTTAAAAACAAAAGAAAAATTAAGGAAAAACGGGAATTTTTACGCAAAATCTGTTTTTGAGAAAATCGATTTTGGTTTTTGGTGTAACTTTAAAACAAATTACCGTAGATACATGACATATTCACTGGTTGTATATATTTCCATTTTCTATACATGATAAAATTTTCTAAATATTTTTAGTTATTTTGAGCTTTTTACGGACATTTTTAGTTTCCATTTTTTTTTAGTTTTTTTTTTCTATAAATATCAATAACATTTTATTTGTTGGGTATAAAAGCTTAAAAATTTAATAGAATTCTCCTAATATATTGTTTCAAAGACAGATGAAAAATATTAAAAATCCTTAGTCACAGTTTTTTGTTATAAGCATTTAAATTCCAAATATTGACAAAATACGTGAAAATGACGAAAATTTACAAATTATTTCGAGTTAGAAATTCATAAAATGTTAAACTTTTATAGCTAATGATTGAAAATTTAAAACAAGATTCTACGTAAATAGGTTATATTATATAAATTACTTTATATTCACCTTAGTTTCATCAAATATACTTAGTAATATCATAGGCTGACAAACCGTTTTCGCTCAGAATCGTTTTTCTTATACAAGGATATTAGATCATTGAATTCAAATTTAATACCATCCATTATACAGTGACTCACATGTAACATACTGTACAGCAGAGCACCTTTTTTTATTTGAAAATTATACGATTAAGTTACAGTTGATTGATTTGAAACAATTTAGAGCTTAGGAGCTGTTGTGTTTAATAAGTTGTATCCGATCTATATGTTCTCTATACAGTTTATTATGACATTGGGAATTTATCAGTTATCACATTATATTTAGTGACTACCATTTTTTAAGACAGAAAAAAATGTATTTTCTATACTATAACACAATACATAATATAATTTACACCTTCCCTATTAGGTAAATTTTTAACAATAGCATTTTGTATCTCGTAACATTTTAACATAGTTTCGTTTCTTTGAACAAATTGTATTGTTAGGTACCTAGTTATAATAAATCACATCCAATTTTCGATTATAAGTTTCACTCAAATTAATCATCAGTTTTAAACATTTATAATCTACGATTTATACTACCAATTTCCAATCATGATAAATCTATTTTATAATTAATTATTATGTTTTTTAAATTTATATGCATAGTTTTAATTTAACTTTTTCACATTTTATTGCATAGTTTTTTTCTCCATTCTATAAATTCTTAGTTCTATCTCTGGCTTCATCTAAACAAAAATAATAGACATGGTTTTAGCCGTTATTAATATTATATATGTGTATGTTTAACTAGAATCTATGGTTGAACAAGGTATTATAGTATTAATGGTGACTGATGAAATTTTTGTGAAATTTAATAATGAAGTTATGTGTATTGGTGAATGTAGTACCCCACCAGTATAGAGTATCACATTGCAACCTTAATACTATATGGTTGCACTCAAGATTTAATCAAGTAAGTTATAAATAAAATAAATGTGTTAACTTATCAATATTATCATATACCTATACATATTATAATATATCTATATCTCGTATTATGTAATTATTATTTATTACTTATATAAATTATAATATTATAGATATTTGGTATGTACGTTTTTCAATAGTAATATTCACCCAATGGCGTATGTTGCCGCGGGTTATCCAATTAAAAAAAAAAAAAATTAAAAAATATAGTGATATTATGTAAGCATATTTTTTGTAGACATAAAAATATTAGCTTTATTATTCATAAAAATCAACTAAATATATCTAAGTTTAAATAAGTATCCCAAAACATGTACTGCAGTATCAAAAGATAAAGAAATAATATATTGCTCTTCGACAAAAACCTCTGGTTTATAGTATCACAATTAAATATCACGAGTTATAATATTACGAACAAATTCCGATCTGATAATCACATTGCAGTAATCAAGGAGGCTTTTTCAATTAGTGCTCTGTCGTAAATTATACTTTATCCATATTTATAAAACCCGGCAGAAAATCTGAAACAACTCTTCAATTCATTAACATGGAGTTTTGAAATTTTTTCCCGCCCACGAAACTTTTGCAGGGAAAAAAAGGTCGACAGGCTTTTTTGTTGTACACGACCCTATAAGGATTTGGCCCGCGGCATTTTTATTTTTGCCTCATCCGTTATACACTTAATATCATTTATCATTATACTCCGTGTTCGAGGATCAGCGGGGGTGACAGAATGGAAGGATCTGCTAACGACAAATGGAAAACTGAGCAGCAAATAAGTCTTTGAAGACTAGGTGAAAAAAAATCCAAGCTCTACCTACCCATACCGTATACAAATTGTGAGATAATGGTTAACACAGTTTCAACCCGAAAACACCGTGGAACGATATTTTGATAATTATAATTATGACAATGTTATATAGAACTAAAGCATACTTCTATATTTTTTAAAAAAAAATTTGTCGTGGCAATATTTAAGTTTTCATCGACGTCTTACTATAAAAAATAACACTTGAACGTAAAAAGTCTTTATTTTAAATTAAAATTTTTATAAATTAGGTACTATAAAACATACAGTGTAAGTACGAATGTATAAGGTAAGGTATATATGAGAATAATATTGGTCCATAAATGTTATATAGGTACGGCTTAACGAGCATTCCATCAATATAGGCTTATTATTTTTTTGTTCACTGAAATTATTAGAATTTTTAATCGTCGCCGATGGATGTCGACAATTGACGATTACCATAGATGATATAAAATATATTGTTTTCTATGATAAATCCATAGAACTTATATAGGTATTATACGCAGTAACCATACGGCCTATTGATAAATCGTATGTTCATTTACAGAAACCTTTGTGATCTGCAATGTACCTACCTATTCTAGTTTTCTATTTCTGTTATAGTTCACATGCCAAATTTAACTACACAAACTGCAGGTCCGCAAGTTTATAAACATTCTAGTACTTTCTCCCGCCAGTGCCCCTAGACACCGTGTTTGAGAAGTTATATTTTTTTGATACATAATTAAATTACCTACATTAATTACAATATGAATTATTTTTAAGTTACCTATGTAGGTACTTGTCCAAAACTCGAATACCGGGATTTAAATAAAAAAATGTGATTTAGGTAACATAATATCCACCACGAGCGCGGTTTATGTATGTCTCATATTTATCTAGATAAAAATGTACTAATTTTTATCTTTATCTAGATAAAATTTAGTATAATTATCTTTATCTGTATCTAGATAAAAATTATTACAGTCATCTTTATCTTTATCTAGATAAATTATTAGTTATCTATTCCCAACACTGTAAATGTATGATATGTTTTTCCATATTTTTCAAAAAATCTTTTTAGATAACAAACTAATGCGTTTGATAATAATGTTTTTTTAAAAATATAAAATATAAATAATTATATTAATTATTATAGTTTGTGATGAAATTTCATCTAAAAGTGTTTTAATAGAAAAATTACTATTTAGTGTTACGTATTATTGTAATTAATTAGTAATTACATACGTATAATTAATAATATCGTTTTTTATTTATTCTATTAAAAGTAAAAATTGAAAAATATAATTTTTACCGTGTATATAGAATAAGTGTTTATAACGCCACTCGTTGTAAACCTAACATAACATTATAAGTTAATCAATTAAATTATTTAAATAATAAATAGCGCCCAGATAGTTTTGAACTACAAGATAAAAAGGCAGTAGAGTAATTCTAAAAGTTGGGTGTTAATTTAATTTAACTGCAGGATTTAGTTTTGTAGGAACTGCAGTATTTTGGGTATAGGCTAGGTACTTGGATGTCAGAGAATTTGTTGTTTTTAAACATTTAAAAGCAATTAATCATGTTATTTTTAAAATGATTTTGACCGTTTGGTGAGATTGATGAAATTGTTATTAAGTACTTTGTGATTTTGACAAAAGTGGATTATCGTTTATATCTGACTAGCAATCGGTATACAAACTTCGCTGAAGTTATGGTTATTACCTATTCTATAAAGTAATCACTTAGCAACCATACATTTCAGATAACAAATCAAGTATACAAATATTCCTGCTCAAATAGGTATAATATAAATAGTAATTATGTTTAATAGCTATCAAATAAATATTTTAATTAAATAGGTATTCTTACATTTTATTTAAGCTCATTGTCATCACTACTCTAATCTTGAATTATAATCTACTAACGCTTCTTAACATCATTTATTTGACACTTTTTTTGAAATTGTATTTTATTTAATAATATTGGTATATTTATAAGTGAAGTATTATACGATGGGTGCATAAATGTTTAATTAGTTGACAATTATTTGGTACATTTCCAATACGTCTAACGGATGTCAAAAGTGGTATTTACATCGAATCCAGAACCAGGACGGTATAAATGGTTGTAATTTATCAGAACTGTCTACGAGAACGTTTGGTTTAAACTTCCACGTTGAACGCATGCCAAAATAATTCACGAAATACATATAAAATAATATCGATTCAGTTATATTATGTATAATAGAAGACGTTCTTAAATGGGATTAATGGATTTAGAATACAATTGAATTGTTTTTTTCTTTTTGTTAGTAAAATTGTTTAGTAAGCTAATTTTTCCTTCAAAATCGATGTAACCTGTACTTTTTACAAGAAAATAAAACCTCAATCAGATTGTAGAAACTTTGGACAGCTGATAGGCAGTAGTGTCAAATCCGTGGAAAATACAATTATTACTTGGCATACGATTTCTATTTGTATCAAAAGTGTCTCCGTAAATTATAAACGTAGTTTAAAACATTCTTGTTTTTTTAGAGTTTCATACCTAATAACAACTGCAGAGTTAAACACGATATTATCGCAGTACTAATACAAAATAAAGATTAAGAAATTATAATTAAAATATATATATATTTGAATTCTTAACAATAAGCACACTATTGAATGAGATGCATTAATTGCATTCGATAAACCTAATATGTCCGTTAATAATAAACGGACCAGAGTATATAATCATTTAATTACCTACTTTAAGTGTATATAATATAAAATAGTTGAAGTATGAATAAATCTATCAGTTTCTATTAGGTATATAAAAATAATCTATACACATACAGATATATTGAATTATCTATCTTCAGCAAACTAGCCTAATGATTAATGTTGCACTATTTTTCCAAGTCTGAAATGCAATAATGTTCGTTTTGTTAAACCTGGGTAAACTATGAAGATTAATATTTAAACCGAAATGTGTGTGTTGTATGTGAACCCATTAAATGTGTGTTAGCGTATAAGATTTGTTATAATATATAAATAATAACAATAATATAAAAATACACACCCTTACACTACCTACCCTAATTAGTGACATAGGCACGTTCTAACATACAGTCACCAAGTATCAGATATTATTAAATTAATATATTATATAATATTACATATTTTGTTAATACTACTTGTTGAAACAACAATACCAAAACCGTATTAAAAATACTTAACACAACAGAACCAGAAAAAATATAAAATCACATACACCTACCAGCTAGATCACCAGACACACATATTATGTTCCTAGACCCTACCAATAAAGATCTCAACTACAAGAGTAGTGATGATTGTGCAGAACCACTTTAAGTTACTAATGTATAGCTTTTGAGCTCGTTCTATATTTATTTCAATGAAAAGGCTCTATTTTATGTACATAAAAATCTTATCGCATCACTATAATATAATAATATTAACTCTGTTTTAAGGATAAAGTACTCGTATTATTAACCTTAAACATCGAGATTCTGAGCTATAGATTAAAACATATTCTAGAGCTTTCCAATCACGGAGACGTGGTATGGGGTATAGTAAAATACGTGTGTTGAACTTATAATTCATATAATATTATTAAATTTGATGTATATTCTATACATAATTCACAACAGCCAGACCTCATGTCCTATATGGCTTTATCATTAAGGAAGAAATAAATACACTAAGCAAATACGTATAAATAATATTGATCATCAAATCATCGCCACTAATACATATTGGTACAATATCAACAAACACACTAGGCCATCGAACAACAGTTAGTAGCCAGCGAACATCACATGAGTACCTTTATACATATTACACGTTTAAATAATAACAATACAAATTAGGAATGTTGACAAATGATTATTAATATCCATAAAATATGAAAATCGTACAAAACATTTTCTTTCCCCTGAAGATTGCCAGTACACAATATCATACATTAAAGTTGAGAGTATCAAATGATAAAAAAAAAATATTAAAAACTAATAACTAATTAAATACAAGTGTAATTTGTTTATTTTATTATTACTATTAAGTATCGCTACCCAGTAACAACGATCTTCTATACCACTGACTTTACATCTATATGAAAATTCAAAATAATCATATTATCCTACACTGTAGTTATTTCACATCGTTAGTAATAAACAATGTAGATAGGTAATAAAATGTAATATCAACAGTTTTATCGGACTCAATTAGGTATATTATTGAATGGAATTCAGCCATAAATATAATTCAAATATGGTACCATACCGCTTAACTCCCCTTGCATTTGGTGTTTGTGTTTTATCCTCGCCTCTCACAAAACACCAATATTTCGACCGACAACCATACAACCAACATTTCTATTCATCACAGTCACAAAGTAACATTTTATAAAATCGTTAAAATCTATGAATGGTTAATTATTATACTTGTATAACTATGAATGGATGCGTAACACATTTGTATAATATGTGGGCGACTGGTTTATGAAGTGCACCTAACAGGACGTATAAGGATACCTATTGTAACGTTTGGTATACTATAGGTTGGCACTATGTACGATTATGTGATAATCGTTTATTATTTATATTTTGAAATAATGTAATCACTATATTAGCTAAAGTAATAAATAATGATTAGCGTCAAACAAACCGTAGGTAGTTTACAAAAGTAAAATTGAAATGCATCTCTATAATAAAAACGGTTTCGTTCTTTCAAATAAATAATGACTTATCGAAATATTTAATTTATACCTACTCTTATTAGATTACGGTAAGGTTAACAGTCAGTTTCCAACCACCACTGAACCAACCATAATTTAAGACGAAATCGTTGAACTTGTGTAAATGAAGGTTTTTAAGCTAAATTTGACGGGTAAAATCTACTATATACGCCTTAATACGGAAACTGTGTGATCTGCAAACGACGTCCAATACAATAGAACACTGTTCAGCAACGAACAGTGTGTGTGTGTGTGTGTGTGTGTGTGTGTGTGTGTGTGAGAGAGAGAGACTTTATTATATTATAGAAATATAAAATATTATCGTTATACTATATTAATATATCATACACAAATAAGGCTGTCAATCCTGCAGTTACTCTGTTTTCAAATAGTGTGTGACAGATGATAGTGAGGCTGAATTAAATTATTAAATTAAATAGGTAGGTATAATAATATTATGGGGGAAACATATGAGGCGTACGATGTAAAAAATTGTGTTCAATGTTTAATGGTTCCAATTTTGTGAAGTAACCTTTAATAATAGAGTGAATTGACCCCTATTATAAAACTTAAATGTAAACATTTTATCTACTTGTTTTCCCACCAGTTTTTACAATCTTACGATCCATCCAGCGCGACGGTAGTGGCGCGAAGCAAAATAAAAAAAAGTGAGTAGCCTTAATGTATATTAACAGTAGCTAAAGGTATACCATTAAAAACCCATGCTAATTGTGCTAATCAATCGGCCCGCTTTACAGAACGAATGGCTGAACTTTTAATGTCATATAAGATATTAATCGATTAGAAATAATGTGCAAATTGGAACCGAGAAACCCGCAAGCACATGGGTTGTATAGCTTAAAAGTTACAATCAAAAATGTTTAAGTAGTTTTAAGTCCGATTTTTTTGTATGCGACGAAAATATCGTAAAATATAATATTGTCTCCCCTATCCACCGCTCATCCATCTCACTACTATCGTGGCTGAGGCAACGTGTATAATTGAAATATAATTATTGGATGCCTGGTGACATATTAATACAAATAACACATTAAAATATTTAAAGTATTTAATCCAGTGCCGTGGTCACGGCTCAGAGTTAAGTAAAAAACAAAGCTCTTGAAGACGACGGTATAGTATCACACGACACGGACAACTCGTATTTAACCTGTGTAATTTTAAAAAAAAATGGTCAGACCTCTCTGTAGCCTAAACTAATGAGTTAACTGACTTGAAATTTACATGGCTTGATCAGTACGCTATGTAGACGACACTTTGATAAATTTGAAGTTGATCGGAGGATTACAGCTTGAGTAACAAAGTAATAAATGGGTTAGATTCAATGTTACAAAAATGTATTATGAACGATGGCCTCTTGGAACTAAAGTTGTTTCCATGATCGTTTTCCAGCAACATTCATAGCTATATATCATATCCATTTACTTAACCCATAGAACAATAAAGATATTTTGTCCCCACAGTTTTTCACCCAAAAGAAAAACATAGCTTAACTATAATCTATACCAATAATTGTAATAACAAAATTAGTGATATCCCAACGAAAACACTGCGTCAACTAAGTGTACAAATTTCTCTAAGAAAAAATAAATTCAAGTTAGAAAAGCTGTGATACCAAAAAGGGGCAAAGTAATTTCTTAAATGTATTAGTATAGAAATTGTTTATAATTGGTTATGTTTGATGAAGTGCGATAATTTAATATAAATAATTTAACTTTGCTTGGTAGCTATACTAATATTTACAACTACAACTAAACATATAATGCTGACATAAATATGTACATCCCCATTTAATATTTGTATAATATTACCATAACACTATTTAAGTACATACTATAAGTAGAAGTGTCGCAACTAAGGGGAGATCCTTAGCCCCCTTACTAAGACTTAGCCCCCTCCAAAAATGTCACTTATTAATTTAGATATAAGTACCCTACGGGTTTTAATAAATAAATAGTTTTGTCAGGTGAACTGTAGCCCCCCGCCTTAGAATTTTTCCACGATTTCTAATGAATTTGAGAAATTACTTTGCCTCTTATTTTTGATATCACAACATTTCTTACTTGATTTTTGTTTTCTTAGCAAAATTTCAACACGCAGTTAACGGAGTGTTTTTGTTGGAATATATTAATTATTCATACGCTTTTATTTCTATTCTCATGTTCTTATCTTCATGTTCGATCATATATCAATACACTCTATTATTAAAGGTTATTATACAAAATTGTTACTGCTGAAAACAAATTTGGTATGTTGTACGTTTATAAGACGGAGACAAAATATATTATGTGGGTGTGGTGAGTGGTGACACTACATAAAGTGGATTAGTTCACCTATATAGTGGAAAGTCTGAGTATCATTAATAACAGTTAATAATATATACACAGAATGCTTCATTTAAGTGTCTACACTTATTATTTTGAACAGTTTTTAAAACATTATTTTTACATAATTCAATGTCACTGCAAAACAAAATTTTAGAAAATAATTATATTTTTTACAATTTCTTATAGTTAATTATTTTTAATTTTTAATTTTTGAACGACGATATACACGCCTATTTAATTTAATATTTTTAAGCAGAATATTTGCCTGTAAAACAATATTTTTAATTAAGTTAAAACTTTGAAATAATGAGACGACGTATAGATACCTACGTATATTCTTATAGTTGTTTATGTCAATATATTTCTATGTTTTGTGTAAATATAACTTAATGACTGAGACATACTCGTATGCTTATTAATTATTAATCAGTAAATGTGATTCATTTAAACTCAACAACTTAAAATAATACTGTTGTCTACTGTTATAACTATTGAATATTCTAATTTCCAGAAAATCATGAATAAATTAAATATTTAAATATGAAGTTATGTGTTTTGTTTATTGTTCAACTATACATTTTAATAGTTATACCTATTTATGTGGTTATAATGTCAATCACTGTTCTGGAACTGTGGATCCTTCGACCGGTATATAGATTGATTCCAGTGACCGTGTACGAGATAAGTCATTCGGCTTGATTGATTGGTCCATTCCCAAGGGGCATGTTGTTTCCATAGTCTCAAATGTATTTTTATTTATTTTATTTTACTCACTTACTCTCTCAGTGCCATTTTTTCTCTATCTATCTCTCTTTTTTTCTTTCAGTTGACCTTTTTCGTCTACTCTCTTTCTATAATAGATGTACACACACACATACACACACACACACACATGTAACCATTCAAAAGCGAATACTTGTCGCAAACATCAAGGATCTATAAATTATAGTTTGCAAAAAGCCAATCTTACCTGTCTTCGTCGCCTATACACGAGTTTAAGTAGGAGGTGTGTGTAAAGTTCTTTCTGTTAACTAAGAAAAAAATTCATGATAATTTATTAAATATATCTGCCAAAATAGGTACCTATTTCATATTTTCATCAGTAGGGTATCCAGAATTTTGATTGGTGGTGTGGGGGCTGATAATGTATTATATAAGATAGGCTTAATCAGTATATTCCTCATAAGTTTGGTATGCCGATGCCATAGGCCCGAAGTATAATAAAGAACACTTTACCCTTTTGCTTTCATACAAACCTTTACCTAAATTACAAATTTAATACTTAAACATAGTCTTACTTCTAATATGTAATATTTTCACGTAATACTACCACATGTCTTCCTGAAATTCTGGAGACGGACTTTTTTAAATATTTAAAACGGTTTATTACTACTCACAACGAAGTTTTGAAAATATTACGTTGTTTTTGGAAATAATTATTTCAAGCTACTCAACTAAGAAAATACATATTATATAATAGTATATAACCTAAACTATCATTAGATTTCTAACTCACTGATTCATCAGTCACCGTCCTCAGAATCATATTTTCACATACATGGATTTATCATCGAACTCAAATTGAACACACCCATTACAGTGACCTACTCAATAACGAGGTACACACAAAACTTATTTTTGAGCAGAAACGAGGTCATTGGTTTTTTTAATTCATATTTTATACATGTAACAAAGTTTTTTATGCCATTAAAAATTTGAAATTATTATAACCTTTTTTAATAATGTTGTGTAAAGTACTTGCTAAAGATGCCACAAGCTTATTTTTATTTAATATAATGAATGTATTTTGCAAGATATTGTTAGTTAAAAAAACTTTTTATTAAGATTCGTGGTGTAATTTATGAGCAATAAAAATTAAAATGTATCTAGCAAAGAAAATATTTAATTTTTCAATACCACTATGCCAAAATTATATTTATATTGAAGTTTAATAGATGATACACTATAACATTAGAAATACACGAAGCATTGACTATATTATTAACAAAATGAAAGCAATTTACAATGTAATAACAAAAAAAAAAAAAAAATCGGGAGCTCAATTTTGCTGGATAGTAGGTTTAAAGTGTTCATATTATTATATCATTGTAATAAGTACCGATAAATTGTTTGCTCTACATACAATCAAAAAATATAACTGTTTAAGTAATTTTGAAATATAAATGTGATTAAATTAATACATTCTACAAACGATTATGTTTACTGATGAATGTGATGGTCGGTGGATTAAAATCTCTATAAATCAAAATCTATGGAAAAAATATTTTTTAAATATCAAATACCTACCTTGGTAAATTAAAAAGATAAATATTATACTATGAAAAACTTATATATTTTATATTATACTTCTAATTTTGAATGGATAATTATAATATAGAATGAACAAATCATTCTTTTCTTTTTTTTTATAAAACAACAAAATTGAATTAATCCTACTCATTTCCGCACGAAACAGCTCTGCTCTATAACTTGTAAA
The DNA here is from genome assembly GCA_949089665.1 of Macrosiphum euphorbiae. Lineage (NCBI taxonomy): Eukaryota > Metazoa > Arthropoda > Insecta > Hemiptera > Aphididae > Macrosiphum > Macrosiphum euphorbiae. The sequence goes on from CARXXK010000001.1 coordinate 82,692,291, forward strand.
CCTATTAGTTGTGCGACTGCTCATTTGTTTATTTTATATTCTTCATCTTTTAGCAGCATCTTAGAAACTTGAGCTTCGACCATACCTCTTACTTCCTTAATCCAATAAAGACATTTTTTTCTCTATTAATAATAATAAAAAAGATATAAAAAGAACAAGAGTAAAATCTGAAAATCAACCAACCTCAATTAAAAGTAAAATTTTCAAATATATAATATAAATAATATTTTTTTATTTATGTATTGAATAAGCCAGCGGTCTTTATTAACACAATTCACACTCACATCTAATTCAAAAATCAATGAATAAATACCATATGCATACAACATTAATACCTCACACAAATACATATGCAGAGTGTGCACAACAAACCAGTATTATAATTTGTTCATAAGTATTAGGTACTGTTAAGTTTGTTATAAGTTCTGATGCATTTCTACTTAAATTTATAAAATACATTCTATAAAGGTACTTAAGAAGGGATTTTGAAGGGATTTATAATTTTTTTTAAATATTCATTGTTTAAATGTTGTATCTTATATGCTTATGATTCCGATCAATTATTTCTTACAGTTAATATGGTCATTTTATTTAGTGATTTATTACCGTAGTTGTAAATATCATTATTATCATTAGCAGGGGCGTATTTATGGGGGTGGCTGCCGGCTGGGTGGGCTGCAGCCCCCCCTGAAATTTCAAGAAAATCCAAAAAATACGAATGTCAATAAAACTTTATTTGTTGGGTAAAAAAGCTTGAAAATTTAATACAAGGCTCCTGCTATATTGTTACAATAGCAGTTGAAAAATATTAAAAATCCTTAGTCATAGTTTTTTTATAAGCATTTAAAGTTCGAATCTTGACAAAATACGGAAAAATCACAAAACTTAAATTTTGCTGAATGTTTTCATTTTTTATACACCAAAAAAATTTGAAAATATTTTGCCTCTTTTTGAGCTATTTACGGACATTGACAGTTTTCATTTTTCTTAGTTTTTTTTCTATAAATATCAATAAAAATTTTTTTGTTGGGTAAAAAAGCGTGAAAATTTAACGCAAGGCTCCTGATATATTTTTACAATATTAGTTGAAAAATATTAAAAATACATAGGCACAATTTTTTCTTATAATCATTTAAAGTCCGAATTTTGACAAAATTTATCAAATTTAAAATGTAATAAATATTTTGTAATTAAACATTTATAAAATGTTCAACTTTCATAGTTAAGAATTGAAAATTTTAAACAATGGTCCAATTAAATAGGTAAATATGTAAATTACTTTATTCACAATAATATCATCAAATATACTTAGTAATATCATAGGCTGACTGACCGTTTTCGCTTAGAATCGTTTTTTTTATACAATGATATTATATCATTGAATTCAAATTTTACACCATCCATTACAGTGACCCACTTGTAACCTACTGTACAGCAGAGTGACATCCACTTACCCACTTTTTTGTTTTATTGTGTGACTATGTTGATAATTTTGTTCAGCCCCTCCCGAAATAAAATTCTGGATACGCGCCTGATCATTAGCATAATATGCTGAAATGCTTCATTAAATATTTAAACATCTAAAGTGATCTAACCCTTCAATTGTGATGATATATTCAAAGAATTTTTTGAGTCACATACAGGATATTAATTATTGTTCTATAGGTACTATAGACACGTCAATCGTCATATTAATTTAATACTTTTTGCAAATTTAAATATTAATACGGTTTTTTTTACTAAAAATACACAAATTGGATGGTACCTACCTGGGTTTTTTTTTAAAAGGTTCCCATAGTTAATTTTTTCTTCGCAGAACTTAAGGTTTAAAAATTGGATGCATTATGCTGTTGTAGCTGGAGCTCCCGTTTTGTCGGTAAGAAAAGTAATGAATTCAATATGAGACGATGCATTAGGACGCCTGGTCGTCTCCTCTTTTGAATAGAATCCATTAACTTCTCTCATCCGACGCCTGTCACGTCAGCACCGACTTAACGTCGTCTTCTTCCACCATGCACCGTTTACATGTTCACATTCACATGGATGAACTATGAACTGGACTGGATGGTTTAGTGGAAAGGTGAAAAAAATCTCAGTTATAAGATGGATTATGTTTCCACTGTTTATCAGTATATTCAAGAAAAATTATCTGGAATTCATGTTTTTGTTGGAAAATCCAAAAAGTTTTTGTGATCTATTACAAATGGCGTAACCAATATACGTACATCACTATGGTTGACGTTATTTCTCTAGAAATGTGAGTATTTGACCAACACATACAATCACTCTTATATAAGATTTTCAAATCGAGATAGTCCGACTGATCAGTACTGGATATGAACAACTTTATGACCAGTTACTAGTTATAAAGTAGGTACCTATATATTTGTTGAATTTGAATAATTCTGATAAAATAATTTTCCTGTTTGTCAGAATAAATATTATGTTATAATAACAAATAGGTAATATGGTAACTACCTATTTAGGTATCTTAAATCTAAGATACTTCGTTGTAACTAAGGATAAAGTAAAAATAAAATCTCTTCTGTTAGAAAAATGAGTCTATATTTTGAAGGGGTCAAAAATAAAAATTCTCAGTAGTTTTCTTAATAAATTGGAGGAACTAGAAAAAAATTAGGGTTTTACGAGTATTCTTAGTTTTAACACAAAAACAGTTTTCGACAAGATCGATTTTCTTATTTTATTGTAATACAAAAAAAAAATTATCCATACAAACTTGAAATTTTCACCAAATATTTGTGGTGGCATTTTCTATAGAATATCTGAATATAGATAGTATAGTTTTAAAAATATTTTATAATATTGTTCAATATTATTATCCACAATGCACAAGTTAATTTTACAGGCCGTTGATATTTGTAACAAAATTAGAGCTATAAATAATATATGTGCTAGATATGACCAGAGACACGATAATTTTGTTATAGAGATCACTATAAAATTGACTTGTGAATCAGATATATTGAACAATATTATAAAAACTGCAAGTATAAATATAGCATACAATATTGACGAGTAACTAGTGTGTTCATTGTTACCTATTGTAATAATCCAATATCAACTAGTTATAATATTATGAAAACCATACAATTTACTATAATTTGCTGTATTTTTGAAAATATTAGTTGCCTTCATTTATATACAATTCAACAGATTTCAAGTTGTTTTTTCCCTTATATTATTATGAATAAATAACTACGAAATGGCGATTTTAAAAAAATAATAAAAATTAAAGAGTTTCTTAAGGTTATTAGTCATATACTCATGTGTAACTTAAAAAAAACCACACTACATTATCTGTATTATATTTCAAATTAGAATTATTGACTTTCTAATTAATTAACATACTATTTAATATATACGCCACATTAAACTAATAATAAAATAAATGACTACAATATTAAATAAACTTAATAATATTGCTTGCCTGATTTGCCTCTGCTGAGAACTGTTTTTCATGTACAATTTTTATCATTGAATTTAAATTTAACAGACCCATTACAGTGACCTACTCAATAACGAGTTACACTTGACACCTAGAACTTTCTTTACTACTCACTTTACAGCAGAGTAGTTACTACTCTTTTACTTTTAGCCTTTAGGTACATTTACTTGAAAGATAAAATGCATATTATTCTATTTGCATTCAATTTTTTTTATAGCAAGTTTTTATGATACCATTGTTTATTTGTGAGTCATAAACGTTATAAGATAGTTTTTATCTCAGAAACATTGCATGAGTAACTAGGTTGAATGGCTTTACCTTTGTTTTTTGTTTTATTGTTATTAGTTTGCTTGATGTACTTCACTATTATAGTTAAAAGTTGTATGAACTTCTAAATGTCAGTACCATTTAGTTCTTTGGACATTAAAATATTATAATTTATCTCTTCGTAGTTTAAAACTTCGATCATCCGCGTTTAGTGGTTAAACTACTCTTAGTGTTTTTTTTTCGTTGTTTAATATAATTATTTGACGTAAGTTCGTAATACCAAAAACTATTTGTTTTTGTTGTTTGAGTTACTCCTTTCAATGCTCCCATTAACTATTTTGTCTATAATACCTTAATTTTTGTTAATATACTTTATCAGTGTAAAACACTTTGTTTTCAAAAGTAAATACTAATAATTAATTTCTATATCAAGTGACCTAGATTATTTAGCGTACAAATAATTTAAAATTTAAAAATTTAGTTCATTATTATTAGGTATATTATATTATATTGTATCATATAACATTTTTTTTGGAAGTAACAAAACATTTTTCTTGTATTTTAAAATGTAATTATTTATAGAAAAAGAATTATATTTTTATGGACGTAATAAAACTATTAAAATATAATCGTATAGATTTAGGTATATGAATATTATTCAAATTTAAAAATGTTTTTTTTTTTACATGACAGTTACGTGATCAGTAACGTAAAAACGAAATGAGAGGTAAACCAAAAATCCTGTGTAAATTATTCATGACACTTGCTGGAAAATAATATGATTGATGTGACAACAAACATATATAAAGTTATAAGTGGTCACGTAATATTTAGTTTTGTGTTTCTTGGAGATAACATTATAAAAGAAAATAAATTGGTGTGGAGAAGATCAAATCAAATGTGACATAATATTATAAAGTGTTTCACTCACACTAATCTTTATCGAACACTAAATTTGTTTAGTACCTACACCGAAGAAAAACACACAATCGTATCGATAAAAAAACTATTCTAGATTGACAATAATCTTGTTGATATAGAGACAATAAGATTTTTGTATCAATTTGACAATACCATTGTTTACACTTTGGTAATGTTGAATCAACCAATACAAATTGTTGATTTGTTAATAAGTATTAATTTATTTATTAGTATAAATAATTATTGTTACCTTACTACTAACATTTTATTAAAAACAATGATGGAATTATATTTGTTTGTTACCTATTGTTGAATCAATCGACATTTATTGTTGTTTTTAGAATTATCCAAATAGTTGTAAGCAATGATTACTTATTATTAATAATTAAGACTCTGTAACACATTTTAATTACATTTCCCTCCATTATTTTAATTTGAAATGTAAACTAACTCTATATATTATTATGTTATATAGCGTGTGTAATCATTGGCCTGAGTAGCCAAGTAGCCAAGTAGGTAATAAGTTGCTTTACAACAATATAAGGCATGTTAAAACGAATTAAAATTATTAAATTATTATTATTAAATTATTAAATTTTAATGCTTTTTCCCACCCTATTATAATGTAATATGCACATTGTACACTACAGTATAGCGTATATAGTATAAAAATTAAAATGTAATGATGCTTATAACAATTGTCTGTTTTTAATTTTATAATGTATATTTTTTCCCTATAAAGTATTTAATCATCACAAAGAGTCAAATATCTGTACTCAATACCCACTATCAGTCCTGTATTTTCTTTAAAAATAAAACTGTTTATACTTTGACTTATATCTGTTGTCCCAATTAACCTTCGGCTTGAAGTATTCTTCACTATTTTTTTTTCAAATGTAGATAATAGCAATTGAGATAATATATTGTGTTAAAATCTATGTCAACCTGAAAATATTATTTTACTTGTTTGGTTATAAATAATGTATTTATATTGTAATCCGCAAGGCTTAGGTTTTTTTATAGTAAATTTATATCATCTTACCTATATTAATAGGTATACACTTTTAGATTCTGAGTAAAACGATGAATGTATTGATTTTACAATGCATTGTGATGTGTGTTTTTTTACTTTTTTTTGGGTCTGTCATCTCCATTTAGGACAGTAAAAGTGCTTGGATTTTCTTCAACAGTATATTTTCTGATAGGAAAGTGTATCTAGTTGGTACTTTGGGGGAGGTAAAAAGTACAAATTTCCCAGTAGCTTTCAAAAAACGCCTTGAAAAACAAAAGTAAAATTAATTAAAATTTGAATTTTTAAGCAAAATCTGTTTTCGAGAAAATCGATTTTGGTTTTTGGTGCAACTCTTAAACAAATGACCATAGATACATGACATTTTGACTGAATGTTTATATTAGCATTTTCTATACACCATAACTATTTCCAAATATTTTGAGTTGTTTACGGACATTTTCATTTTCCATTTTTTTAGTTTTTTTTTCTATAAATATCAATAAAATTTTATTTGTTTGGTACAAAAGCTTAAAAATTTAATAGAAGGCTCCTAATATATTGTTTCTAAAACAGATGAAAAATATTAAAAATCCATAGTCTCATATTTTTTTTATAAGCATTTAAAGATCGAATTTTGACAAAATTTATCAAATTTAAACTTGAATAATTATTTTGTAGTTAAAAATTTATAAAATGTTAAATTTTTATATCTAAAGATTAAAAATTTAAAACAAGATTCCGAGTAAGTAGTTAATTCTGTTACCAAAAAATCTAAAGAATACAGAAGCACAGTTTATTTTTATAGTCATTTTAAGTTCAAATTTTGACGAAATTACATATTATTAAAAAACCTAGGATAACTATTTTAGTTATTTTGTTGTGATTGTTTAATATCATTCGTGGGTACTTGAAACTTCTAAAGTATACTATATTATATATCTATGATAGTATCACGGTTTGTTATTGATGTAAAACGAGGTTATAAGTACCTAATGGATATTGTGATATGATTAATTTTGAATTTATTATAGGTACCTATTATAGGACAATTTTTTTTAATACCATAGATAAGTATATAATATGTCTTATACCTAGACTGACATAACGTCTCCGCTTAGAATCGTTTTTCTTATACAATGATATTATATCATTGAATTCAAATTTAATACCATCCATTATATAGTGACCCACTTGTAACCTACTGTACAGCAGAGCACCTTTTTTATATCAAGAATTAATTTGATAAAATGTTTAAACTAAAATAAAGTTAACAATTATTATATTGTCTGTATCCTAAATATGTCCTTTATAGTTGATCCTGTTGTGTTAAAGTTTAAATACTTTTTAAACAGATCTATGTTCTTGCTTTTCAGTTATTTCATAATTCAGGGAATGAACATTTATTATCCTATGTTTGATTTTTTCAGTAATATACCTAGGTCCTAGATACTGTGTATTATTTTCTGGTTCTGCAATATACCAATTCAATAAACATGAGTTCCATAATTATTACGATCGGAGAGAGATTCCTTCTTAAAGAACATTTTACCTACAAAGCACAAATATTATAAATAAAATTATAATCTGTCAACAAAAATGAGGTACTGCATAGGTATTCATTTAAATTTTTAATATGCCTGCTATATTTGAATATTAAATTATGAGATGATAAGTACATAGACGTATTACATATATAATAGACTACAGGACAATATTTGTGTGAAATGTTTTATGACACAATCGTTTGCAAATTATATTTAAAATATTATTTAACAAACGTGTAGAATTTTATTTTGATAAAAATAGATCGAATAAACATTGATATACTCGGATGTCGGGACTAGAACAATTCGACGTAATTTATTATAGACCACTGATTCGACGCAGAGACCGAAACCGCAGCTCACAGGATATATCACCATATTGGAAAATCCTGATTCAAGGTTATACCGAGTGGTGTGATGATGTGGCCTTTTGCCTTCCCCTTACTTTGGCTATAAGATAAATAGCATTCCGAATGTCTGACACATCATCCCCTACAACAGACGACATGGTGAAAATTAACAGCTCCCCTACCCTTCACCCTTTACAATGACGCATGATCAGCTGATATTGTCACGGGGAATCGCTCGTCTGTAGGTGGCAGTCGGAAGAGTTAGCATCGTTGTCTCGGAATGTCGGTAGAGATAATTGTTCATAGATCAGCTCAATATATAGTACCATCGCCCAACACCAGCGTTGTACTCTGCAGCTACTTGTCATCTACACCTAGATCCTAGTTTCAACAAGACTTGTCTTTTGTAAATATGTAAGTATATGCACGCAGATTAAGGGATGGCAAAAAAAAACAGCAAAACCTCTTGAGTATGATTTTGTACTACGTCTATTTGCAGTTTTGATCGATTATGCACGTTTGCATATATACTATATAGACAGGCCGTGGGCGGGAGATCCATCATCGTCTACGCGATTCCGTAACAGACGTGTTTAGATTAGTCTTCTGAAAACGCCTCGAGAATATTATATTATTTAATGTATTAGGATGGTGGACCCTTGTCGTCTGTTAACAAGGCAGTACAGGGTTTTGTCATAAATAATTCGCATTCAATGGCACTTCCTTTACTCCAAACCGTAGTATGTTGTGCATTTTCCACCTAAAAGTACTTTCGTCATGTTTGATGCCATGGGCATTGGACAGCAACACGATGACGGATAGAATAGCGAAACACTTATTGAGACTATGATGCTTCCACAATATAATAGTTAACTTGTGAGAATGTGTCAGTGAAAACAAAGTTTTGTCCGTTTTAATTGAATGGGCTAACCAATTTCAATAGCGAAATCAAACAAAAAATTGATTCTACCAAACTATTCTAGTTAGGTATTGTTTTAATGAAATTTATTTAGGAAGATATGTTAATTTAATTGCAAAATAGTACCTATTTATTAAGTTTATAACGTATTCTAAATAAAATAAATAACGATTACAATATTTTGTAATCATTAGAGTTCTATATTATAGGACGTAAGTATAATGGACTGTATCACTAAAACACTTTTGATATTTGAATGAATTAAGGAAATTTGTTAATAATTTGATGGTACAACAACATTAACAACATAGTTCATATAATAGGAAAAAATATTTATAACATTTCAACTTTAGTTTCTAGATAAATAATATGCAAATAAAATATAAATATTTTTTTCATTTTGTATTCTAAAATATTTGAATTTACTAAACTATTTATCACAATTTACATAACTGTATCATAATACATTCCAAGAATTTTAATATACTATTATTAAAATTAATTATAACTAGGCATGATTAAGAATGCAAAAATAAATATGAATTCAATGAACATAAAAACGATTTATTATAACTTAAAGTCAATCGGTTTTTAAATATTGTATTAAATGTCAAGATGTAAACAATAAATAATAATATGATAGGTATTCAAATAAATTAATTAAAAAAAAATTTAATGTATCTGTGTGGGAGTTAAGTAATACTTGATGTGTTCAAAGATAACATAAGTTATTCAACCTAAGTACAATGATCGATAAAGAATACAATCATCAAAGCCATTTACTCAACTCACTATGTTGAATACGTTTATATGTTGGTTTAATTAACAAGAATAAACGTCATATAATCTGAAGAATTAATTAAAATCAAAGTATAAGATGTGTACTGAGAAATTTATAAATGACGACGAGAAGTAGAGAAAATTCTGAGTTATCTATTTTACGTATCATAATTACGTGATATTGAATATTGAAAATGACAAAAGGATTTTGTCAGTCGGTGAACAACGTAATAAGTTAATTTAAATAAATTCGTTAAATATTCACTATAATGTCTTAAAATAGTCATTAAATTTCTATATTGTACACTAAATTATATCAAATATAATATTCATGGTTTCTTAAGTACCTAACTAATAGACATCGAGTAACATGATATTCGTTTTAGTTACCTAGTTGGTTTTATTAATCAAATGTTTTTAATTGTTTTTGTGTAATTTGTTTTACATAATATAATTTACAATGATTTTGTGTGAACTGCATTAACTACCATATAACTTACCAATTTTACCTATTGTGACGTGTGGCCTGTTAGTGTGAACAATGTTAATTATTATTGGTATATTTATTTTTAAAATAAATTTTTTAATATAATAGGTATTATAAACCTAAAAATTAAAAGGTACTTACACAAAATTGAGTGTCCTATTTTTCCATTTGTCTTGGAAGTTGGCACAGACTACAAAATTGATTTTTATAGATACAGAAATGCAGTTCCATGTTTTTATTTGTGACCAACGATTAATAGGCACAAGTTAATTTTGTCTACCCAAAAATGACACCAAATCGGTAATCACATATGGTAAGAGTGTCGTAAACTGAAAGTATTTAACATCTTATGTACCTAAGGCTAAAATTATATCGTAAGTCTAGTAATTATAGAGTGTACACAATACAAGTAAGTAGTTGTTTATATTTTACTATCTGCACATACAAGTATTTCAATAAGTAAATTAAATATATAGGCTATATAGCCAATATTATAATAAAAATTAATACAGACAGGAAAGGGGGAGTCACTTATTCGTGGAACTCGAGACAAATTTAGATAAATCATACCTAATAGCAGACATTGTAATTAAAACCAAACATTACATGAAAGTTTTACATTATTATTATACGTATTTGAAATTGTAATGAACAATATAGGTATTAATATTGACGACTTTTTATTTTGAATAATTATTTAATTAAAAATATTTGATATTTGGAATTTATTGAAATGACCAATAAATAAAATATGATATGCAATCTACAAATAGTGTGAATAGAATATTAAGATTACAAAAGGTGTTAGGCTTATGACGAAAGTAGGAAATGGCTGTTAATTTTCGATTAACGAATTCATTTTAAATATTAATGAAAATATAATTTAAAATATTTATATTCAGAAATTCTAATCATTATTTCTTAAAATCATTAATAAATTCATTATATCTATAGATTACCTACCTACCAACAAGATGTTTAAAAAATATGAATACCTAAAACGATTTTATTTCCTTTATAACTATATATTTTTCTTGTTTTCGTTAAAAAAATTTTTACGAAATGCTTAGCTTCCTGCATTAAATATTATTATACAATTGTAGAGAATCAATCTCTGCTTAAATGTGTATTACCATAATAATTATAAGTTTTCAGATTTAATGTACAAATTTGAACCTATTTTCTACTAGAAACCACGCTTAATATTTAAAATTGAAACATTTTTTTTCTATTTTAAAATGTATTATTTATAATGTCATTATGATTACATTATTAAAAAACCAATACATATATAAAATATATTCATACTATAATTATCAAATCTACACCATGTCTGTTATTTAGGTATTATATTTTAACTCATAGTTTTATGGAAATTGAAGAAATAATTTTGGCTTTATTTAAGTGTTGGTATAACTATAAAACTATTAATGTCATCGTTCTTTTTTTATTTAAAATTCAACTTAGACCTGAATTAAATCAAATAATATAATATAATAATATCAGGCTAATAACCTAGTAGTTGAAGCCTTAACCCTAATAAAAAAATAAAAAAATATATACAATAATTTTTCAAATAATTTGTGAATTAAAATAGAAAAAAATATTCTAAAATATTTAATTCTATAACCATCGCTCTTTGTTATTACAAGTAGGTAGTTGAAAAAAGACATTTCAATTTTTTATCTTACTCGAATTCATTAATAATATTAAATTATTGGTCCTCTTGTGTCACAGGAATATTTTAGCCAGTGATTTTAATGTGCCCGTTCATAATATTATATAGTATCAGACTAAGCGTGCCCTTATTATCTGGGTAGGCTTTAGTCCAGTTGTGTGTAATTAATTATATTACATATTATTTAATTATCTTATCTACTTTATATAGAAGGATTTACTTGATTTTGTTAGTGAATTTAAATGATTGTGTTATTTACGTGAATTGTGTATATTATATTATTTTAAATCAAAATTGTTTTTGAATATTTAATCTTACCAAAATAGTATTGTAAAATGTAATGCTGTGTGTTATATAGTTTGTGATCAGGTGGATTAAAGATGGCCGATTATAAGCAATACTGTTGGGAAGTGTTAAATGGGTATTTGAGATATAATATCAATATGTATAGTAGGCTTTGCATACAAATTAACCAGAGGCCTCAACACTCTTGAAACCATTTAAAAACTAATACACAACCCGAATGTTGTTGAGCGACCAACATTTTACATTTGAATCAAGCATTCGTATTTCTACCCATTAATGGTATTGGCAACTCCAGGTAAATAAAACTTGAAAAAATAATAAAAATAATAAGACCCATTTCTGATCGTATATTTGATATTATATATTATATGTATATTTTTTTTTTTGTTAACTTTATTTTAAAAACAAACAATCTGTAATTCATGTATTACAATGATCCTGTATACAGATACATATATTTATGACATGAGACACGTACGAAAACTTAAAAATAGCCATCCAATGACAACACTTTACTTAGGGATTAGGTTAGTTATGATTATGAATTATAATTATATTTATATTTTCATCTTTTTTTTTTTTTAATAGATTTAGTTCGCGGTTCCATGATCTTTTTAGCCTACGAGGAGTCCACATTATATAAATCATTAAGCATACAGATCAAAAACCATAACATTTTAATATCAAATATTCAACCATAAGCTACCATTATAGTTTTGGATTTTATAAAATATATTTATATATCATGATATAATATAATATAATATAACAGTGACGATTTATGACGAGTTTATTACAGCCAACCGTGTATGACTATTATTAATCAAGTTTTGAGAATTATTACATTTAATAACACTATACCACTTCAACTTTTCCTAGAGGCATTAATTTTTTTAATGGCCTTACAGATTTCAGATTATGCCTTTTTAAACGAAAATTTTTTTTAATTCAGTAATTTTAGGAATTTTGCGTACCTAATTACAAAAAAAACAACGTACCTACAAATGCACATAAAAATTCATCAAAAATATCTTATCCCATTACCGTACGTCATGTAAATTAAATATATACAGATTATTTTCTTTAAATCATGGTAGACAAAACACAATCTATTTTCAAATGATATATTATATAAGAAACCCTGATTAGTAGGTATTATACTATTATAGGCTGTTTGCATGTAATTTGATAATAATATATTTAAGTTGTCCAGTATACAAAGAGCCAAATACACTGTTTCCGCTGACTTTGATATAATATTTGCTATGCTCTATGGATACACCATACTACTTCATTAGCACTTTAGCAGAACAACTCATGTTAATACTCGTGTCTCGCAGTAAAATATTGTAATAAAAATAGTGATATAATTGTATCAACATACTGCATTACAATTGTATTCGTTGAAAGTTGTATGCATTTAGACCATGTATATAGGTAGTTGATATCAAAATCAATCAGTGTGCTTTTGTCTTATGAGTTTACCGACCATTGAAAGGAAATTTAAAATAATGGTCATTGAAAAATGAAAAAAATTAATTAGTTCAAACTGTTTAAAAATATCACCACAACGATTAAGTTTTAAACAAGTTTTCCAATTACAATAGTACAATAATAAATAAATTACATTTAATATAAATTATTATTTATGAAATTCGGTGTATGTTGTACACTTGTATCTCTGTCATATAACCATTTATTTCATTACTCATTCATAATTTAAAAATCTGTGTACCTACATCATAATATAATTCAATTTACATAATGTAAATATAATATAAAGCTACATGTAAAAACTGTTTTAATGAGGATAACATTGTAGGGCACTTACATATAAGTTGTTTAGTAAATAATATTATGTAACTAACCTAAGTTGTCTGACGCGTTGCATGAGACTACCAGTGATCGGAATAATTACACTGGTAATTTTTGAGAATCATTGAGAAACTATGATCGCTTGAAGCATATAGCTTCAGGTTTCAATATTTATAATTTTGGTGCAACAGATAATAATTTAACATATTACAATAATTAATAATAATATACAATTATAACAATTATATTTTACTTAGTTCCCATTTATTTTGTTTGGTTTTTTGTTAGGTTATGGGTCCATGTAAGTATACAAAGTAAAACACTTGTTTATTTTGGGCAATACAGCTTTTTAAAAAATAAATCTTTTTAATGTAACCACTTCGTAACATTTCGATTTTACCCGTATAAAACTATTGTGTGTACCTTCTGTGGCGGGTGGTATCGTAAAATAACAAAATTTGTATCTTCTTTCAATATAAAAATTCATAATATATCTATTACCATATAACACTAAGTGACCAGTCAGGACCATCCTTATGCAGGGCCTACGGGGCCTCACACATTTGTATGACATTTTGGGTTTCACGTTATAAAAAGTTATATATTCTGAGAACTCGCCTAAAATAAATGGCCCCAGGCTTCTCTCCACCTTAAGGCCTATCTGTGACCAGTTATCGATTCCTCTTTTGCATTAATTTAATGTTATGGGGTTTCTTCTACAAAAAAAATACAGAAATTGATAATACTTCCAAGTTTCCGACAGTTAATGATGATTACGGGTTAGTTATCACAGTTGAAAAATATCAACAAATAAAGAATTTAAAGTTACTATTATTGTAAAATATAAACTTTTTTTTATTAAAATCATTTTATTTGATAGTATTTCCCGTGTTAAGAGATTTAAATTTATATATCATTTACATCAGAACATGGTAAGATCATGAGTCATAACGTAATAGTTTTCCACGATCTTTTTATGCCTATTAGGCTATTCAGCTGTTTATTAACAATAATATTATAGTGCAAAAATAGTTAAAATATAACAGGAACTATCAAATTATATTTTATTCGAATCTGATATTAGTATCTTAATTTTTCATGAACATATTTTGTTCGTTATTACAATGAATTTAATTTTTTTTAAAGAATAATTAATGTAAGCTAACTGAATTTTAAACTTGTTACTTAAATTTAATTTTACCACAAATTATCTTATTGATAATATATTATGCTTTTACGTAAGGTGGATGTATATCCGTAACAAGTACCTACATTAAAAACCTTCATATTTTTTTGTATTTCTAAGACACAGTAAAATAAAAATATAGTCACGAAACAGTTTTAATTTATCATACTAATAAATGTATTTTGATTTTGTTCAGATAAGTTTCAAATTTAATGTTCTGTAATTGTTGTAGTGTAGACGTTTAGGCTCAAACGGAGATCATAATTAATAGTGTTTATGGTTGAGGAAAAAATAACAATAGCTGTAGGTGCAATTTATATTTAAAATTTATAATAAGTCATCGAAAAAAAAATATAACATTAATTAAGGAAAATTGTTTTTTCCACTTATATACATACAGTTGAACACAACAAAATAAATAAAATAATCAATTTAATGACGACAAACAGTACGGGAATTGGCCGATGTCCAAAATATATCCGACTTGTGTGTATATTTATAATGGACAGATTTTCATCAGACGAGTAGCATCCGCTGCCACCACTAATCAACAGTTAATCGTTTTCGGTTTTTACAAATTTCACTTGGACGAGAAAAGGAAAAACCCCACGTCCTCATACATACCTCACTGCAAGTGACTTCGCCCACCCACTCTTCGCCTTCACACGCCACCGCCACCCGATTAACGTCGTGGTCGTCCGACACACGTTGGGCCCGCAGATTTATGGCATCGGGCTAGTCGGTAGTGGTGATCTGAAGGACGGTGGTAGGTCCCGGAGTTCGAGGGGTGGTGGTGGTGATGGTATAGGACTCGGAATTAAAGGGGTGCGGTGTGCGCGCGCGCGTTCCTATGTCTACACCCCTTGATTCGCGGGCAAATAATTGTGTGCGTCGTCCGTCTGTCTCTGGCGCAGGATTTCACGCGGCAGCTATAGCCGCTTCTGCATTTCGACGGTGGCGATGGGGTAGTGGAAAAATACCGAACTTTCACGGGCCGTAGTGATTAATAATCGAACGCAGTTCACAGCAGTCTACTCGATGCACTCAGACACATATACTCTGTACTCACACACGGAGGCGCGGACACGATTATTTGACACACACGCTGCACATATTATATTGATAGAGATGGACGCGCACACAATCGTTAAGGATAGTTTTCCAATGTCCGAACACTGCAAAACCATAATATTCTCTCTGCGCACTTGTATGATTTATATAATATCGTAAGGTAGATATCCTGCCAGGAAAAATGTTCTAGTGAGTAGTGACACAGATCCTTACCTATTGCAAAAATTATAAATTTTGATATTCACAGTATTTTTACAAACTAATACATTTATAGACATTGCAGTTGTTAACTGAAACAAAAATTAATGTTCTATAAATTATATATTTATTCACTTTTATCATTATCTACCACTTTTGCCATACGAAAAATAACGATATGAATAATATTCGTCTTATATGTGGCTTATATTTGAAACATTTTATGGAGCATAGTAATTTTACCAGTGGGCTTTATATTGATACAAGACATATCGAGGATTACAATTCGAAGAGTATGTAGCAAATCACACCCAGATTCCTCGTGCCTAGAGGCCAGAAGTCTAATATATTACATTATTATTATTATTATTGTCAAGTATAAAAATATGCGATGTCATATTATGGAATAGCATATTATATTGACAAAACGAATGATATCATATCAGTATGAGATATACGATCAATCTTCAATATCTAAATTACGAATATAAATTGGTACCAGGTAACGATGTGGACATTTTTTTCTACAATAATCTAGTGCCATATTTCAGAATCCTCGTCTGTCGTCAACACCATTGCAACTAATTTTTTCGTTTCAATAAAATTATACTGAACCCATAATATACACTATTTGTTTAAATATAACTGCTACCTATTGATATTTGATGTCTTAAAGACAATAGGTACTTATTAGTTATGTGTATAACTGTATAAGTATGTTATACATTTTGATATATTATGAAATAGAATATTACTATTATAGTTAAAAAGTAATTTTTTCTTACACTAAAGTATAAACGGGTTTTTAATATTTCAAATTAACCAAGTTTCAGATTCAAATACGAATTACTGTAAATCGTTAAGCAATGTTTTATATCGTTTTGGGCTTATTTTATAATAGATAGGTTAGCATAATTTTTGAGTAGAAGAAAAATCGTTATTCTAGTATAATGATAGTAAGACCATATTATAAAAGACCAGTTTCATTATTCAACACGTCAAGCCAAATACTGAAATAGGAACTCATGGATTTTTGATTGCTATACCATCTTCAGGAACTTATATTTTTTTTTAAACTCCCTAAACTTAATAATTAGATAAATTATTATTTTACCATACCTACTATCACTAGTATAATAGTTCATAAAATATTGACATGGATGAATGTTTGCTGGTATGATTGGAACCATAATTTATAAAATATAGTTAGGTATATAATATAAATTATCAACCTCCACACATTTAATGACTTATCAGGTTTTAAAACTAGAGTTTCTGTTTTGTTATATACACGCAATTGTTTGGATTTGATATATGAACTTCCTACTATATAGACACATTTTAATTAGGTAGTTATATATATATTTTTAGTGTATCGTGTTTAGAGTGTATTGTTTTTGGTTAATTTATTCAACGCATGACTTTGACTGGAACCTATATATATTATCTAGGTACTTATATCACTGAATAAAACGATTTCCATTTTCACTAAATTTCTATACAATTTGTAAGCAACTTTTAAATTACAAAACGACCATTTAAAATCATTCTACAAAATAATGATTACATGAAAAAGGTAAATGTTCGTGTAAATTAAATATTTAGTGCCGAAAAAATTACACGGGAATAAATAACATGCATTATCAATAAACACATTTTATATTGTGTGGTTTACCATTAAAAAGCAAACAACAATGTATTTGTACATGAATACAACAATTAAACTACATTGTAGAAACAAAATAACAAAACGAAACGTTTAGAAAACAAAATAATTACAAATATTCACACACATCATTGTTTGTTCTAGTTTGGTTGAATTTTATAAATACCAAACACCAGTGGGCCTTCCAAAATTCCTAATAAAGTAGCCACATTCGTGGCTTTTTTACAAATATAATTGAACTATTTAAGTAGGTACCAAATAGGTAGGTACTATAGAAAATTTAAAAACAGTATATTTGAGGTAAGTGTATATACACTAGAAGTACACACAAATATACTTAAACTATCATTGATTAAGTTAAATATTGAAAATGGTATTGTTATCTACTTATCTATTTATTATATAAAAAAAAATTGTTTTTGTTTCTATAGCTGCCAGTTGTCAGTAACATTATTGAATAAATAAATAAGTTTATTTACTAAATAGCTTACTATAATTTTTCAGTTTTTAGTAGGAGAATAAAAGTAATTATACAAGATTTTACGTTCAAGTTTTTTTAAATATTATAGAATTTTATTATAATAGAAAAATGTGTGAATATAGTTCAATTATTACAGTGGTAAATAATTACATTAATTTTGTTGTATTCGAATCATTGATTTCATGATAGTTTGCTCAAGATTAATTTTTGATAAATTGTTTTATTTGTACGTTTCAATTTACCAGTCTTGTTAAGTATTCGAATACTTGTATTTAAATACTAGTATTTAAATACTTTTTTTGTATTTTAAATACTTTTCAAATACTTTCGACCCGTGTATTTTTAAATACTTTAAAAATACTTTTTTTTTGTATTTTTATTCGAGAATACTAAATACTTTTATTCTAGTGTTCAACTCGAAATTTCAATAATTACAAATTTTTCGTAATATACTATTTTAAATTTTGTTTCTAAAATATTATTCTATTATTCTATAATGATAATAGTTTTGACTAATGACTGTCTTAATGAGAATTTATAAATAAGGTTTCCCCAAAACACAATCAGATAAGTGATAACAGAATGACTGAAACCCCCGTCTGCTCCTCTCTACCGTAGCATTAAGTAATTAATTAATAATTATCTATTGACTATTATCATATATCTGCTTGTACTTATTAAAGTATTATTAAGTTATTGAAACGTTTATAAATAAGTTTAAATACCTATATATTTGCATATAGTGTTTAATTATATATATTAATTATTATTTATTAATAAAATTAACATTTCAATATGACATTTATTGAACTAAAAAAAAGTATTTTTTAAGTATTTTGAATACTTTTAAAAAGTATTTGTATTTATATTCAAATACTTTTAAAAGGAAGTATTTGAATACGTATTTTAAATACTAATGATAACAAGTATTTAAATACGTATTCTGAATACATTTGAAAAGTATTCTTAACAAGACTGCAATTTACCTACCCATATTATTATGTGATATGTTATATACTTATATAGTTATATAAGTTTATACTTATATATAAAATTAGAATTAATATAACTCCTCGCTAATTATTCGTGTTAAAATTTGGATTCATTGAATTCCAGAATCAGAGGCGTGTCTAGGACCAAAATTCAGGACAGGCCTGGTTATAAAAATAACTTGTATAGTCAACACATTTTAAAGTTTAAGAAAAATTTTATTATACTGTTTAAGTCATAAGTATGACGTGTAACATGACGTACTAATATTAAAAACTATTTATAATATGAGTATTTTATTTAATAAATTGAATTCGCCTGTTTTTCATTTTGGCGAACTCGTCATTATCACAATTTAAACTAATATCGAGAACTTTTGCATTAAATGAATCGTTAAAAATTGAATTGTCGTTTAGTTTTACAATTTGTTTTGGTGGTTGATCTACTATATCGTCATCATCATTTAATGTTCTTGTTGATTTTGGAACAGGTTTCAAAAATTGGCTAATCATTTTTTTATAAATTATAAATTTTAACAAAATACAAAAAATACAATTTATAATAGTTTTAAAATATACGCACAAAAAAATACAAAACGAAGAAACTCACTCATGGGCTCGGTTGTCAACCGTGACAATAAATTAAAAGTCGGTACTAAATAAAATATTTGTTATCTAATAGCCATTGTCATAGTTTTTGACGTTCAACACTACGGCGTGATCGCCGACCAAACGACGACGGTCGTCGGGTCGTGTAATATCTATATAATAGAAATATGGGGTATTTCCAAGAAGCGCTTGAGAATTGACGATAAATTTTACGATTATTAATTTTATTTATAGACAAATATTTATTTGTTTACAGCAAAAAATATGATTGATATATCGTGTGCTTATTATATATGTATAATTTTAAAATGCATATTTTTGGTATACTTAAAGGTTAAAAATCAGGGTAGGCCCGGGCCTACCAGGCCTACCCGCTGGACACGCCACTGTCCAGAATGTTGTTATATTAATATGTACGAATAAATAAAAAGAGTGAAAAGCATGATTTTTACTGAAGTAGGTTTAATTAACAATATAATTACAAAATATAAATAGTAATAACTAATAAAAATATTGTTTAATTAATGCTTATACGGAACATATTTTTGTTTACGGGTTTGATTATATAAATACGGTAATAACTTAACGAGTTGTATAATTTATGTATAGTGCCTATATAGTATTATGGTTAGTACATATAGGTAATACCAAATACCAATACTAACCAAAGACAATTATTCCGATTGTAATATAGTTAGGAGTTCAGGACACATAAAAATAATATTGTCCGGGCATGACACAGTTTCCAGAGTACATTACTGGGGAAGGCTTCTGAAATTACTAAACAGAATATATTATTAATTCTATGTTATTATATTATTATTTCAGAAATACCTACAATTATTAAACATATCAGCTACCTACTTTAATTGGAGAAATGTTTTATTATAATTGGGCAATATAAAAGAATGAAACTCGCTTAAGATATAAATAAATTTAATTACAATTTACAACTACTTATACAATCTTAATCATATAAAAACATAAATACCGCATATCATTATTTTTGGTCAATTTTTAACGAATAAGTACAATACGCATAAGTCGCATTAATGTAACAATTATAACTTTAAAATATTAGGTTGGTTGTTAATACTTTTGGCATGCAAGCTATTTCGGAGTTTAATAGTAAATACCTATGCGCACATTTTCTTTTCTTTAATAAATAATATGCGTTTGAATGCTAATTATATATTTATATACGATATAATTTTAAAGGTATGAAAGAAATGCTTCGATGTTAGTAATTATTAAAAACATTGAAAAGCAATACCTACGTATATACATGTGATCATTTAAATAACGCGCAACGCGCAAGTAGGTTTTTTTTTATTAAAATCGAATCTATAAATACCTACTGCTGTACATATAAGTATATAACTGCATATTATTTCATTTTTATTCGGTTTTTCACAAATTAGGCACATGATACTAATAGTATTAGTACGTATATTCTTAAACAATTATCAAGGCACTTTCGTCTATACTCATCTACAGTATTATGGGAGTATACATTTCTGTAATTCAGTTTTTCAAAAAAAAAAAAAGATCAAGTCTGTGTGGTAGGTATGATAAATTATAATAGCGATCCGAAATATTTTTTCCCGCGTAGATGGAAACGTAAAAACAAAGAGCTTTACGTTCAGACGTTGCTTTATTGCTTATCATAATAAAGTATTTTTTGTTTCAATCAGTCCCTAGACGGCCTTTATGCGTGAACGTGTATAGCATTAGATAAAAACTCGATATTGTACAACTTTTGGCTTGCACCAGAGTTCTAGAGAAATTTTCGGTTAAAAATAAAAATAAACTACAATAAATAACTGCAACTGAAATTAAAGTCTTTCAGATCTTAACGTACCTATATACATCATCACCACACTTGGGAAAAAACAGTGGTACGCTGCTAAGGCTCGACACCTAGGCCGCCGCCTAACGAGTTGTAAATTATTGAAAATGACACCCATTTCCTAGAAATGTCCTTCCGATTGTGACATAACCGGGAGATTTTATAGAAAGAGCCCATGGCAATAAACTTTTGTCCTGTCTGAATTTTACCTACCGCCTATGATAGAGCCGAGACAACAATAGGACGTTGGTTTTGAGGTCACATCGAGCGTTTTGCACCAACATTTCTTTTCATTCTCCCCGGGCTTTTGTTTTGTTTGTGCAATAATATCACACGCTGAAAACACCGAAACAAAAAAGTAATATTATTATAATTGTTTTCTCGTCATTATGGGATGAAAAAAAGGTATTATTATTAATTGTAGATAAACTTTTGGAAAAACAACCAATTGCACATATATTTTAGTTTTATCTTCAGATATGAAAATATGTTTTTTCTCAATCTTATTCAATTTCAATTGAATTATCATACATCTAAAAAACTAATAAAAATATAATTAGTAAACAATATTACATATAAATTACAATGTAAATGCACATTTCTCTAAATTCACAATAATACCTCATAAATGAGTCAACATTATACTTAACCGATTTCATTATTATATGTATTGGTAAATTATATAATATATAATTCACCATACTGTGCATTAAGTTGGTAGTTGCTAAAGACAAATAAAATAATTCAACATATTATAAATTACTTAAAAATGCCTTAATATTAAGCATGGACTGTCTATAAATTATTTAGCAATATATGTAGAAAAAAGATAAATCCAATTTCTTTTTTCTCATTTCTAATGTGTCATAATGTAAAAAATCTATAAATGGTGAATAAGAGAACGAGATTATCTGTGTAAATTTCAGTTTATACGGAAACGAATCGTAGAAATCTATTTTGGATAGCCCCTAGCTATTTCTTTAATCAAACCTAATTGTTGAAGAGACCTAAGATAGGAACTATATCATCACACAATTTTAATCCAGAGATGTACTCAGTCTTTATTATTCTGTAAATATTTTTATGTGTTTTATATAATAACAGGGTTGGTAGGTACTTCCTGTTTTGAATTTTTTCATTAGAACCTATGTATAAGTTTTCCATCGTTATTGAAAAAATACAGATAGAAAATATTACATTTATTCTAAAATGAATTAACGACGAGCTTAGCATATTTTTCCTTATCAGGGGGGTTTTAGCTTAACTATAGTCTGCAGACTTCTGAGACAGCATTATGTGATAAATAATACAACAATCAATCCCCTGTAAACGTTTTGTATATATTTACTAACTTTACGATGGGATTAAACGATTATGCCACCAATCACACAGTGCTTCGCTGTCTCCAGTTGATACGTCCTCTCCAGTCTCCACCGTGTATATATTACATTAAACGATGACGTACCTAAGACAAGTTAGCGTATAGGTGGCAATAGAAATACTTAGCCGCAGCGGTATGGACGAGCCGTAAAATTCATCTACTCCAAAACCTTTTTAGTTTTTCACGCCTTGTTAATAGCGATAGAAACGAGTAGGTTCAATAACCACGATAGCTAGTAAGTTACAGATATTATTAATCCGTTTGAAGTCTCGCCGTGTGTGCAATTAAACACGAAATAATGTAAATCGCGTCGTGTACGAAACGTGTGATTATTTTTCACAGTTATGACGTCACGCGAGCATCCACACATTATAAGTAGGTACCTACCCGTTGAAAACAATATTCAATATATAATATTATTACTTGTGACTATACTACAACAGGTATTTCGCAAAACTATTTCGGATGCTCTACCCCAAATATTATAACCTTAACCGCCGGGCTGTGCATTGCAATATATATTATGGTATACCTATACGTGTATGGTTATCGGTTTTCTGCGTGTTTAATAATAAACGTCAAATGTTCGGTATAATAATAATATAGCTGACATTCAGTTTGAAACACCACCACGAACAACAAAAAGCAACTGTTACCGGAAACTTTCAGACTAAATAATAACAATATTAATATTAATCACGAACGATGAGCATAATACATTATTACGATATATAAATGCCACACGAATAAAAGCGCACGACTGTGTGGCAATTTATTCTCGCTCCGGACTCGTTGAAACGGAACTTTTCAAAAACCGAATAGTCTAAATTTAAGTAGCGTATATATCTCACACAACCACCAGATTTTCAAAAGCCACGAATTGCATAATTTTAAATGTATTTCAAGAAATAAATTATGCGAATGTTATCAAATTTAATTTAAGGATTACTTTTTCCTCATAAAATTTTTTATCTTGAATATTTTCCACAAATCCACATTGCAAACCCTTTTTAACCACCCATTCCATATGTATTACACTATACAAAACATAATACCGATAATATGATAATTCTAAGCGTTTGTTTTTATTGAATATTTAATAAACTGAAACATAATGTATAATTCATACTATAAATATTTCTATAAACAAAGTTTATACTTCCATGTCCCTATACTGCCTATTATAATTTATAATATTTATATATATACTTCTACACCATAGGCGCAAATAGTGTTTGAGATTTGGGGGGGGCTGATTGGGCTGAAACTCAGGTTTAGATTTGAACTTTATTGACACTTATATTACAAAAAAATTTTCCTTACTACGTTCAGATTATTTAGTACCAATCAAAATCAACAATTTACAATAGTTAAATATGTATGTTTTAATCACAACAAATTATTAAAAAATAAATTACATTAGTTTTATTCTTCTTTCTGTTTTAGAAAATTCGTTTAAAATATCTTCAACGTCTACAACAATATCTTTTTCTATATTAAGTATACCTAATTCATTGAACCGGTTTTGAGACATAGTAGACCTCAAATATGTATTGATCCTTCGCATTGCCGAAAATGATCTCTCACAAGTGGATGAACTGACCGGTAATGTGATTGCTACTTGAACGAGTTTAAATAAATTTGGAAAAACTTGTTGTGTAAGATGTTCTTTAAAATATTCATATTCTGTGTTTCCATTTAAAATATTTTTAAATACAGTCATTTCACACTTTAAATCTTCAGTATTTACTTTTAAAACATCCTAAATAAAATAATAGTCAATTATTATAAATACTACATTTAAAATATATTGAATTAATTACCTTATAATGGTCAATTAAAAATGAGCTTCCTTCAAAATCCATTTCCATTAAATTTTCAATAGATGTAGCAATCTGAAAACTTTCAGCTGAAAATCTTTTTTTCATATTAATAATAATTACATCCAGAATGGGAAAAAAAGCATTTATTTTTCCAGTATGACTTTACATCCTTTGTTCTAATAAGATCATCATCGGATCCTGTTACTGTAGTCACATCAAAATCTTGGAGATATCTAGGCTCTTTTCTACTTCTCTTTAATTCTTCTAAAAATTATAAAACATGTCATACAGATAGTCTGAGTATTTTTTTTATATATTTTTACTAGTAGTGGAAGTATTTATATAAATATTATTCTCATTGCAAAATTGTATGATATCAACCCACAGCTCACTGAAGTGGTCAGACGAACGATTATTTTCTAAAGTGCTTATTATGCCTTTTACTAAACTAGCAGATTTGCCCAATGTAGCTGATTTGGCCTGAAGCTGAACGCTCAATATATTTACTATTTTTAATACTTCACGTAGAATAAATAAGTGTACAACAAACTTAACATTTTTAATGGTTGCAAGAACACCTAGAACATGTTAATTAAAAATAAAGTAAAACTATTAAAACTAATTGAAATATTTAAGTATAAATTATACCAATAGCTTGTGCCATGTTTTTGGATTCTTGAACTTCTATTTCCTCAGTTAAGACACATACTATAGCTTTAAAGTTTTTTAAAAGGGCTTCACAACTTTTTAAACGACATACCCAACGTGTGTCGCTCAGTTGTCCAATTTTTGTTTTTTTTAAATTTAATTTATCTTGCATTTCGATTAATTTAGTATTGGTAGTTGGATAAGAAAAATGTACATACAAAGCTTGTAATCCATTGAATACATTTCTAGCACCCTATAACATGATTAGATGAACGTAACATAATATGTTGAATGTAAAATTTGTTGCATATACCGTAATTTAGAGTATATATAATATATGACATAATTATTTTGGGGGGGCTATACAAAGTTTAGGGGGGGGGGGGGGGCTTAGCCCCCCCAGCCCCCCCGCTATTTGCGCCTATGTTCTACACTAATATTACAAATTAACTCTGTCTGTCTGTTACGCTTCACGGCAAACCACTGAACTGATTTAGATAAAATTTAATATGGAGATAGCTTGAACGAAAGAGGCAAGAAAGGACATGAGCTAGTTTAAAAAAAGAATATTCTCATTAGGGAAATTATTATATTTTTATGATAAAATTTACTTGAAACAATAAATTAAAATAGATACTTAGCTTGAACAGCTTCCTTGCCCATCATCCTCATCATAACAAAACTACTGATATGCAAATGAATCAGAGGGAAATAACTATTTGTATGATATATTGATATAGAAGTACCTACAGTCTTTCAGAAAACTTGCTACCTATACGAATTGCATTATTTGTTTTGCTGTTTGCAAGTGGTTACAAGCGAGTTTTTCTCATCTTTTAAATTCCTATAGTGGAGAAACAAATAAGTATAAGCTTTTATTTATACTTACATGATGTGTGTGTTTGTGCGTAAGTGTTTTTGTAGTTGAAGGGGGAATATATTATAGGTTCACCATTTTTTTTTAAAGGTTGGCTGATTTATCGATTTACATGAACCACTAATACTATTTTTAACTAAGGCTCTGCACCAACGTTTATTTCTTAACCATAAAAGTGTGCATGTATATTTGAGTGGATGTTTCTCGCACTTCTATTCAAAGTGTGTTAGGTATATATATATATATTATACAAATCTCGAGTGATTTGTGCGCAGTGACAGTCGGTTGAATTACGTTTACACTCGTTCGGGACCAATTCACGATTCTGAGCGCGTGCTCTAGCCGACTTACAAATTTCGTTTATCTGGGCTCGATGCGTTTTGCATAATGCAGTAGGGACGGGAGCGGCGGTGACAGCCACGAAAGCGGCGGCGGCGGCGGCGGCGGCTGTGGCGTTGTGACGAAAACCGTGCAAGAAGTTGTACAGTCTTTCTATTCGGTCTGAAATAAAAATCTATAGACGCGGTCGAAATGTCGGTAATTTTATTATTAGGTAGTGAATATTAGATGTGTTCGTCAAACCGTTGTCATTATCATTATAGGCAGGCTATACGTTTATAAATAAACCTGAATTGTACATACATTTTAATATCGTTCACATTTCTTATTATCGTAAATAACCTCAAATGTAAAATATGTATATATTATAATATACATGTAAGTAGATCGGCCAATATGGTCGAGTGCGGCCATCATAACGCATATTAATTACAATTTAAGAACTACTAAGTGCCACAACCAGATAAATCCACTCATTACTCATGAAACTAGTTTCAACATAATATATTTTAAATATAAGTATAAAAAATAATAAAAATATATTAACAGTATTTCACAGGAAGCCTCAAAATCGATAACTTTTCAACCCAACCTGAAAATAGTACGTAAATCATTTTGTCGCCGTCAATATTGGTTTTTTGTACTTTATCCTGGTGGTCGTTTTTTAAAAATGAAATCGAAACTGTTGGCCAACTATATAAATAAAATCCAATTCGTTCATTCTTTTTTTTGTGTGGGAAAAACATTTAATCCTGATTGCTCTATTGTTGTATTACATACAACCGTCGTTATTGAAACTCAAAAAAATGTATCGACCGCCGTCAAACACCCACTAACGCTACAATGGCCATTTATAAAATAGTGACCGACGTCGTTGTTTTCGATAGGGAAAAAATATATTTAACTTATTTAATATTACATCATATTATATTGCGGAATACCACATAAAGAGCAGATCCGACCGTACGATGTTTACTAGCCCTATATGTCCTCACTCTACCGTCAACCAAATACGTCATAATATACTATTCTGGGTGGTACCTATTATGCGTTTTAATTAATAATCCTGCAGCGTGGTATTATTAAAATAACGCCACCATCGATTGTAAAAATTATAATAATAAAAACTCACTATAGACTCATAAATGGTAAGTACTAAGTAGTTCAGTCAAGTTCATACAATTATTAGCATACGCTGGCGATAGGTATAGAATAACGAATAATTTCCACATTTACAGAATTAATGCGGATGGAATGACGTGATTATTTTTATGGCAATAATGCTGATTGCAGGCTGGTTTTGCGAAACTGTTTCAATACTCATAAAAAAAAACCTTGGTTCCAGTTCGACTTCATTGTAGTATTTTACTCAAGATAGAAAAAAACCTAAACAATATTTTTAATTAAATATTAAAAAAATTATTACTGCAGACATTTCTGAGAAAATTCTGAAGAAAAAAGTCTATGCTAAAAACCACTATATTCTTTAGATCAATATTCAAGCTAGAAAGGGTTGAATTTAACATTACAGCTGTAGGTATACGTTCAGAATTTTATTTATTTGAATACTATAAACAATACAATGACCCTAGGTGTTCATTTTATTCAAGAATTCGTTAACCTACTCCTAGACTGTTTAGGGTTAATTTATTAACATCTATAATTGCTTAAATTCTACCTATCAATATAAATTGTACTATATTCATTTTAATATTAAAATGTGTTATTTGATTTTATAAGTGGATGATTTATTTGTGTTACAAAACTTTATACATATCCTTAATAAAATTAAATTCATCAGTTTTTAATTACTACAGACTCAAAGTATTTTTATTATAATTTCTCCAATTGTTTATCGAGCACTTTTTGTTTTGAATGAATTATTCATAATAGCAATATTTTATTATTACATTTTGAAAATTATATTTGTTTTTATTCAACATTGGTATATATTTTTCGCATTTTAATTGTTGTAAATTACGAGATTTACAGGTTTACAATCTGACAATGTGTACTTAAAAAAATGTTCTTAATATTCTTTACTGGAGTAGATACTTAATCAATCTGCATCATACAACAAATATCTTGTTACTTCTATTGATAATTATTGACAATGGTATTATGGTAACTAATGTATTAATTTAGTTTTTATTATGTTCATTGTTCATAATCATTAAAAAATGTGTATGTAGATTTTTAACAAAACTGAATCAGATATTTTTCACACCTTTATTTAAAATATAAGCTCTTCAAATAGTTAAAATAAAATATTATTAGTACTATCGTTTAACTTTGAAGCTTATGATTTTATTTAATCATTGTAGTTTCATAATTAACCTACCGCTCTGCTGTATAGTAGGTGTCGAGTAAACATCGTCAACGAGTAAGACGTGTTAAATTGTAATTGAATGATAAATCATATCATAAGAAAATTATGTTGAACGAAGATGACCTACAACCTATATTACACTAAGTATATATTTTCTATTTTCATAATATGTTTTTAGATATTGCTATTAAATTAAGTCAATTTATTATTAGTATTAGGTATCTATCGATCTATTCGATGAATGCCAAAAATATTTCATTTATTATATTATTATATTATTATATAATACTATTTAAACTAACTTATATAATAATAATATAATATGTATATTTACTATGTGATAACACATAAGTTATAAGTTATTTTTCTTAATAATTGGTTAAAACCAAAAAAAAATTAGGAAAGAACGGGAATTTCCATCCAAAACCAGTTGCTAACTAAATCGATTTTCTTATTTTGTTTATATACAAAAACCAATAATTATGGATATTTTAAATTTTCACAAAATATTTAAATTATTATTTTCTATAATCTAATGATATAATTTTCAAAATATGCAACCTCTTTTTGTCTTTTGAGCTATTTATAGACATTTGAAGTTGTTTTTTTTACGATATTTATAGAAATAAAACTAAAAACAATCTAAGACGGTCCAACTAAAATCCATCCAACTTTGGTTACCAAACAATAATTTAATAATAATAACATTACTATTTTCACAAATGGTGGTTTTTTTATTTTTGTTTTTTATGATTATTCTAAAAAGTAATGAGAATTTTCATTTTTGACCTCCCAAAAGTACTCACAAGATCTAATCTGCTATCAGAATCAAAAGTTGTCGATCAAAGCATTTGTTTTTCTATTTGATAAAGTGTATTGAGAAACAATAATAAAAAAAACTCATATCATATTAAAATCAATACATTCATCGCCTAATAGTTAATTCTGAATCTAAATCGTATTTTTATTTTATTTTAGAAATTAAGTATAAAAGACAAATGGTTTAAATCTAATAAGTAATAACGATAGGTAAGAGTAAATCGATTTATGACATACTAAGATCTCAACTCTGTAGAATATAATTATTATATATTTTTTTAAAATCTATTACAGAATAAGATGAACAGATATATTTTATTGAACCTAACAAATTATATCTCGCTGTATACCATTTTTCATTAATTGTATTGCCACGGTGGGATGACAATGATAGTTGCGTATAGTATAATTATAAGTCTAGGGCCCGGAACTTTATGTATTTGCATTTTTTTCTAGCTGTAGAGAGGGTAAATAGTGCTGAGTTGTATCATATTTATTAATTTTAAATTTACATTTAAAATGCAAAAATTAAATCTTCAAATCGTTTAATAGCATTTGTTGTTGAATTTTGAAAATATGTTTTTTTTACATAAATTTGTATCTAAACAATGTTTATCAGTTTTTACAGTAAAATATACATTTTTAATATAACTTTTTCATGTCATTTTTTAAATTGTTATGACATTCTATGTATTTTTTACATATTTTTAGAACATCAAGTTCCGGGCTCAAATAATTAGGTACCTACATTTATTATTAAGTGAGAAATAAATAAATTATATATGCAGTACGCAGTATGATATTATAATATGCAAAAAATAAAAATAAAATACAACTCCTCTGTTACAGACATCATATTGATATTGTACACGTCTGCGTTGTATCTAACAATCAATCGAATTATGGAATAACGAATACTATAGAACACTTAAAGTATAATAACCAAACATGAAAAATATAATCATTAGATTAAGGATGCTACCATTTGGAAAGAAACACAGTAAATAGGACCATGTAGATACAAAATAAATAATTTTTCAGAAACAAATGTGTTTATCCGTTACTACATATTATCGGAAATATTCAGAATCTCTTGATTCACTGGAAAACGCATATAGTACATGATATTATTCAATAGAGTTTTATTGAGATAAAAGCAACTCTACGCATACAGTTCGTTAAAAATTGATACAATTAACAGACATTAAAACTTATACTTAGTGAAATTTTAAGATTACTACCTAACCAAAAAGTACCTATACCCAATAATATTCCATAAAATGTGTTCAGGTAAGTTTATTACTTTTATAAAAATAATAACGACCTTCATTATATCACTATATTTACCTATTTATATTATTTAAATGTACGAAACCACTACCCTAACCTAACCTTTGTATGTACACCAAACTGATCTTAGAACAGTAATAACATAGGTATATTCCATCATAGTTGAATATTTTCGATTATTCGGTTGAATGTTAATTACAATATAATCGACGTCATGGATATAACTCTCGCGACGACAACTTAACGAGCCAACTTGAGAATTTGGATAGTCATGGACGGTGGAAAAGTTCACCAGTCAAAAGTTTTGATACGTCTATGCTCGGCTATACATAGTCTGCATAATAGTCTACATAATCTGCTGATTTCTCATACATAAACAGTTGAAACTGGTCGTATATTTTGTTTCCTCCAGGACTCGGTACACACTTCTAATTCACACTGTGCAATAAACCCCTCTTACAGGGTATATTACGTACTTCTTGAGATAATTGCTGACAATAATTATTATAGTCTTAACTACAATGGATCGTAGTTGTCGAAATAATGATTGTTGAGATTACTTCATGCGTAGTTTTGAGAAGAACTAATGGTTTGTATTAGATTACTAGCTATCCCACCCGGCGTATTAGATTTGTTTTTTTTATAATATGCCATATTTTTACTAATTTTAATAATACCTAGTAATAAAATATTACGTAACTAATGACAACCATTTAAATAAACAAAAAATATGCATGTGTGAGCATGGATTTAGCTAATGATAGGGGTTTAAAAAATAAGCTATAAACAGTATAAACACCCTCAAATTATCCATGAGTCTATATCGATATAACTTTTATTGAAAACGTTCCAGCCGTTCTCGAGTGATGTGATTACCAAAAAACAGTATTTAATTTTTATTTTACAGATTTAATATTATTTCTACTATAACATAAATTAAGATTTAAATAAATTATAATTATTGTTTATTTTTAGATATTTAATTTACTTAAATTTCAGTTAGCTACACTACCTTCCTAATTTTTTTCCATTTTTATAAAAATATATAACTAGTTTTTTGTTTTAATCAAAGCGTGATTTATTATGACTATATATTTCCATTGTTGAAGTTGAAATTTCGCAGCAAAATTAATTCCAGTTTTTTAGCTTATTTTGTTAGGACTTTCAACAAAATGTAAGTCAGAAATTATTATTGTAATATATTATACTAGTTTTGAAGCTTTAAACTGTTATAATTTATATACTGTCTATTTCTAGCTTATATTTATAAATCACGCTTTTTATGTTATTTATAGAAGTATATGTTTTACATATATTTAATTTACATTTCTAATTAGTTGTCTTTATTATATTTTAAACCTGTTGTCAATGAATCTATATAGACTTGAAATCCTTGATAATTCATATTTTTTTCTTGTCCATAAAAGTTATATTTTATGTAGTTATATTATAAGTTATAACACTAAAAATTAATTTTTATCTTTATTGAGAATTCAGACAAAACCATTTAAAAGACAACATAGGCACTTGTAGACTTGAGTATTTCAAATGCAGTTATGAAAATAACATAAAGTAATTTTATGTACCTACTATATTAAACGACTACCATTTCATATGTATAATATATAAGTTATTATGCAAATTTTTTTTTTCGTTTTATTTATAACTTTATTAGTTATATTCAAATAGAGAACATGGATATATAAAATCCATATAATACCTATATACCTCTATTAATGTTATGATTAACAATAAGTTTATGTTTTTTATAAATATTTAACAAATATAATAAGCTATACCAAATACAATCAATATTAATTGGTGAATAAACCGGTATCATACGACATATAATATGTAAAGTAAATAATTAAGGTTAGGTACATTAATAATTAATACACAATTCCGTATCAATGGTCATTAATTTTTAACTAGTTTATTCGTTTAAAACATCGTGTTTCGGGACCTACCAATAATTTACAGTTAGCTGTGTTTTTGTTCAAAAACTAGTAATTCGGTATTTCGGTATTTAAGTCACATGATAGTTGGATATCCCATGTCTCCATTAATACTGATAACAACAGGATTACGGTAGTAACCAGTCAAAATAGTTTGTTAGTAATATAAAATACTATTAAATATAGAAGATGAAAACTACTAAATAGTCCTTTTGGTATATATTTTGCAATACATTTATTAAACCGTACCTAGAGGTGCAACTGCGCAAGTAGGTACTACACACATTTTCTAAAGGGATAAAATATCGTATAATATATAATATAAACTGAATATTCACAAAAATTAATTGCTTACAGTTCAATAGTATATACCCACCTATAATTCGCTTACTTTATTAAGACTATAATCTTGTTTGATATTTTAAATGTACTAGTTGTAATATGTTCGTGTTATATAATTGTAAGGCTATCATAGTATTACTAGAAGCTAATCATTTTTTTTTTTTAAAAAAGAAACTTCCAAAATAATAATTTTAAATAACTGGATTCCCAGTCACTCTCAAATAAATTAAAATGGACACGTTTATTAGGTTGCCATAAGTGTAATTATATCCACACAACCATCTCGTTTTCAAATTGTCATACTCAGAAATATACTAACCCTAATAAAAAAAAAACAGTTTACTCTTACATGGTACCAGCAACAGTTGTCTCATATTCTCATCCTCCAAACTTCATGAAATCTAGCAAAATATCAATCATTGGTCCTTCTCTCTTGGGGTGTCTAGAAAGTTTGAAGTAATTATCACCAGCACTGTACAACTATAGTTTCAATGCCAAAAGAGAGCACCCAAATATGTTGCTCGTTTGTGATTTATACCAACATAAACAAACATATCTTCACTAACTACCAATTAGGTACTACCATAATTAATAATCTATGCGTCTGTGATTCCACAATCATTTGCTGAATTGCTCAATTATAGGACTTCAACTTTATCTCCACCATTATCAAATTAAGTGTCACTGACAGTTTACAAAACAAAATATACCTTAAGTATTCTAAATCTTCATTAAGTAGTTTATATAATTGTATATATGCATTATGCATACTCGTATGTTAATGGTATACGTCGAATGTATATTTTTTTACTTTATTCAAATATTGTCTATTTGCATATAAATTATAAATATCTGTGAATCATTCCAATGGCCCTAGTGTCGAGGATAACTTTAAATAATAAAAAATGTTTTTATAGATATTCTCAAATGGAATATGTATTAGGTATAATTATTAACTTTATGATTGTTGTACAGCTTCAGTAATATATTTTAAATATGCTTTTTGTAAACTTAAAACAGCAGGAATCATTGTGATTTATGTATTCCAATATATTTTTCTAGAAATAAAATTGTTGTTACTAAATTAGTATTAATAATTAATATTATATAGTAAATTATAGTAAATACCTATAACTTATAGAAACAAAATTTTGTGAACTTTATATTAGCTTCAGATTTTCAATTTGTTTTTTGCTTGGTTTAATTGTATCAAAAACTACTTTATCCGAGGGAAGCTGAGTGCTGGTTGTTAATAATTTATATTGTTTTTACTTTTTAACAATATTTTAGAGAAACTGCATTAATAATTAATTTGAATAAAATCATGAATAATGATAAATGATTAAATATTTACTAGTATAGTATTTAGTATTTATAGTATTTACTAGTATGAATCTAGAAGTCCTATATTGGTCAAATATATTATTTGTTCATGTAATTTACCTACTATAATTTTGTTAATTTTGTTGATGTATGAATGTTTGATACCGACAATATTATTATTAGCGATAATTGTGGTATTTTTTTTTTTTATAATTCGTAATATTTTAAATTTATTAGTATAAATTGTATTTGAAAAAATTGAACAGTTTTATAGGACACCTAAACGCTACAATATAAAACAATTAATAAACTAAAAAAATTTAGTCGTCGTGATAGTCTATAAATAATAAAACTCCAAAAATAGTTTCTCGTCACACCAGACCTGAATATAATGATAGTATAGCAGTTTGAGTATTTAAAATTAAGAAAATATCTAAGAACATCAAGGCCTGGAGGTTTTGGAATATGTAGTAAATAGATTGATGATAGCATGTAGCCAAAGATAGATTTATTCTGATCAGTGAAGTTGACAATGATGATTGATGAACAAAATATCATAAAAAAAAAGAAGAAAAATTAACTTACGTATAATAAATTAGTAAATAGAATTCACTGCATTATATTTTTTGGTGAATAGCATAAAAGAAGGTGGTAGGTATACCATTATTTATGGACGGTTCACGCTTATTTCAAAAATGTCTTGACAAATTATTTTCCCAGTGAAACAGTTTAACAACAAAGTCATTGTCCTACAAACTAAATTATCAATAAAAATCAAGTGTTATATAAATTACAGTTCATAGATGATAGTTCATATTCCCTGCATACCAGGCACCAAGATTACATATATTAATGCGCGGGGGAGTTAATATTAGCCAAACTTGTTAGTCTCGATGATCACCAAAGAGGGTTTAACTGGTTATAATATACAAAATTTAAAATCAATCATGCTATGCAATAATTGTTGAATATTGTTCGTTTATATTGTATAACAGTAGGTATAAAAACCAAGGGCTTAAAAAAACAAACAAAAATAAAATGAAGTTGTATTGGACTGTTAAAGAATGATGTTTTAAATAATAATTATTCACAATTTATATTTTAGATTTTGAGCTGATCTATAAATGCATTGATTTTACAATGATGTGTGTGTTTTTATTTTTATTATTTGTGTCTTTGTACTTACACGATAAAAAGTCGAAATAATCCTTCAATTTTCAACTTCAGTATCTTTTTCGATGGGAAACTGATTCTAGTTGATGTATTGAGAAGGACAAAATTTAAAATTAACAGTAGTTTTCAAAAGCGCCTGGAAAAACAATAAAAAATTTAAGGAAATACCTGAATTTTTACTCAAATTTTTTTTGTTAATATCGGTTTTGTTTTTGGGTGTAACTCTAAAACAAATAACCGTCGACATTTGAGATTTATATCATATGTTTATTTTATTAATTCCTATATACTTGATAAAATTTTCAAAATATTTTTACTCGTTTTGAGCTGTTTACGGATATTATTCATTTTCATTTAGTTTTTTTTTCTTTAAATTTGAATAAAATTGTGTTTGTTGGCACAAAAACCGTGAAGATTTAATGCAATGCTATTTATATACTGTTACAATAGTTGAAAATATTACAGTTGAAAAATATTAAAAATACATTGTCACAATTTATTTTTTTTAAGCATTTAAAGTTAAACTACGACAAAATTTATCAAATTCAAAATTTGAAAATGATTTGTAGTTAATAATGAATAAGATGTTTAACTATAATAGCTAAGGATTTAAAATGTAAAACAAGGTTTCACATATTAAGTAGGTTATTTTGTAACCAAAAAATGTGAAAAAGCAGTTTTTTTATAGATATATTATTTTCAAATTTGGACGAAACTACAAGAATAACGATTTTAGTTATTTTTAGGGTTTCGTACGGTAAAACGGAAGCCTATTACTAAGGCTTCGCTATCCGTCCATCCGTCGGTCACCAGGCTCTATCTCATGAACTATGAAAGTTAGAAAGTTAAAATTTTCACAGATTATGTATATCTATGGCTGCTATAACAACAAATTTTAAAAAGGTGCTCTGCTGTACAGTAGGTTACAAGTGGATCACTGTATAATGGATGGTATTAAATTTGAATTCAATGATATATTATCATTGTATAATAAAAACGATTCTGAGCGGAGACGGGAGTCTAGGTATAAGAGATATTATATACTTATCTATTTTATTAAAAAAAATTGTCCTATAAAAGGTACCTATAATAAATTCCAAATTAATCATATCACAATTTCCATTAGGTACTTACAATACATTATACATCAACAACAAACCCTGATACTATCATGGATATATAATAGTGTACTTTAGAAGTTTCAAGTACCCACGAATGATATACAATCACAACAAAATAACTAATAAAATAGTTATTCTAGGTTTTTTATTATGTAATTTCGTACAAATTTGAACTTAAAATGGCTATAAAAATAAACCATGTCTATGTATTTTTTAGATTTTTTGATAACAGAATAAACTACTTACGTGGAATCTTTTTTTAAATTTTCAATCCTTAGATATAAAAGTTGAACATTTTATACATTTTTAACTACAAAATAATTATTCAATTTTAAATTTAATACATTTTGTCAAAATTCGATCTTTAAATGCTTATAAAAAAAAACTGTGACTAAGGATTTTTAATATTTTTCATCTGCCTTTGAAATAATGTACTAGGAGCTTTCTATTAAATTTTCAAACTTTTTTAACCAACAAATAAAATTTTATTGATATGTTTAGAAAAAAAACTAAAAAAAAATGGAAAATTAAAATGTTCCTAAACAGTTATACAGAATATTTTGAAAATGTAATCGTGTATAAAAAATGCAAATATAAACAACCAGTGAATTTTTCATGTATGTACGTTCATTTGCTTTAGAGTTACACCAAAAACCAAAATCGATTTTTTGGAAAACCGATTTTGCGTAAAAATTCCCGTTTTCCTTAATTTTTATGTTGTTTTTCCCTTGCTCGTGAAAACTATTGTGAATTTCAAAATTTGACCTCCCGAAGCACCAACTAGATTCACTTCCCCATCGAAGAAGATACTGTTGAAGAAAATCGAAGCAGTTTTACTGCCCCAAACCGTGATGACAGATACAAAAATAAATTAAAAATTAAAAAAAAACACACATCATTGTAAAATCAATACATTCATCGTTCCATTCAGAATCTAAAATCCTAAAATATGTAATATAAGCAGTGTTGCCAAAATGTTTATAGATGATGGTACCGCGGAACCCTTCGTGCGCGAGTCCGACTCGCACTTGTTTTGTTATTGTATAATATTATATTATATTAATTCAACTTACCAGCGAATGTATTAATAATAAGTAAGTACCTAATAACAATTTAAAAATAATATAAAATATCCTAGACTGACAAACCGTCTTCGCTCAGAATCGTTTTTCACTTTTTCGTATACAAAGATATTATATAATTTAATTCAAACGTAATACCATCTATTACAGTGAACAACTTGTTAACCTACTGTACAGCAGAGCGACATCCATTTGTCTGCTTTTTAATATTTATACCTTCTAAATATTTATATATTATTTAATCAATAAATATATTATTACCATTTACATAAACATCTAAAAAAAAGACGTCAGTAAAATAACACAACGTTGTAACTTTTCATTTATTAGTTTATTAATATACCTAATGTGTATATACAACTTTACTAAAAATAATAAACAAAATGTTTTATAAAATAACAAACAATTATTGAAGTAGTAAAATTCAACAATTATAAGTAAAGAACAACATCCATTCAAATTAAAAATATAAATTCAAATTATTTAGGTTAGGTATAGGTGTCACGGCAAGTTAATAAAGAATAATAATTGTATATATAAGATACTGCAGAATAATAACTAACACAATTGTACGTAATTGAAATGTTAAATTAGAAAATTGTATCTACTAATAATTAAATTAAAATACTCTATGTAGTTACATTAAAGGTTCAACATTTATAAAAATATTGAATTAAATGTTGTCAAATGTATCATTGATATATATATATATATTTGATTTTATTAAAAAAGAATTTTATGATTTCTATTTTAAGTGCAGTACACAATTCAACGAGATAAGAATTGAATTGAAAATATTGTTGAGACAAAATATGAAATAATATTGTTATAATCATTTTTTTAATAAAGAAACATTTGTATGAAAGTACCTACTTATTTATATACCTAATTAAATTCACTTTAAATTTACAATCTGAACGATTTGATCAACTATAATGTCATATTATATTATAAACAAATCGGCTGAATCGATTTTAAGGTTAATTATACTTGTTAAACTTAAATCGTGTCGTGTCCAATTACTACCTACGAGTATTTGACACCCGATTGAAATTCTAGCAGTCCGAATTCATTATGAACTTTTCAACAAACTTTTCTGTACTTAATTGAATAACGTATATAAAAATTGTCTATTTGTATTGTCAAAATATTAAATTACTATTGTTCAAGAAATAGTACCTACTAGTTGACTAGTTTTTTTCGTTGTTTAGTCTGTAAGATGTGTCACGTTGTACTAACGATACTATCGCCGATTCTTCGATAACACGTTCGCAATATTTACCCGAGGCCGTATATCTCAAATTTCGTTTCCGAAAGTGTCACTTGATCTCCCCCCTAGAGTCCTAGTTTTTTACAGACGCACAATGTATTGAATTTCAATTATGTATCAACGGGTAACTAAACGTTCAGTTAAAGAGGAGTCAGTGAGACGATCACCGCTCGCTGTACAAATATTTTTTATTGAATTTTAAGCTTTTATATTGTGTGATTACAAATATCCAATACAAATTGAAAACTACATTTTTTTTCCATTGACATTATCGTTTAAACTAAACTGTATTAAAGTAACCAGCAATGTTTTTAGGTGTAAAATTATTTTAGTCAGCACCTATATACCCACATATTGTATACAAATGGATATTCAAGGATATCGAATCCACATAACAATTCCGTTACCAAGATACGTGATACATTTGTTAGTTATTTCCGCACTGTCTTTGAGAGGCCCCTCACGCCATGCCGTCAGACTACATTATAATATTCCACACTGAGACCGTTTCTACTTCTGTAATCAGAGCCCAACTTATAGGGGGGGTCTAATGGGGCTGCAGCTCCAGGCCCCGGAATAATTAGGGGCACTCGTATATGACTGTTATACGACAGTCATAATCATATACGTTTTATTTAAAC
The DNA here is from genome assembly GCA_949089665.1 of Macrosiphum euphorbiae. Lineage (NCBI taxonomy): Eukaryota > Metazoa > Arthropoda > Insecta > Hemiptera > Aphididae > Macrosiphum > Macrosiphum euphorbiae. Next base: position 82,732,298 of record CARXXK010000001.1, read on the forward strand.
CGGAATTTATAATTTAGGTTCAGGGGACTCATCAAAAAATTAGACCCAGGCTCCAAAGTTCCTAAGTAGTACTCTGATTATAATATAAGTTCGCACCACGCGTTTTTCGATCGTAAAATTCTATATTATACATCAATGCTCGACAAATCACTGTCTTCAGACAATTATTATGACGTGCGGGTAGGTGGCCAGCTGCGGGTTGGTTTACATCTGCGCCGCGTGGGACGGCGATAAAGTTTTCATTAGTAATCCCACATCGCGCCACCGAGACAAAATGTGATTGATGTATTCGGATTTCCGAGTGTTTAACACACACGAGCACACACGCGCACACACACACGCACACACACACACAAATGCACATACGTGTGAGCTCTAACTTAATATTATGTGTACACAAGTTCCACCCACCGCAACAGTATATTACGAGCAGGTAAGGTGTGATTTTCTCTACGCGAGTTCGAACACGATTATTATATACATAATATATAGGTATAAAATAACGGTGAACGGGATTCCGTTTCGACAGAGGCTGATGTTTGTCGCCACTGCCACAGTAACTCAGAGGCTTGTACCCGTCACGCCGACCCACCCTCACCCATACAATATAGGTATGTGCACTGCACCGGTGTCCCGGCGTGGGTTTATTTTTATATAAAAGCGATTTCTCGATGGAGAAAATTTGATAAAACCGCGACAGTCTCTTCCGATACACGGCCGGATGTGATTAATGTAAAATACTTTATTTATATTTTTTATTCCAATTTGGATATTTTTCTAGGAAACATCATGCAAAAATCAAATCGTTCTCGTTACTCGTTAGACGTCATTACGACTGCACCTATGTATATCTAATATATAAAATTCTCGTGTCACAATAACATACTCCTCCGAAACGGCTTGACCGATTTTTATGAAATTTTATATGCATACTCAGTAGGTCTGAGAATCGGCTACTATCTATTTTTCATACCCCTAAGTGATAAGGGTTGTCCAGAAAAAAATAAAAATAATATAAATAATTAAATAATAGTGTATTATAATATATTGGTTGCTATTGGTTAATCGGGCATGTTTGTTGATTTGTATTATTATTTTTTTTGTCAATATATATTATATATATATATATATATATATATAATATCTATACTATTATAGAAAGAGGAGTCGTTAGTCACCGTTGTCGAAAGTAATCTCTGGAACTACTGAACTGATTTCGAAAATTCTTTCACCAATAGAAAGCCACGTTCTTTGTGAGTGTCATAGGCTAATTTAAAAATGGAATTGATCACCCCTGGTAGGCGCTAAAACGAGAATTTTGAGATTTACGATAGAAATTGTAGTTTAGTTTAATGGTTGCTATGGGTTATAGGAGTTGAGAATAATATTTATTTATTAATATATTTTTTTAATTTGAATATATTTTATGGAGCGTCTCAATCTCATTCGTTTCAATCAGTCGAAGTTACGATCAGACGAGTACATTCACTTGCGTAACGCCATCGCTACTGAAGCAGACGCGGCCAACATTGTTCGTTTGACCATTTATATATATAAAAATGAATGTTTGTGTGTAGATAGACCTCTGGGTAGAAGATATGCTCATTTAAAAAGGGTTAAATTTGTTATTTTTTTATTCACTAGATTTTTGTTCGGTTGGGTTAGGATTTTGTATTAATTGATTAGATTAATCCACCATAGGTGGAATACGACATATTTGATTTAACTTTGATACTTTAGAGTTAAATCATATATTCATATACTTACGTACAAACAGCACGGGGTCCGCGATCTACCACAGGTAGATTGCATACCTGATAATATACTGCTGTGAATTAGAATTTTTATTCAGGGCAACAGAAAAGTTAAGATAAATCTAGAACATCATACCCCGATTATTAAATAACACATTGAACAAAGTTTGAATCATATACAGTTTGTACATTTAACGGGTATAGAAGTGCCCGGGATCAGCTAGTATTTATATACAAGACATGGAGGGATAATACATCATAATAATAGTTGTTCTATCATGCATATTATACATATATATATATATATATTGTATATATAGGCTAATTATAGTAATAATATTTATATAATATATTATAGTTTACAGTTGACCGTTTACAGCCATTAGGTATTGATAGATTAATATTAATGACTTCAATTTTCAAATCATCATAGTCACCATGGATCTTTTATTCTTAGAGAACAATATTGAATAACTCAAAAACTACCCATACAAATTTTGATTGTAATACGTCAACAATTTCAGAAAAATTATTCACTATATAATTTACAGTTGAAAAGAGGTAATCTCATTTGAAAAACAGAAGTTTGTATCTCCACAAGACACTCTTGAAGTAGTAAAAAAACCCCAAGAATTTGAAAATATAATCTTAAAGTATTTAGTTTATTTAAAAATTCCACAAATCAGATTTTAAAAAACTGCATTATTTAAGAAAAAAGGGTGAATGCTTGGTGAATCACCCTGTACGTATAATAATAAATAACATAATAATTTTTATGAAAGTCGATTACTTAAGAGTATATTTGCGGTAAGGAGGTCAGTGTATAATATAATTTAGGTACCTATATACAAAATATATTTTCAGTAGGTATAGGTACTGTTGTAAATTCATTAGTTTAAATATTCAGATAGATTAATATTGCATGTAAATGGCCCTTAAAAAAAAATCTAAAACGTTTAAAAGTTAAATTCAAATCCTATATATACAATATACTCTAAATAGGTGTATATCAGTCTTAGTATACCTACCTCGGTTCACTTGCAAATTGGCGTCAGTATACATAGCTTTGTGAAATAATTCTACCTATATGGGTAACCATAAGTCACGGATTGGATTTAGCACTTGGTATATTTTTTAACATGGTTTAAACTACTTACTCTCTAAACTTTTCTGACATCTCCAAAAACAATCTTTGAGATTTTCGCCAAATTCAATTGAGTATATAATAAATATATATAAGCTACACACATACATTTTTTTAAGATGAAGGTTTCTTTATTCTAGGCCATAAACGCGACAATTTGATGGGTTATTTTCTATCGAAAGAGGTAAATTATAGTTTCCTGCAGGTATCTAAAAAATATTTTCTCAGAAAATATTAAAGTTAAGCTGAATATTATTAATTATTAAGAGTAGTGATCTAATAAATAAGTATAATGATATACTTATACAAAAGTTTTGGAGAGGAAGTATTACTATCATAACCAATATAAATATTACAAATTGAAAATTATAATAGATAAATAAAAAATACTTAGTATATACTTTTTTTAAGGAAGGTTGAACCCCCAGAATACGTGCTTGGAATAAGAAGATAATGTTAGTATACACTCAAAAAAGGTCTTTTTTAAGCACTTGATGAGGCGAGAATTTAAAGCAGAATTCATTAAATATGACTAGGTAAGTAACAAATAACAACTATACAACTCTATTTGGATCAAACAAAAATTAATAATACAAAACGAATAAAGAAAAGGAAAGTACTACAACTGCTCTATATAATTTTGCATTAAAAAAATTATCAAAAGTATTTTATTCTTACAAGGTATTCTCTCGTACAAGGTCAGAACGGAAAAAAAATTTCGGAGGTCCAAAATTTTTTTAATATAAACATTGGACAGTGGACACTATGCGAGCGTTTTTAACTCCCGGTTTCTAAACGCATTTTAATTCAATGCAATAAACTATATTTCAATATTATTAATTTACAAATAATTGTTTGGCTATCTTTATATTTTGGTAAGTAATTTTAGATTCTGAGCGGAGTGAGGGATCTATAGTGGTTTTACAATAGTATTTATTTTTTTTTTATCCTGTATACAAAATTTCTGCCTAAAGGAGTGCTTCAATTTCAACATATCGTATCTTATATTTTAGCAAATTGGATCAAGATGGTACTTTAAAGAGGTCATTTTTCGATTTTCTCAATAGTTATTTAATGCCACTGGAAAAACCACCGAAAAATTACAAAAAACCACTAAAATGGGATTTTAATTCCTAACGCTTTGTTTATCACCATAGTCCATAGAAATGAATAAAAATAACGATTTTAGATATTTTGTTGTAATTTATAATATTAATTAAACTTACAGGCTTTATAAAATATAATAATAATATAAAATATCTAGACTGACAAACCGTCTCCGTTCAGAATCGTTTTTCGTATTCAATGATAATATTATGATATCATTAAATTCAAGTTTAATACAATCCATTATACAGTGACCCACTTGTAAGCTACTGTACAGCAGAGCGACATCCACTTACCAGTTTTTTTTTATTATTGAGTACTGTGAATCCTATAAGGAATAATCATTTCTTAATATTTTTTTATACAAGCTAGTATGAAATTATCTGGAATAGAAACGTGGTTATAAAATCTTAATACAAATCATATTATCTAATTATGTACTGGTAACTAATAGACGGTCGGACAGACACAACGAGGACATAAGATGTTCTAAACTTATGTTTAGAAACCTAAAACTCACTACTCTCGTTATCACTGATTTAACGAAAATATAAAATTATTCTTAATACCATAATCAATAAACAATATGCATTGTTAATTTGTTTCTACTTTTAAAAATGTTCGGGGACCCCTGGACCCCTCTACCAGTTAACCCCTTCTTTGTTTATAGTATGATTTATTGGTAGCATACTACTTGCGTCCAAAATTATTATCATTAGGTGAATAATTACGACCTACAAATAACAATTCAAATAGGGTCATAGTCTATATAATCGATATCAAAATTTAAGTAAAAAAAACACATTGATGTTTATTTTAATTTATAATATAGAAGTATAAGTAATAAGTAAGTTAGGCATACAATTCAAAATATTAAGAAATGCATGTATTTTACATTTTGTCATGATAATAATAACTATAGATCAATTCAAATATAGTATATAATATAATTCAAAATAATAAAAAAATACATATGTTATGATAATAACTTTTCCATGATATTTATGGTAATAATTATAATATTGTAATAATAATAATTAGGTATAGTTCAAGAATATATACTTGGAGCTTTATATTGGTTGAAATTTAAATGAAACGTTTATTATAAAATTTAATTTTCACATTTATTATTGCTTAACGTTTTATGATATTCGAACTTATAACATAATAATTAATTACATAAAATCCATCATTCATGACCAATTTAGAACTACACATTTTTTCTATAGCTCAAAAAAATTCGTATTTTTTTGAATTTAATGAGTGGTAATTGTATAGAAACAACTTACTATTAGTCTAATAAGACGAATCTTACCGAATAAAAGTAAAATGTGAAAATATAATGCGAGTACTTGAGTAAAATACAAAATATTATCTATATAATTGCTATATTATCTTGTTGAATCTAACAACCAACAAGTTGTATATTATATATATACAATATGTTTCCTTACCTTCTTCATATCATTTAATACCCTAATAGGTTATTAATATAAATTATAATATAGGTACTATCATAATGTACCTAATTATTATGATACGAACGATTTTTAAGGGGTCGGCTTTAGGAAATATTCTATATTAATTAATATGTGGTTTTCTGCGGAGCTATAGTCACACCTGATAGTACCTAATCGATCGAAAATATAAGTGATTGTAACTAATTTGAATTTTTTTGATATTTAATAATAAGTACTATACTATTAATAAATTACATAGGTATGATTATGAAATGCTTTACACAAATCGTTTAATAATAAAATATAATAATTTGGGTATATAATATTATATTTGATATTTTTCATTAAATATGTATTCATAACAAATATCTAGATAACTGATACATTACAGTAGATAAGGTAGATACTGAAGTTTAGATAAATAATTAACTGTTAGTTTTTTTCTTTCTACTTATTAATGTCTCAAAACTCAATACTGATTATACCTGACAAAAATAATGTATCTTTCTTTAACTTCTTGTTTTTGTTTTACCTTATACTGTTATAACTTGTAAGGAATAGCTTTGTTGAACTGTAAAATACTTTTTTTCCTACATTATAAATGTATAACTTTTGTTTACAAAATTATAAAATTTTTTTTAATTTATAGTTAAAATATATATTTTTCATAATACTCGTGTTTTATTATTTTACTTTATAAATATAACGTCATCATCCGTTACTCCAATATTAAACGTAACATAAATTATTGTTCTGAAAGAATCTAAGAAAATCGTTTGTTTTTGTGTAACTCAAACCTGTCACGTTTAGTTTGATTGAGATATAAAAAAATACCATTCCTTTACAAAATATTGAAAACTTGGACCTATACAAGTGAAAACCTCTATATATATATACCTTTCCGGTACGTTTGGTTTTCAGGGTCCCTTTTGTTTCCGCTCGAAACTCTGCAGACACCGGATGTTCGAATGTACTCGTATAGCATTGAAATCTCGACGATTCTGAGTATTATCCACCTCCTAAAATATACGGTCGTACGTAAGAAAAAAGTCTGGCAGCTTGTCAATTACCAAGGTAGATACTCTAAATTAGCCATGCACAGCCACAGCGCATATAGAACCGTAGTTTCTGAGAGTACGTAAACATATATAAACGACAGAATTAGCAGGTACCTATTTCGTTTGATGGTAAGGTTAGTCGAATATCCGATTATTATCATTGACTAGAGTTTGAATTTAAATACAGTTATCAGTGCCCAGATTTATGCGTGCATTTCGAATTGGCTAATTTGACTCACAAATCGAGCCCCGCTGCCCGGCATGGAAATAAAGCTTCGGGTTTTTATTACGCTTATTAATTACGTTTAATTTACGATAGTCTATATATAGTGATGAACTTGGTATATATATTTTTTTTATTAATTAATTCACGCGGTCCCTTTAATCCCGCGGTACTGAAACAAAAAGTGAAAACTGTTGGTGAAAACTACGCCCAGTATCCGTTGTTGTTGTTGTTGTTGTTGTTGTCAGTTGAAACCGTATATACAGTTTTTGATATACTGCACGTCTGCACAGTTAATATACGGCGATGGTAATTTTCAAAGTATTGAAAACGTGTCTTTGGCATAAGAGAAATTCGATGAAACTACTTCCTATCAACATTTAAAAAAGTATTTTTCCTTTTACACATTACATTGTTAAAATCTCGATTTTGAAAATATACATAATGTACGTTTGCGATTTTGCTAACATATATTATTCAGACATAAGATCTGTTATTTTAGTAGAGTTAAAAATTCGTTAAGCTCAATATATTAGACTGCATTTTTTTTTTATTGGAGAACTAAATTTTTTGTAATAAGACGTGTATCTAGATTTTTTTTTAATCATAAAATAAATAATAAATTATGCCTAACACTAACTGTTTAAAAAAATATGTTTTAATATAATATATTGCGAAAATGCTATATGGTTAATTTTAAAAGATTTTAAAAATTCCGAACACACATCACACAGCATTTAATAATAGGAATAGGAAGATGTTTTTATTTTCAGAACTACCTACTTAAAATAAAGATTCGTCTTATTCCTTTTTATATACCTAACAACAATTAGTTTTATAGTTATATGTAATGTAAATTGTAAACATGTTGTGTAATTCACACGTGACAAATAAAATTATCAAGCCAATATTGATACTTGAACCATGTAAACGCTCTATGAAGTATGAATAATAAATTATTTAATGTACCTACTTACCTACATTGTGTATAATATAATCCCATGTAGTAAAAATATATTTTCTTAAATTTCAAAAATCTTTAGCCAGATAATTCACAAGAAATAACCATATATTAGGACATTAGGTGTATGAAGTCATTAATTTAAAATCTCAAATATAATCAAATAATTCGTTTTAATTAAAAAATAATAATATCACGAATTATCGTTATTATTTTTCAATATGGTTTGTTTTGGAGGTGATTTCACCTTATATAGTTCGTCAGATTATACAATTTAAAAGTAAATTTACACTACAATATTGATATTTATCATGAAATGTTTATTTATTTGTAATACCTACGGAATATAACTAATTGGATAATTCAAATAAAATATGTGTATGCAGTTTCTAATTGATTATACAGTATTACACTGTTCAATAAGTTATTCACTTACCTACACATAGGTACATAAAAACATCATGCAGTTTATTAAATATTTTACCTGCCTATATTTTTAATATTAACTAAAGCTGATCAATATTTATATAGTTTTTATGTCATTTTTAACAATGTAACATGTTTCATTCATAATCGTAGCTTTTGTGTTCGCAATCTTTTTTTTATTCAGGTGTTAGTCATTTATATAATGTATGTATTTTAATTAATATTGATGAAACCTCAATACACGTACATGATACATATTTATTTTATGCAACACGAATTCAAGCAATGGTTAAAGCCGACAATTTTGAATCAAATGTTTCCAACCGAACAACTCCAATGTTCAATGAAATGGGAATGATCGGGTAATTGGATTTGTGGTGGAATTTTTTAAAGGGTCATCTTTGATTTTTTTACCAGCCATATGTGCCCCATGTATTATTCAACTTGGCGCGCAGACTTTGGTTTGTAAATAAATAAATCACACTTGACACATACACATTTGTTTTTCAGAAAAAAGATACGATCAAATGCGAATAATAATTTAAATTTTGGTTAATTAAAACTTGTTATAAGCTAATACTCGGATTTTGGGATAAAAAAAAAGATTAAAAATAATACAGGTATGTTATATAGGTACGAGTACCCACACTATCGAATTAAAAAATATGAAAAAACCTAAATGCTTAAAATATTGTTTACTCTTACATGGAAATGATAATTCAAATTTACATCAGTTATTAATATTTTTATAATAGAATATCAAAAATAAACGAACTTACAATTTAACTTTTACATCTAAAAAAAAATCCCAAATGCCACTGCACATCATTTTCCATTGGACCCAGTTCAGCCATCATCATTAACATACCTACTTGAAGGATTTTAAAAACAACAGCAAACCACTAATCACTCATCTCACTTCCACTTCCGCACTAGTAATTAATAAATAATACACTCGTTTCATAATTACTGTAATAACAATCATTAGAACCACTAATTAATTTCATATAATATTATTGTTTTATCATAAATTTTTTATTTATTTATATTATTATTATTATTATTATTATTATTTTCATTATAATAATAATTATTAATATATATTCTTTTTTTTTACTAAAGAAATTATGGCAGCAACTATTATATTAACCATTTATTATAAATTTAATAAATTGTTGGGTAGTAATATTATTTTTCTAATAAGAACACATTTAATATTATATTATTCCCTATATGGTAACGGATAACATCATTTTTGAGAAAAATTGGAAAAAATTATCTTATAAATACTTGTACACTATATATAATATTAAAACAACAATAGTAAACATTTGTTTAACCCCTTCATGCATACATTTTTAATTTTTTCCGAAAAAAGTTGTACTTTTGTAAAAAATACATCAGGATAATGGGAAAAATATTTAAAAAAAATATTCAAGTTAAGCTTCCCCTAAAAGTTGTTTAAATTTAAGTTTGTGCCAAATATAGTGTCAAGTCGTCTACTGTCTAGTTATTTTTTAAATCCAAAAATGTTTATGAACAGAATAACAAATGATTTCCATCCACTCGTAAATCCTTTTTTATAATATTTACCAAGATAAAATGTACGAGTATTTACACTGATGTCTTTCAACTCATTGAAATAATTTTAAACTATGAATTTAACAAATCCATTGATTAAGTATTAAATAATAAATTAATGATATATCACACGTCACTTTGTGTATAAATGTATGTTATACGTGTTCAATAAAACTTTTCAATATTATAAAGACTTATATATATTTTTTTTTAATTTTATATTAATTTTAACATATAAAGGAAGGAATACAAATTTAATTTAAACAACCATATTCAAAAATAATGTATTTTTTTTTTTTTAATTGCATAGACTAATTATTACTATCGAAGAAATGAAAATAAAATGAATACAGCTCTATTAAAAATTAAACAAATATAATGGAATAAAATCAGTTTTTTTGCAAAGAAAAGCCATTTCATTTTGTATTCCAATTTCTCATTCAATAATAGTAGGTAACACTTTGTTTATTTGATAAAAAAAATTAATATAAAACCTTAATTTAGATTTTGAACGAAGTATTGAATAAATAATTTTACAACTATGTATTTTATTGAGTTATTGTAGCCTGTAAGAACCATAGAAATATAGAAATAAATATTATAGAATAATAGTTTATAACAAAAGAAAAATGGTAGCCCTCCAGTAACGAAAATACGATAACTATACATTTATACACTTTGACAATATTTATAGTCACTACGACTGTAGTTACTTTGAAGCAAATAAATTATTATATTCAGCATTTTTTATACAGTAACGCTGAACATGTATACGCTTAACCCCCTAATTTAAATAATATGTGCTTATGGAATACTACATGTCTATATATACTATATACTTTAAGTCTATAAACAATGAAATACTATTTAGCGCATGATTGAATCATTCAATCGTCTTTCCATAATTTGACACCTATACCTACCACTATATTTTATAAGATTTTTTTTTAGTTTTTAGATAAGCATAATATGATACAGAGAAAAAATAAAAACATGAACAATATTAATAGTAAGTGTGCGTTGTTATAATCTACTATTATACCTATTTAAGAAAAACTTGAATCATTTTCTTAAAATATGTCAATTTGGTAAAATTAAAAAATAACCATAAAAATTGGCTTCATGTTAATAAATTTTCAAAAATACGAAAAATAATAATTTGTAATTTGTATTTACAAACTGTTAGTGTTTCTTATTAAAATTAATATCTTAACAGATGGAACAGATAATCTAAAATCAGCTCAAAAAAAAAATTTGATAGTGTAACTTTGATAAATTTAATATAAGTACTTATGTACTAAGACATTTATATTTTATATGAATACAAATATTATAATAATACTTGTTGGTTTTCACTAATTTAAATATTTGTTCTGTCAGTTATAAAACTCAAACAAAATGTGTTAATTAATCAATTATTTTAACATATAAGCTTCAGGCTGTTAATATTATTAATCAGATAACTTAATGATCTTAATTATTCCAATATATTCACAAACTCGGAGATGTCTTGTTGTGGTGAAACGTAGCTACCAGTTTAATTAAGTTTTAAGTTGAATAGCATACTTAATTTGAGATTGGAGTAAAAAATTAGGTCGTTGAAAAAGTTATTACTTTTGAATAATTTTACATTCTTATAATGAACATTTTCCACAGCTGTTATTCATATACTATATTATAAAGCCACACAATTCAAGACAGACTCCTGCAATGATAAATATGTGCCAAGTTAATTTCCCAAAATGTAATGACTGGTCATATTAAATAGTTCTAATAAAAATGAATGATATTCATTTGCCAACTAATTAAATCTAAAACAAATTAAACTCTATAAAAACAATTTAAAACAAATAATATCATAAAATAATTTATTTCCATGTTCTCGAGACTGAATGTCGCCTTTTGTAGGTTTTGTTGTTCGAAAAAAAAATGTATATTATGAATAAAACAGATATTTTTATAATTATTTTAGTGTAGTTGTACGTGTGCGTACATCAGGAACACAATGTAAAGCAAAAAACGTATATGTGTTATGATAAATGTCACCAAAGTACATCGGTTTACTGTGGGATGATATATATATGGCTATATGGTACTTAGGGTACGTCAACAAATTCGTGGAAAAATAATAATTCTCAATTTTACCCAGTTTATCCACGACGACGATATTCACCCTCGTCATGAACAACAAGTTGTCGTTATTCACGTTTATATTATTATTATTTTGCATGAAATGACCCTCGGTGGTCACGCGATTTGTTATGTACGCTACATACTTTTATATATTATTCGCATCACGACCGACGAAAAATCGTGTTTCCGCTTTAAGTCGCGTGAACCAGTGGGTCGAAAGTGAAGTAGAACTTGTGTGTGTGTGTGTGTGTGTGTGTGTGTGTGTGTGTGTGTGTGTGTGTGTGTGTGTGTGTGGCTACTGTAGGTCTGCCTTTGTCAGCCGTTAAATCACTCACGTTCTTTTAATGACTGTCTGAGTACCTAAAATGTACTCAAAATGTATGTTATATGTTTGACCTCTGCAGTTTTCTAGGCACACCACTGTCGTGTAAAAATACGGTCTAAATTCTGTTTTTACGGATTCAAGACTGACATGGGAGATTTGAGGGTTACACGACTTTCGTTTATATTATATGCAGAGTGTTTCTGGGTTTTCCGTACAAACTTTAAGAATTATTTCGCTTCAGTTGTTTGAATATAAAATATATTTTGTAGATGCGAGACATTAATGTATAGCTTTAATTACTTATCGGATACATTTCAAATTGTTATTTAAATGAAAAATTGATTCCTTTACGAGAATTTATGTCCGCTTAAAGCCATATTTTGATTAGTCACGTGATTTTTGAGACTTTCAGAAGCTGGAATATGTTAAATTTAAAATTAAATTATATACTTAAAGCTCTCATAATAATGTCTTTAAAAATACCACTTTCACTTAATGCAATATAGGTTTTTGATTCCACTCGCTAACATGATCAATCAAATTCCAAAGTATTTTAGAGGGAAGCCTCAGATACACTCTGTATAATAGGTACACTCAGGACCGGCTCAAGCGAAAATAGTGAACTAGGCGAAATCAAATTTTGCCGCCCCTAATAATATAATATTATCAGTATTTTGAAAATGCCGCCCTCTTACTAAAGTGCTGCTTATGTGCCGCCCTAGGCGTGGGCCTATGTCACCTACCCCTTGAGCCGGGCCTGGGTACACTTCATACTATCTTTGTTTACGATCAGAGATTCCACTGGTGTGTCCATAATACACATTATTTTTCTTTTACGTAATATTCAGCACATAAATCATGTATCAACAGTTCTTGGTGTGTATAATACTATAATGTATAATAATATGTCTGTGCGTTTACTACGTTTTCCAATGGCCAATTTCATTTCTCATTTTATATGCATTATGATTGAAGTAATGCGGTGTATAATAATAATGTATAATGCTATTATAACGTTATTATTTGCTTTTATTTTATCTTCGAAATATTAGTCACTACAGTATAAAAACCGTTAGACTACTATTTTACCACTATCAAACAATGCAGTATACATAAACTATGACTTTTGTTATGCCTTTCAGTATAAATGTTAATCATTTTAGTCCGACATTTACAAACCACGAAAAAAAAAACAAACATTCAAAAATTACAAATTGTATTTTATTATGATTTGCTTACAAACCATTGAGCTTTAAATCGTTTGATATTTTAAAATTCAGTAATTTATTAACTAGTTGGTCTACACTATATTTATTTGAACGCATATACAACAAATAATAAGAACTTTATAAGAACAATCATCTAAACTATTAATATTTTTATGTAAGTACTTATATAATATTATAATATAATATAATTTTTAAACTATTACAGTAGATGTTTTAGAACGTACTTTAATTTATTCTGAAAATGTGATTATAATATATTATATTAGTTAAAAGTAAATTAAAAGTTTTAATTTTTAGTTTACAATTCATTATATTATATTCAAATTATAGTAGGTAACTTAACATAATAAAACTGAATTACATCGTGAATCAAGATAACGTAATTATTATAGCCATGGAGTATGTTTATTTTTAATTATTAAATCATACACTTAATACATTCAGGAATTATATATAAGCGATATCATATAAAAATAAAACTATAGGAAGTTTTCCAAGAAAAAAAATGTTATTCCTATGTTTCAATAGCATTAGAATAATACAGTTTTAAAAACAAAAAAATTATATAAAATATGCAAAGAGGAAAGTATCTATTAAATTAATAACTCTTCAAGTCAAAATTATTTTTAGTATTAAAAGGGTCAAGTGGATAAAAATATTAGATGACATTATCATTCGGAGAACTCTAGTGGTTATAAAATACAATTTTACTTAATTCATTTTTCAAAATTTGTAAAAATATTAAGCCAAACAAATTCATTCCTCAAGCCATCTTTATATTTGACTAAAAAGTTGATATTTTAATTAAAATATAACAATATAAATACTTAAAATAATAAAAAAATGTAATTTTTGCAATATTTTTAAAAACTATTATAATATTATTGGAAACTATTTTATTTAAATATTCCAAGTAGGCAGTAGTAATGAGATTTTTTTTAATCAAAAATATTAAGAAATTGTAACACAAAAAATAATTATTTTGAATTGTCTCAATATCTTTAAAACTGTATTATATAAGATAGGTAACGTTATTAATTTGCATAAAAAAATTCACTGAAATTCGAAAAAATTAAAAATTAAATAATTAAAATATTGTATTTGTGATTTTCTAAATGTTGAATTACTTTGTTCCATAAATAACCGTTTTCATCTATCTGGTGTACCAATATTATGGCAGTTAATTTTTTAACAAATTTAATATGCTTACATAATATTATGGTTAGTCAATACATGAAAAAACCACATAATTTATAAAACGTCAAAATAGATTTGAGTTAGGTATACACAAATGTATGAATCATATATTATAATATTATTAACACACACCTGTTATTATTCTTGTTATAATCATCATTAATGCGAAATGTCTTACCTCGCAATAGGGTTGTTAGTTGCTTAGACATCAAAAAAGATAGATTGAATAATAGCTTGATCCGACTACTTTGATCGACGACTAACTGGAAACGAACAAACATTTGGAATTGTCACCATACCTATCAGAAAATAAAATATACAAAATCAAATTAGCGTTATGACGAAATCGTTATATTCTGTATTGGTGTAATCCAATATAATTGAATTCTGAAGTGTATTTAAAAAAAAAAATAGTAAAATATTACACACAAATAAATAATAATAATATTATACATTGAAATTACCTTACATGAAAACCTTCTTATTGCGGTAATTTTTTTTCTTATCTTGAAAATAAATTACTTGTTGGATAGGATTCTCAATTTAATAGTGGACTATGAATAAGTGTAAAATGTTATGGTATATTTAACTTCCCTTTATTATAAATGTCCACTTTATATTAAAGTGAACAATTATTTATTAAAAACCACAGCACACTACCTTCATAATCTAAATACTTATTTTATGTTATAATATAAGACTTTTTATTTTACTTTTAAGCATAACTATTTATTTTTGAAAAACATAAATTAATTTGAATGGGTTTAATCGATATAATGGTTGTCCCTTTAATTATGTTTCCCTATAACTAGGTACCTACGTCCTAACTAATAAAATTATTTTCTACAGAAAATAATTATACACATATTAAATTATGAGTTGATCTAATTTTAATTATTTTTTTGTCACTCCTGCACCTAAACTTTGGTTTTCGATAACTGTTGAATCATTGGAAAGCATCCTTTTTTTGTCCAGCAGGCGGTAAAATGAGGTTCCCTAATAGCGCCTGGCGATAAAATGGAAATCCCCGAAAGTGCTGGGCGCACACATCACTCGCGGATTCCCTGCACAACCAGACACTGAAAACTATACCACGGTCCTTACCAAACATACACTTGTGGTTACATCTTTATTATAGCATCCTTGCATGACACGTAAACGCTTTTATTTCTTGAAATTGTATTCTTATAGAATAATTTGATTGTTGCATAGAATATAGTATCCCTACATAGTGCATTACCTTTGTCGTGATAACGTTTTGTTATTATTATTTTATTTTAATATAACAATTATTATATTTTATACTGAAATCTAAACCACGGTCCTTACAAAACATACACTTTTGGTTACATCTTATATTCATATTATAACCTCTATGCGTGACGCTTAAAATAAATAAAACCAAACCGTTTCTTTCATGAAATATTGTTGTCGTAAAATTATAGTCTAATTGTTGCATAAATCCCTGCATTACCTTTGAAGTGATCGATGAATGCAGAGGCGTGACAAAAAATAGTTTGTGTGGCTCGTGTGGGAAGGCAATTTTTGGGCGAAATTCGGACTTTGTCTGCGGCTCGTGCCACACACGTCGCCCGCGACTGAAATAGCTCATTTCCCACAATTGCTACTCAATATACTATTTTGTTAAGTATCTATCTACAATTTTTTCCCGCATCATAATATTATATTTATCTACACTCTGTTCAGGTTATTGGTTAAGTGTGCCCAGTCGCCCGAACGAAAACCAGTACTGTTCATGCATGTACGCGGCTCAGTTTTCATGCTGGAGTTTGGGCACTCTTTACATGAACAGAGTATACCAGTTAATTGTTATATGAATTGTACCTATTTCTTATACTTTTTTTTTTATTTATAAATTGTTTATTTAGAATAGGTACCAAAGTATTAATATTACTAAAATGATTCATAAATTGTTAATAAGATTTAAGATTTTAATTAAGACTAAAAAGCTGTCTTATTTAAAATAAAATATACATATTTTATTAGTTATTTAATAAAACTTATAGGTACTATATAAGTATGTATGTATGTATGTCGAACATAATGATTTTGATGGTTTTGTCACAGCCTCTCTCTCATATATTATATTATTATGTAAATATTCATTATATTAATATATTCTATTTGCTTATTGTACATATGATACAGATTGTAAAATCTCTATTTTAATAATAAAAAAAAAAAAACAATGTTATAATATAATAGATAATATATTATCTAGAAATTTAATATTTAATTTAAATTATAAACAGTAGGTTACAAGTAGGTCACTGTATAATGGATGGTATTAAATTTGAATTCAATGATATAATATCATTGTATAAGAAAAACGATTCTGAGCGGAGACGGTAGTCAGTCTAGGTATAAGATAAACTATATACTTATCTATGGTATTAAAAAAAATTGATCTATAATAGGTATCTATGATAAATTAAAAATTAATCATATCACAATATCCATTAGGTACTTATAACTCGTTATACATCAATAAAAAACCGTGATACTATCATAGATATATAGTAGTATACTTTAGAAGTTTCAAGTACCCGCGAATAATATTAAACAATCACAACAAAATAACTAAAAAAGTTATTCTAGGTTTTTTAATATGTAATTTCGTCCAAATTTGAAGTTAAAATGGCTATAAAAATAAACTGTGCTTATGTATTTTTTAGATTTTTTGGTAACAGAATAAACTTACGTGGAATCTTGTTTTCAATTTTCAATCAAAAGTTAAACATTTAATAAATTTTTAACTACAAAATTATTAAAGAAATAAAATTGTATTGATATTTATAGAAAAAAAATAAAAAATGAAAATGTCCCTGAACAGCTCAAAATAAGTCAAAATATTTTAAAGAAAATCTAGAAAATGCAAATATAAACAACCAGTGAAATTTTCATGTATATAAATTCATTTGTTTTAGAGTTACACTAAAAACCAAAATTGATTTTCTCGAAAAAGATTTCGCTTAAAAATCCCCGTTTTTCCTTAATTTTTAATTTTGACCCCCCCCCCCTCCCCCTAAAGTACCAACTAGATTCACTTTCCTATCAGAAAACATACTGTTGGAGAAAATCCAAGCACTTTTACTGTTCTAAAAGGTGATGACAGACTCAAAAATGGGGAAAAAAAAACACACATCATTGTAAAACCAATACATTCATCGTTCCACTCAGAATCTAAAATTGCAATTATTTATTACTTCACTAAATACACGTATTTTAAATTATTTGTATACAGTTTAATATGCACAAATCTTATAGTCCTTATAAGAAATCAAAAATGTGGTCAATGAGTAGAATGTTCAATTTAAGTTAAGGTATAGGTATCTCAAGTTTTAATTTAAAAAAAAAATGAATTTAAAGTTTAATTTGTGTTTTATTTTAAGAAAATGGCTTTTTTAGGGAAGTTATAGTTTGCAACTGTGCACGTTTTTGCAATATAAGTTATAGAGTTTGTTTCTACCGAATTCGACAACGCATTGTTCTGTAATTAAAAGAATCGCGTAAGTTTAAACATTTGAAAGAACAAAAATATAAAATTAAAAATAAGTCAAAACAATTTTAATATAAACTATTGATTTTAAAATCTCATTATTATTCAGCACTGAAACGTTACAGTTAATAATATGCATTTAATGATTATATTATTAATAATAATTCTATCATACAGTGTTGTGTTTTAAGTTATACATTTTAACTTTGTACCTACAACGTGTTTAAATTATTAAAAATCTATTTGTTCTTGATTCAAAGCGTTTAACATTTACATATTGTGATCTATTTACGTATCTACACTCATTTATTTCTTATTTACTTCATTTATTTCGAAAAATTTTAGATTTTTGAAAATATTATTTTTTTATAAAGTTGATGTAATTTCAAAACAACATTTCTGAAAATAATATATATTATTTACTATTTTTTAGCGTTAAATATTGGTTTTAAAGTTTTTGATTTTCTAAATGACACGCTATACATTTTTAATTTCATATTCCGAAGCACAATATTATTCGAAGTATTTATATCTACAAAAATCAAAATTCGGACAAGAGGTTCATTAGTTATAACTTATAACTAATTATAAGTATTTAAAGTTTCGATAAGCTACTGGTGGGCAATATTTTACGGCATTCTCCTGTACCAACCTCTACTCTGCTAATCTAAACTTCAAATGCTTATAACTTATGAACTAATAGTTTAAAATTTTATCATTCCAGATTGAAATAATTAAAACAATATTTTGCTTCAAAATATTAAGTTAAATATGTATGATGTCATTCAAAAAATGAAAAACTAAAAAAATTATTATGATAAAAAATGGTGAAAATATAATTTTTAAGAAATTAATGTTGTTTGAATTGATATCAAATAATATAAAAAAAATATTTAAAAAATGTTTTAACTTTTCAAAATAATGAGTTTATACTCTTAAATGGATCACACTTCATAATGACTTGGTATATTGTAAGTATATGAAAATATATAATCAGTTTTTCTATTTTTCCCCAATTAGTATGCCACAGTTTAACATCTAATTCTTATCAATTAAAAAACTGTTTATTTAATAAACACCTGCATTACGATTTATATTCTATTAGATAGGTATTATTATTATCATTTTTATAATAACAATAAAATATATATAATATATACCTTAAATGTATTGTAATTTGGAGATATTTTATTTTTCATAAATAATTGTAAATAAGTATTACTTTAAACATTTTTAATTTCTCAATGGTACATTATTACCTATTTACCATTAAAAGTACATAATTTAAAAGCAAACCTATTAACTAATAATTTGTTTTCTTGATTTAATACGAACATTAAATACAATAAAATTCTTCTGCATTTCTCATAATCTGAAAGGAATAAAACTATTAAATATTTTATCATGAGAAACCCTCTCAATTCTTTCAGGTCTTCACGATTATGATGTTTTATATATAATTTATTTGAGGGAACCGCTTTTTTTTTATTATGTTTTAGGACGAAATATTGAACCTTCTATGTTTCCGTAAAGCTATACCATTTTCCAAATATTCATTTTTAATTAAAAAAAAATGTATAAATGAGGCTATAAATAAAAACAAAAATCGCATTCATAACTGTTTCGATGCGGTCTTTTCAATTTTTAATTATACTTTTTTTTTATTTTTATTAAAAAAAGAAATCATGAATATTTTCACCTTTATAATTGTACAAAATATTCTCTGACTGGTTGAGATAAATATAATTAATTGTCAGTACCTACTTTAAATTTTTATTTTCCTAGATTTAAACCTATTTCCACTTTATTCTTATTCGATATATTTTTCTTACATGCGTTGTCAAAACGTTTATAGAACGATATGATTTATAACCCTTTTCCAATCGCATTTTTTTCTCTATTCATAATGTTCATATGCTGCTTCTCATGGCTAATGAACATCAGTGTAGCATCCACAATTTTCATTTGACGTGTTCACATTATTTTTTATATAATTTTGGCATCATCATAACTCACAATTTAAAAAAAAAAAAAAAATCCATTATGTGATTAAAGGTATGTACAATACCTAGAGTGTCATGTACGCGTAGTCGATTTTTTTTTATTTATAAAATGTTTTAATTATATTTAACACTAACATTTAATTAACAATATTATATTTTATCATTTGGTTTTATTTTTTCATTAATGTTTCGCCTCAAAAACAAATAGTTGTTTTAATATACGTTATACAAACAATATAATAGTATTATAATTTATAGAGTATTGTTATTGCCTATGTTATTGTTTATAAATAAATCATGCACATAATGTATTTATTTATTTATCGTTATCATTTAGTAAACCACTATGACGCGGAATAATATTTTACAAACTTTTAATTTGACATTTCTCATATGAAATTACTGTTTGCGTTCAACATAACTACACCATCTGAACATTAAACACGCCAAAAACTTTTGCTGACAGACATATAGTAGGGTTTTAAACGAGTTTTCTCATAAATGTTGTTATGTTTTCAAATTACGTACAAGCGAATTTCTAAAACAATTTTAACAATTTTAATATAAATAAAAGGGGGAAAGTAGTTGACCGCTCTGCTGTAGGGGGAGTAGGTGTCAAATGTACCTCGTCATTGAGAATTTCAAGGTAATGTATGGGTAAAATTTGAATTCAATAATAAATGATTGCATATGAAAAAAATTCTAAACGTAGACTGTATATATCAGTCTATATTACCAAGTATTGTGTATGATATACATATACTGTATTATATTGATATTATAGAAATTAATTTTACTGTTAGAGTATTAATGTTAGGTTGAATTATTTTTTGCCGTACACATTGTATTTATTATATTATTATTTATTAATATTTAATAATATTATAATAGTGAATTATAATTTACTATTGTAATTAACTTTTGAGTCTATACCAACTTACCATAGAACGGTGTGAATGGGTTCGTGGTGTAAAAAGCAATAGCAAAAAATATTGAACTTCAAATGTTAATAAAAAAAAAAAAAATCGTGGCTATGTATCTTTATAGTTTTTAAATAGTTCTAATAACAATATGAGAAACCTTGAATTGCAATTCCAAGCTTTATGATATTGAGAACAATTTTGATCAATAATGATAAAGGTGGGTAAGTGGATGTCGTTCTGCTGTACAGTAGGTTACAAGTGGGTCAATGTATAATGGATTATATTAAACTGGAATTCAATAATATAATATCATTATATAAGAAAAACGATTTTGAGCGGAGACGGTTTGTCAGTCTGGATATTTTATATTTATATTTATTATAGCCTATAAGTTAAATTGATATTATAATATTTTATTAGATTCTGAGCGGATAGAGGGATCTATTGGTTTTACAATGGTGTTTATTTTCATTTATTTTTAACCTGTATACAAAATTTCTACTAGAAGAATAACAATATATAGTACCTTATCTTTTAGCAAATTAGATCAAGATGGTACTTTAGAGAGGTCATTTTTCGCTTTTCTCAATAACTATTTGATGCCAAAAATTACACAAATGACAAAAAACCACTAAAAATGGGATTATTATTTCTAACACTTTGTTTATCACCATAGAAATGAAAAAAAATAAAAATAATGATTTTAGTTTTATTCTTGTAATTTTTAATATTAATTCAACTTACAGGCTATAATAAAATATAATAGTGGCTTGGCGTGGCGCGTTGGCTGCTACCAGTCATGGAATGCGACTGGGAGTAAGTAACGGCCGCAGTTACTAGCTCCCGGATGGGTGACCACCCGGGTTCATAGTAGTTTAAAACCTTGCCACACATACACGTGTTTGCTACCTACAGCAACAACCGTAACAATCGTAAAAACAACCTACCGTACCAACCTTACCTCTACCACAGTTCATAACCCCTACAACAGCTAATGGCCTTAGTAGCCGGGCTTAAGTTCAATAAAAAAAAGTAAAAAATAAAATAAAAATAAAAATATATAATAACAATATTCAGACTGTCAAACCGTCTCCGCTCAGAATCGTTTTTCGTATACAATGATATGATATCAAATTTTCAAATTTAATACAATCCATTATACAGTGCCCTACTTGTAATCTACTGCGTACAGCAGAGCGACATCCACTTATCCGTTATTTTTTATTCGTTTTTATGATGGTAAACAAAGCGTTAGAAATTAAAATTCCCTTTTTAGAGGTTTTTTTGTAATTTGTCGGTGGTTTTTCCAGTGGTATTAAATAATTATTTAGAAAATCGAAAATTGACCTCTCTAAGATAAAATTTTTTAAAAGATAAGATACTATATGTTGAAATCTTTTGGTAGAAATGTTGTATACAGGATAAAAAATAAATACATAAACACCATTGTAAAACCAATAGATCCCTCGCTCCGCTCAGAATCCAAAAAAAAATTAAAAAAACCTTTATGGATAGAAAAGAGACAATATATATTTACTATATATTATTATTTATAATACAATACCATATATTATAGAAAATTAGAAGATTCTAATATAATTTTAAAATTAATGATTATCATAAAATATGTACTTAATGAAACAAGTACCTACCTGCCTACTATTAATACCAGTCAATAACTTAATAACTATTAATAAAGAGCTAAATTAAACTAGCTAAATAATAATAACTTAAGTTCCTATTTTGTATGAAATTAAATATATTGAAAACTAATAAATATAACAAATAGCATACATTTTATTGACACTAAAAAGTATGAAAAATAATACTTTATAACTAACTCCCTGCGT
The DNA here is from genome assembly GCA_949089665.1 of Macrosiphum euphorbiae. Lineage (NCBI taxonomy): Eukaryota > Metazoa > Arthropoda > Insecta > Hemiptera > Aphididae > Macrosiphum > Macrosiphum euphorbiae. The sequence continues at coordinate 82,755,192 of CARXXK010000001.1, forward strand.
TTTTCTTCGTACCTACTAAAACTGTTGATGTTCCAAACAACATTTTCCACAAACAATTAAACATCATTGTCGACTATTATAGATTTTTAGCTACCATGTCCCAACTAAAAATCTAAAATATTAGATTACAATAAAATTACTTTAATAATTGTTACTAAATGTAAATAGGTACCTAGGTACATACAATAGAAACCACTAATAAATAATAATACATTCTGAAAATCAAGAATATGACTCATCAATGAAATGTTTAATTTTAAGACATAATTATTCTATTGTATATTATATTAGGTATAATATATCACGTTGGAATAAACAAGGAGTATTAAATATTTCAGCATTAAGTTGTAACTTCGATATATTAAAATTACAACTTTGTTGTATTTTATGATACAATATTATTTATAATATTTAATTTAAAAGTAAATATAAAATTAAATGTATATATATATATATATATATATTATATGGGTAATGCTACTAGTACAATTATAATTTCAGTTGTAACTGCAGGAGTCAAAAGCTTTGATTTAAACGATATTAGGTACACACATTATCAAATGCTGAAGTTCATAAATCTGTCTAGAGCAAATAATTGAATCAATCTTAATGTAAATAAATGGAAATTTGCAGGATTATTACATGTATGATATATTCGTTGTACCTACCTAACCTAATATTACATATTATATGTACATGTATATGATTAATAATTTTCTACATCGTAAATGAAAAAATTTAAAACGTACAGAAATGTAAAAAAATACATATAGACCTATTATACCTCTAATAATTATTAGAGAAGTCATAATTAGATATGTCTTTAATCAGTAATCACTATATTTGAAAGTCAAAGTAAACAAATTTGCGTAGGTAGTTAGATCAATAAATTATAATATGTATCAAAACAAAAATTGGATATTAGATACAGAGTGAATTCTGGTCGTACTTTTTTTTAAAGTTATATCATTTTTACAAATGTATTTTTGTTTTTCTGTGAACCCTTTTTAGAGTTACGAGGTTTCTCAGAAAAGAACCAAAGAACTCTTTTATTGTAATTTCACAGATTGAATACATTCATATACCTACTTTAAAGATTTTAATTTTATTGTTTGTTAGGTACCTACGACTCTAATCGTGAAAAAAAAACAAATAACTATCAATGTAAAGAACTTTTCAAAGATACAACGTTATAAAAGTATATTCAGACCAAATAATTAATTTAAAAATATATGAACGTGATTAATAATGTCTACAATTACACAAATTAAAAACAATAATACCTAAGTAATATTGAATGAGCTTAGTTAATTAGCTAACTTTCTGTTGAGATGAAAACAGTTGCTACTAGGTAATTGATCCATGTATGAATTCCAACTTGTTAACTTCTATCATTACATATGAGAATTTCAAACAACATAATAATATAATATATTTTATCACTCGATCGCATTATAAAATATTTGGTTGGTTCACAGGTTAGTTTATAACACTTGAGAAGAATGTTGTTTTGAATCATTTCGTTTTGTCACGGGAAGTGTTTAACTTTAACCAAATTTTTATTGTCTGACAAAACGGTCTAACGGTGACCGATGGGTCTCTGCTGTTTGCGTAAGATAGTCAAAAGAGAAGGGGCATGGACGACGTTCGGCCACGGCGAGACGTGGACTCGGTCTGCTTGATGACGAAGAATTTTAAATAAATTTCCGAGCCTCTAGAGCCGATTATTTATTTGACGGGATTGGCTGAGACAGTTGGATTGGACACGCGAATTTATGGCACGTCGTTATACGAGCAGCTTGTACGCAGTTAACCTTAAATTTCCCCAACCATACTACCCCTTATATCCATCGATAGTGGACCCACAATCTTACCCCGTATCTCCCAATCAGAAGCCTACTAGATCGAAGTGAAATTAGCTAGGTTGTCGAATGTATTTATGTCCAATAAAAACACATGAATTCAAAGCCCCGTTTTCTAACTCTCTTTTTGAAATAAACTCAAGTCAATTGAAGTTTGAAAGTTTTTTGATACAAACCAAACATAATTTTTCTAAAAAATGTGGCTATAATGATTAAAATTTAATATTATATTTCGATAAAAACTCCATCTTTGAAATATATCTATTGTTTAAAAATAATGTAGTTAAGTAATTTTAATTATTTATTCAACTTTGTCATGCATTTTAAACATAATAATATAGTTAAGTGTTTCTCTCGATGCTTATTAATTATTATACTTATTGTAAAAGAGTACCTACAAATATAAAATCAAGATACATTAAAAATCAAGATATTATTATGTATATTGTTAAAAAATATTTTATATGTAGATACGTCTAAAAATGTTATGGATCTATATTCTATATATGTATTTCAATAAGTAACTAGTAGTGTTTGTCTTACTGTTGAACGAAGGTACAAATACCACCGATTAATTTGTAAGCTTTGAATAACACATTAAATATACCTATAACATTCCCATTATTCGAGAAACCCACTCAAGTTGAAATTGTTTTGGCGAAAACCCAAATTCAACCCAATGAATAGAATAATGAACTGTTAAATAAACACTTGGCAAAAACATAAAAATGAATTAACAGTTTAAGCTTTATACGTTTGTACTATGTAATAATCGGAGTTCTTACTTCAGAAATTAAATTGTTATAAAGATCAAAATTACCATTCGTTAAATCATCAAAGTTATCTATATTAACCATAAGCAAATCATAATATATGTATATGTATCACTAAATTATAACAAAATTGTATTACAATAATTAACAAAAAATATTATTGCAAATAAAACTATTGTGCTTATGTCAAATAGTTGTAATCAAACAGTTGTATCTAAGTATTCAAAATAAAATTAACTATTTTAAAATTAAAAAAATTATCAGGTCTTATATATTACATACTTTTGATGTAATATTATATAGTAGGGTTTAAAATATTAATTTGTTTGTAATACGGCACAATGAATAGGCAATATGGGTACATAACTGTGTTGAATAATAACTTAAGTATACCTACTATCTTTAAAATATCATAGACATTTAAGGCTTGAATATATTGTTATTTCTTTTCCTATAACTGTATGTAATTAACAGAGTTTTTTAAGAACTAATTTTCAGTATGTATTTGTCAACAGAGGTGTTTTTAAAATATATTTGAGTACCAGATGATTATCTAAAACGTCATGCTAATCATTTTTTTCATGATATTTACACTGGTAAAGTAGATTCATTAGTCCAAGATTCTTAAATAAAATGATATACATATATTACTATATTACTATAGACTACACGGTTACAATATACTTTTCTTTGAGGTAGTTTATTTTATTATTTTTTTTAATATGTCCTTATCTTGTATATTAAAGTATCAATTGAAAGTTTTATGTTTAAAATATATGATGGATAATATGTATATAGTCAATGCATTATTGTTTTCCCCATAATACAGTTAAATTTAATAACAATTATTGTTCTAATTTGAATAATTATGTAATAATATAATCTAAATATATTAATACATTCAAGAATTTTAAAAATGTTTTCAATAACTTTTAGTCAAATAATAATATTATTAAAACTGTAAATAATACTTGGTGTTTGACTATGCTGGTGCTATGCCAAAATAGTTTATTTTGTATCTAATTAATTTTACTTATAATATGGGGAACTATATTATAAATATCGTTTTTATGAATTACTATTAGGTATTTGTTGTTTTTTTCACTTCCATTAGATTCGTGATGATTTATTTGTCAGGCATTTGTTTCCCTCTCAGTCCTGTTTATCTGCTAATAAAATATGTCGGTAATTTGTGTCGACAGCTTTTTTCGGTATACACCGTACACATTTATTTCATTTTTTTCCTAAATATTTTATTTCATGATATATTATTTCCAACGTTCTATGTATTGAATGGATCTACCTGGTATAGTGGTATCATAATTTTGTGTATCATTGATAGTAGCCAGTACTCTTTGTACCATTTTATTTGCTTAGCTATTAGTACTAGTATAATAAGACAGAAGGTTTTTCAGACGATAATATAAATATGTAGGTAATGAATAATACAATTTACACTTAAGTATTTTAAAAACAAAACAATAAAACTTCGTCACAATTAATATTATAGATTAATTTTTGCTTTAAAATATTGCCAATTTCATCATTCAGGAATCAGGGGAACAATAAACTTAAATATAAAATTAAAATCATTAATAGCTTCTCAAAATCTCCAATCTCACCTCAATCTCGTGGAGAAGTGGTACACCGACTGAAGATTTAAAATAAGTCAAACCAAATTGGTTCATGCGACGTTCACCCTTAAACTCACCCCTTGCCCTGATGTCTTTATTTATAATACTCTGATTCCCAGTGCTTCGAATGTTAAATATCTTGGCTTGACCATTGATAAAAGACTGACCTGGGCCCAGCATATTAAGTCCAAAAAAATTAATCTAAACTTACGCCTACGACTACTAAAAAACCTCATTCACAATAATAAATATACTCACATCAATACCAAATTACTAATCTATAAATCACTACTAAAGCCTGTTTGGACATATGGCCTACAGCTTTGGGGAAACGCAAAAAAAACTAACATAAACAAAATCCAAACATTTCAAAACATTGCACTTCGCAAATTAGTTAATGCCCCTCCCTATGTCTCTAACCACACTATACATAAAGACCTTAAAATGCCGTCAGTCTATGAAGAAGCTAAAGCATATTATAAACGTTTCCATTTCCGCACTTTAGCCCATCCCAATCCTCTTGTCAGAAATCTTGCCAATCCTACTATCCCTGGTAACCCGCCGATACGGTTGAAACGGAAATGGTGTCGTGATCTATTGCTACCTAATATTAATATAAATATTAATTGAAAAAAAAAAAAAAAACTGAAAATATAAAAAAAAAATAATTTAAAAAAAATGTAAGGCAAATTGAAGTGTTACTAATGGGTGGCTGCTTTCCTCAAAAATTTTTCACGTATTATGTACAAATATTATTAAGGATATGATGTATTTTTTTAAAATTATTTGTATATGACTAATCTCATTCACATCTACTTATTGTGCCATGTGGTATGGATCGTAGATTGCATTTAAAAATCAACAAAAAAAAATTTTTTTGACTTTTAAACGTAATTATAACAAAATATAAACATGTATATTTATGCACTTGTAGAATCTTCCAAATAAGATCTTAAATTATCTAATAATATAATATAAAAATTGTATATACCGTAAATTTTTTTAAAACTTTTTTCACCTCTAAAATTAAAATTATGACTTATTAGAATATAATTATATTAATATCATCTAAATACAATATTTAAAATAAATTACCTCTGAAAATATAACTTGGTATCTTTTATTTTTAATTATTAAAATATAATTTATATTATATTAATATTCATTTTAAAATATTTTTCTTTTAGTATGATAAAAAACGTGGTTCAACCAATGGATTTCCGTATGGTCGTTGCTTTTTTTAACAGTTTCACGAAGTAAAGGGAAATATCTGTATCAAATACTACACATTTAGGTACAGTTTATATTTATTTTATATCTATTAGTATTTTAATTATTCATAAAGTTTTAACAAATTCGAAAGAATTTACAAATTCGTTTTATTATGAATTATATATTATAATATAATAAGAGAGGTGTTGTATTTATATCAATAACCTATTAAATTTATCGTACGACTATAATACGTGTAATGTTTTGTAATAATTTAATGATATAATGATAGTGTATCCATCCTTATAAGTTATGAGTGAAGCGATGAATGTATTGATTTTACAATAATGTTTGTATTATTTTTATTGTGTCTGAAGAGTGAAGACACTTATTTATACAGTAAAAAACACTTCAACCTTCAATTTCGATATCTCTTATAGAAGAATACTAGAGCTAGTTGGTTATTTTTTGCATAGAAGTAAAACATGTCTAATAATTATCTTAGTAATTGATATCAACAAAAACAAATAATATGAGGAAAAACAGGAGTTCCAACAAATATCCAAAGCAGACATTGGACAAAATCTATTTTGTATTAATTCCAAAAAAATTACTAAAAACCAAAATTTAAAAAAATTAACTGTCAAAAATCTTTTTATAGACATTAAAAGTTAAGCTGTTAACAACGAATAACGGTTTTAGTTAATTTGTTGTAATTCAATAACATTATTCATGCTAACTTAAAGTTCTTACGTATACCTTACTTGTGATAATATTTTACTATACACAATGAAATGTTCAAAATATTTTGATTAATTTTAAGCAATTACCTATTCATACCAAGAATTTATTCACAATGCTGTATGTCAAGTCGGTAAATAACTCAAAAGTTTATAACTAATATACAAGATATAAATATAATATACTATGAAATAAAATAAATACAATGTTTTCGGCAAAAAATAATTCAATATACCGTATATTATTAATAGTAAAATAAGTTTCTATAGTCTATAGTAACAATATAAATATACATACTAATAATATATACTTAGTATAATATAGGCTGACAGACAGTATCAGAAAAGTTTTTTGTTTGAGACGATTTATCATTGAATTCAAATTGTTTACATATTACATCCATTAACGAAACATACCCAATGAAGAGCGAAACACTTGGCATACCTACTGCACAGCAGAGCTCTTTTACTCATCAACTTTTTTTCATATTTTTTCTTCACTGAAATAATTATATTTAACAAATTGTTTAGTGGTTTTTGTTAAGAAACATAAATTTACAGTTTTCAACATATTATGTTTATAAAAATATTTTTTTGAAAACATTTAAGCAAATGTTTATAGATTCAAACTGATTTTTGAAGTTTTGATATTAAGTTTGACGACATTCTATTTCAGCTACCTGTGTTAGATTACAAGGTATTACATTGTTGTCATTCGTTTAATTTGATTGAGTAAATACATTTACAACAATACACAAAAAAAGTTAACATTTTTAAAAATGATTTTTTCAAAAGTTTTTAAGTTTATTATATTATATTTATGGATTCATTCGTATATCCCATCTCTGATATTAAATTCTAGAATAAAAAACAATGCAAACCTAAAAAAAAATTGTTTTCTTATTCCGCGAAATAAAAATAATTCGTCTTCAATCTCCTTTTATAAACATTTTAATTGTCTCATCAACTTTTTCCGCATCTTTTGAATGACATTTTGAATTACCTTCATAAATCTCTTTGATGTATCTTTTTTTCCAAACAAAACATTCTTTGAAATGATAAATACATTAATGTATATTTTTGTTAGACACATTTCTTCGGTATTCAATAACGTACCAATAACGTATTGATAATTGGTATCATTTCAACTTTTGTGTCCTCTCATTCTGTTAATATAGTGATGTGGCTACGTGAAGACCACGTGATGCACAAACACGTGGTGTTATAAGTTATGTTTATAGTGTATACCTATATATAACAATCATAATACATTTATACATACATAATATTTATTTACTTTTATCCGTATGTGACTGAACTGAATTTAAACGTTCAAATGTCTGATGCATACAATACGGGGGAGTAATCAGTAGATGATAAATCTGTTGACAAATGCATCCAAACGTGAATTATTCATTTTTCGAATTCACTCCAATAGAAATAATATCTAACACTACGAAATTAATTTCAAAATTTAAATTCGATTTAATTTATTTTATTCATCTCTATAATATGTATAGGATTATAAAAAAATATGCTTTTTCATAACCATCAATGACTTATAGACAACATTTTGTCAAATTTTAACAAAATATAAGGTATATCAACTACCTATTAAAATTATATAAAACAATATTAACAACATCATAACATATTATTCACTATTCGTTACAAATTTACAATAGACATTTCTAACTTCCTTTAGTTCATTATTTTTATAAAGCAAGTATTTAATTAATAATCGATTTTATAACAAACTCTATATTATTAACTAAATATTATTTACATAACGGTTATTACAGTTATAAAATAATACTAAGTTTGTAAATTGTAATTATTGTTCAAATAACAGATAATTTAAAATAATGGTTTTAACTAAGTTGTACACTATAAAATTATAAAAAAAAATTGCTTGATGATGTAAAAACTAACAGTAATAAAAATAAATAGCTTTAAAATACAAAGTTTTCAATATCGTCAGCAAAGTTACAATATTATGTATATAAACATCTGTTTTGCAGCTATAAGTCATTATAATAAAATACTAAAATACCGACTGACTGTAAGAGCCATCAAGCATCAAGTTATATTTCACATAAACTGAAAAAATCAATTCATCTGCGTACGTATTTAATTGTAAAAAACAGGCAAAAAACGTGTTATTTAATATTTTAACTGTATTTCAAAACTTTCAAACATTATTAGTTAAAACCATCCTTAGTTTTGGGAGACATAATAAATAAATAATATTATATTATAACGAAATTAATTCATTTTAAACAATATTTTTGATGAATAGTTATTTTTTGTCTGGTTGAATTTGAGAGTTTGTATTTGTCGTATGTGAAAATGTATTTGCTACATGTTATAATCAATACTATAAAAGCGAAATAGAAATCTTCGTTACAGGTGGGCTCTGAAACGGCTTGACCGATTTGGCTGATTCTTTTTTTGTTGTGTTCGTAATTGTCAGGATAAGGTTTTTATGAAAGAACATTTTAGGAAAATCTTCCGGTATCGGTAGCACTGGGTCCGCGATCTACCGCAGGTAGATTGCCTACCTGACAATATACTGATGTGAATCTCATGGGATAACGCCGGTCGAGATGGCTGTACATTAAAATATAGTATAATTTACACTTAAAAAGATATTGCTTCCACAGTATATTACACCCAAAAGAAGTTGAACAATCAGAATTTTTTTTTTTAGGTAACGGAAAAGTTAAGATAAGTTTTCAACAGTTTTACACTGCTCTGCTTACAATTCAATTGCTTTCCATATAAAAAAAAAACGTTGAAAGATAGATAGACAGGATTTGTGGAGCCACAAAACAGCTCCACAATTTGCAAACAACTATCAACGGGGATGGAGCACGTGGGTGACAGTTAGTAATAATATATTTATAACTATGATGTGTACATATTTAATCTGAAAACCACAATTATAAATGCTCTTTCTGGTGGCTCTCTTTCTATGTTCTATTACCATCGCATAAAAACGGAAATATTTCTCATACTGTAATAATTTATAAATATGTGTATCAAATGTTCAGGTTTTATCTCTAGGTATTAGATAATATGGGTTAAGTCTCCACTCTCCAAAAAGCATAAATTATAACAAAACATAAGAGATACAGGATTTGGATAGAGGTGACTCACAACTCACGAATATCGGAGTATGAATGTCTTTTTATTTCGATCGCAAACAGCAAAATATTGATCTAGAATTATTAAGATTTACGTTGTTCAAAAATATTATATTTTTTAAGAGTTATATGTTCTATGTATATCTACAGAGGAACTAAGTATGGATTTCTTATCTTTTCATTATTAAAAACATTAACCAAAAAAAGGTGCTCTGCTGTACAGTAGGTTACAAGTGGGTTACTGTATAATTGAAGGTATTAAATTTGAATTCAATGATATAATATCATTGTATAAGAAAAACGATTCTGAGGTATAGGTAAAACATAATATTATATACTTACCTATGGTATTAAAAAAAAATTACCTATAATAAATTACAAATTAATCATATCACAATATCCATTAGGTACTTATAACTTATAACGCGTTACACATCAACAACAAACCCTGATACTATCATAGATATATAATAGTGTACTTTAGAAGTTTCAAGTACCCACGAATAATATTATACAATCACAACAAAATAACAAAATTAGTTATTCTAGGTTTTTTTATGTAATTTCATAAAAATTTGAACTTAAAATTACTATAAAAACAAACTGTGCTAGTGTATTTTTTAGATTTTTTGTTAACAGAATTAATTACTTATGTGAAATCTTGTTTTAAATTTTCAATCCTTGGATATAAAAGTTGAACATTTTATACATTTTTAGCTAAAAAATAATTATTCAATTTTTATTTGATACATTTTGTCAAAATTCGATCTTTAATTTAAATGCTTATAAAAAAAAAATTATGCCTATATATTTTTAATAATTTTCAACTGATATTGTAACAATATATCAGGAGCTTTGTATTCAATTTTTACACTTTTTGGCCCAACAGATAAAACTTTATTGATATTTATAGAAAAAAAAACTAAAATAATTGAAAACTGAAAATGTCCGTAAACAGCTCAAAGAGAGTCAAAATATTTTCAAAATTGTATGGTGTATAGGAACTGCTAATATAAACATTCGGTGAAATGTTCATGTATCTACGGTTATTTGTTTTTGAATTACAATAAAATAAGGAAATTGCTACATGAGAAATCGAGTGAATATCCAATGTTGTAAAAATGTATTTGAATTGAATTTAAAATAGTAATAAGTATAAAGTAAAAATAAGTAATAAGTAATAAGTAAAAATTTAATTTGACTTTCTTATAGACATTTTTTTTTTTTTTTGATAAAGGTAGATAATCTTATAAGGAATCACGTATTACATTTTAAACTCTTAGATTTAAAAAGAAAAATTGAAAATTACTGGGAATTTTAAATTTTGACCTCCCTAATGCACCAACGATATTCACTTTCCAATGGTACAAGATACTGAAATTGAAAATCGAAGCATTATTTCGACTACTTATCGTGTACACAGACAGAAATAAAATAAAAAAATAAAAAAACACACATCATTGTAAAATCAATACATTCATCGTTCCACTCAGAATCTAAAATATAAAAAAGCATACATTTCAAAATATAAAATAATATTTTAATATTTGTATAGAACTCGAAAATAATATAGTAGTATATTTGTTTTATAAATATACATTAAGTATTTGTTTACATTTTTATAAATAACCATAAAGGTAGTTAGCATTAATATTGCTTATTGAAGCATATAGGTATTATATTCAAAGTGTATTTAATTTACACATAAATGGTTAGTTTATCAAGTAGGAAAACAAAAATAACTATTCAATAATAACTTGAAATCTATTTTTTATTTATACAGGAGTGCAAGTCTTTTTCTTTTGTATTTTTTTTTTTTTTAGTGCAATTTGCATTGTTTTGACTACTTGGATGCATATATTATAATAATTTTATGACTGAATAAGACTTTTTAAAATTATAATATAATAATTATACAATTATTGTATAGCTTTCTTTTTACGTTTGTTTTGAACGATCTTAATAATTTTATAAATAAATTTGATGTAATTATGCTCTTTTGTAGTGAAGAAAAAAGGAGAAGAAGTTAGTGAGGGTTAATTTGGTTACTTTAATTCGTTATAGTACCTTGGAACAAAAAATAAAAAAAACTCCGGAAGTCTACTAACGTTTAGAGAACAATCATTTAAGAAAGGAGAGAGTAGTGTAAATGACTGAGTACGGGATTATCCACCTACTTTGAGTACTAGCAGCCTAAATAATATCGCAAAGTCCATCACTGTCATCGGCGTTGAAAAACTGATAATGGATGGTATCTTGTGAAAAATGGCGTTGTGTTCTAAAATAAGAGACAGAAAATTCGAGTCATCTCATAAACAAAATATACAACAAACCGGTCTAATTGAAATTTTTTTTAATACCAAAACAAATAGAATACAAAAAGTAATCATATTTGAATTAAAATAAAATGAAAAATTCACTTACGCAAAATTATAAAATATTAAATATAATAGTCATTATTAAATTTAAAGATTAAATTTTTTAGTAACAATATATAGTTACCTCTTTTCATTTGACGTGTTGGAAACTCTTAATTTTAGTTGAAGTCTTCTACACAAGTACACAAAGTAATAATTCAACATAATTAAATTAAAATAATAATAATAATTTTTTTTATCCAACGACCCGGTAGAGTCTCGCTAAGTATAAAAAGAAAAGTGTGCCTTAAATTACACATAATATAGCCAAAATACAAGAGAAAACTGCCGGACCATAATTGCACAAAGCAACTTGATTCACAAAAAAAAAATGTATTGAGAAAGCATAGCAAATTTTTAGTTTAGTAATGAAGTTTGAAAATACAATAATCTAATTGGAAATTTTACTTAGTGTTGGTGTACAAGTGCATGGCGTAGTTTTTAAATCATTTTAACTTCATTTAAAGCTTGATTTTATTATGATTTTTTTAGCAAATTATTTTAACATAAATGAACCTATCGAGAACGACTTATACCAACATGTAACTTAGAGTTGAATAATACGCATATTTATATAATAATTATTTAGTCTATTGAATACATTTAATTTACTGAATATACATTTTTCTAGGGCATATGGTCGGATATTGTGTGTATGTTGTCCTAGAAAGGTACGAAGAAAATATCGAAGACCACTACGGTACAGGTCAAGTCAAGTGAGTATATTATAAACTCATATTAATTACCATAGTGTAAAAAATATAAATAGTGCGACATAGGTACCTTCCTATTTAAAAATTGTAATAAAATATTTGGTATTAGGTAGATAATTAAATATACTAAATTTTAATCATTATAAATACAGTATTACAATACAATGTATTGTTTCATTTTCAATCAACAATCGAAATGAAAAATATAGTATAGGTACTGATTTCAACAATTTTTGAAAACATTTGGAAAGTTGTAGATACTACTTTTGTACCAATAATATAGAAAAAAGTATAGTAATTTTATTAAAAATGTAAATATATTTTACCTATTATTTATTTTGACCAAAATCTTAATCTAAACCACAGCGTTAACTTCACTTTTATCTTAATAAAATGTATTGATTTTTCTTTGTTTTGATCTAGAATCTAGATGACTTTTTAGTTTTTATCATGTGGTCTCAACACTATAAGTAGGTACGACATCATAATATCATATATTATTGGATATGTACTACGATTATTATACGTATATAAACTATAGTTTTTTCCACTTCACTCGGCGGAGATGTAAGCAATAAAATACAATATGCTATTATTTGTTCTATAGTTCCATAGAATATCGTTTTCAAATAGTCAACAACTGTAGTGTATTTAACTTTTACTAGCATAGGTCGAGTTTTTTGAAAAATTGTTGATCGACTTTATTATTACTATTGACATTTGAATATGGAATATTATAATATCTACTCACGAAAGCTCAATGTTTTCCAAATGCCTATAGTGCCTATACCTACATCAACAGATTATTATTAATGTTCGGAAATCTTGACTGTGAAGGATACCCAACTATTATTATTATTATTTCCAACGAACGCATTCAACATATGTTTAGGTTACATTTCAGACAGTTTGACTATATTAGCCCAGTTTTCGTTCTGTATATACCCACAAACTTTTATCCTTTTTATCATTTTTATCCTTTTGTCATTATTATTAAATATGCAACACTTGTAAATACGGACTTGAGCGTTGGTCGCGATCGACTTTCCGTCATTTAGACAACGGTCTCGTCGTTTACCTGCGTGTTCAGAATTTAGGTCCATCGACCGCGTCCCACGACCATTTTCTGATTTCCTAAGCGGGCATATATATATACTTAATATTGTTATCGTACAGATAAAAACTCTTTAGCCGTTCACCCTTCAATCCACACGTTATTATCAAACCTACGCAAACTTATTTGCGTGTGACAAAATTACTTAATCACGAGGACACATTGTTTCCGATTACTAACTATATCAGTTCGTAACGTTTCATGTTATAAAAGTTATGATGGTATACAAATATTAAATTTGCACTATAACGTCTATAATTACTTAAGTTATACATAATAAGTTAGTTTCCGATAGTTACGTCTATGCACTGCAGGGATATTCCAAACACAATCAAAACCTGCAAGAGTGGGCATTAACAAGTTAAAAGTTTAAGCTAACCTAACCTTAGCCCTTAGGAATGATCCAGTACAAAGATGATAGAAAAGGAAATTATCTTAAGGAAATTATAAATTTTAAAATAAATAGCATTTTGTGTATTTGATTGTTCTAATATATTAATAATTAATTTTTAATTTAACTCCGAAAATTGGCTGTTTTAACTTTTAGTGCCCCACCCTGTATTACGAGTTGTATTTTATTTGTTTTATGATATAACTATTTAAGTAGGTACTTACCTAAAAATGTATGAAAGTTCGTTTATGTTGACATTTTCTAGTCATTTTCATTGTCGTCGTCGTCTTCGTAACTTGTAGGTATATTCGTTCGATATAGATGGTATAGATATTTATATAAGCTAAGTTCTAACTTATAACTATACTACCCATCCATATAGTGGCTCGTTGTAATTACAAATATAAAAAAAACCCTCAGGGACATTACTACAGGCTACCGTCGCTATCGTTTGGGCGCCTATAATCCCGTCGACGTTTTCAAGGGAACTTGGAACACTTGGAACCAAATAACACCCAAATGTTTACATCCGGTAACAACAAGTGCTGAGGTGCGTGTAAGTCTGTAGCGTATTATAATATGATCATACACAGTACTACGTATATGGACCAATCTTAAATGTACCTAATAACTAATAAGCAATGTGACGCATGTTAGGCAATGTGTATAATTTTTAAAAATAAAAATGTATTTATATAGCACAGTGCACTTTGTACTAAATTGTTATTATTTTGTATTATAGTAATTTCTAAATTAAAAATACAGATAACTGTGTGGTAGAGTATTTTTAAAAGTTATAATATCACTAATCAAAAATAATAATAATACAAAAAAATATGATAAGGTAGACGCTCTGTAATATGTTCATATTATATTTATTTGAATATCCTTTTTACTATATCACAAAAATTACTGATAAAACGAGTGTAGGTACTACGTTATGTATGGATTATCCTATTAAACTCTATATATTAATATATTATACATTATAACATAATATAAAATTGTATATCGGTGTAAATCTGATTCCGGGCCACCGCACGTGCCGCAGCGTTTCACCTGATTACGTTATTGCATCGTATCGCTTTCAACAAATAATAATCATAATAATAAAAGTGTCGATAGGTGACGTCACAGTGTCACTGCAGCTCATCCAGTATCAAATGTGTTTTTCGTGCGTCACGCAAAGTTTCTGCACTGCAGCAATTACTCCAATAAATCCACACATTAGAAATAAGGGATGGGATCGATCCAGACGGTATACCTAATCGAAGACCTATAGGCAATTATTTATCCTTTATACGTTTACGTTAATCGTTTATACGTTTATCTATCCCCATATATAATATAAGGACTTATACAAAATAACGAATTTATATATGGCCATGTTATAGGTACCTATCCAGAAGGCGGGTTTATTGGTGTGGGATGGAATCAGTCGTCCCTTTGGCCTAAGCTAGGATTTTATATGAATACAGCAATTATGCTTTAGCTATAATTCCTGTAAATTAATAAAAGTAAAACACCAGTGCCGCAGCCGGTTGATGGATCGTCACCCAATAATTAAATTTAATATGGGCAAATATAGGGCTATTTTTGAATGGTTCTTCCGTTTATTACTGTAATATAATATATATATGAAACTATTAAATTAATTATTTAATTCTTCCATATGCAAAATTACATAGATCATTATTTAATAAGTCCTAATAAAAAACAAATGTTGAAAAATTATATTTTTACAAACAAATAAGATCCTAATAACTATTTTATTATTATAAAACTTTCCCATGTAGCGTATAGGTGACATAATCATTCAAGACAAAAAATCTCTGGAAAAATTTTTAAGTTATTATTTATTTTCTGTCTAAATGTACTAATAAAATCTCTATCAAAATCGCATGTTCAGAAAATTATGCATATTACGCGTTCTTTAGTTTTTTGTCTCTAAACCCAAATACTTTTGTATAGGTATTAAACGTGACCATGCCCAGTTGAATCTTCTATCTATTGTATCTATATATATATAAACGAGAGTGTCCTGAGTGACTGATTCATAATAACGCAGGGCCAAACCTATTAGAGCTACAGATTTGAAATTTTAATGGTAGATTAAAATTATAATTTCACCGTAGGTACACGCTACATTAAAAATGGATTTTGCAAAATTTTGATTTTAAGGGGTTAAAATCGGCAAAAACAAAATTGTTTATGTAAATTGTATACCTATATGTATACAACAAACTTTATTGTTAGTATTATTATTATGATTGTTGTTGTTATTATTATTATTATTATTTACATGATTACAATTATTTTTGTTTATTTTCATTTTTAAACATAGTCGATATATTTAAAATTTACACCTATACTGAATATAATTGAATTTTGCAAAAAATGTCTTCGGTTGAAGAGATTTTTGTCAATGGAATATTGACACCTCAAATAATTGTACCAATTATAGGTGATGGTGCCTGCCTTTTCCGTTCAATTTGATTTAATTTGTTTAACACTCAAGAAAGATGCCAGGAGATCCGAAATACAATTGTTTCGTATGTCTCTGATAATTGGAGTAACTTTATTACTATGTCTTACAATACAAATGGTGACAACTTCTCCACTGCTGAGGATTATATACGTGAAATGGTCAATCCTACTGTCTACGATGGTTATTACAAATTGGTTGCAGCTGCCAATATTTTCCCATTTTTATTTTAAATGTATCATTTTAATAATCTTATGCTAAATTTGGTATAGACACATTCCCATTAACTGGAAATATTAGTGGTCATTTTGATGTTTATTTAACTATTTATAATAATCTTATGTTACAGAAAATGTAATAACTACTTCGGAGGGTGATTTTAGATTTCCCAATTTCTAATAATATTAATGTAAAAAAAATTTTATCTGTAATATATATATATATATACGACTATACGAGACTATCCTGAATGACTCATAAATCATAATCAACGCAGAGCCGAAACCTATTAGATCTATTGATTTGAAATTTTGAGGGTAGATTAAGGCCTTAAGGGTAGAAATTATTATTCGTTGCCATTGGTTATTCAGGTAGATCAGGTACAATCTTGCATCGAGTTTTCGAACATGGCCTACCATAGTGAATGAGTTGTCCTTTGTCCGCGATCCGACGTAGTTCGCGATCCGAACTCAAAAGGAGTTGAAGAATCATAATTTTTTTGAAGAGTTGTCTTTTTTATACGGGCAACAAAGTGCACGGGATCAGCTAGTCTACTAATAAAAAAAACTGAAATAATAATAACAAACTAATTGTAACATTAAGTTTAGATGAAAAAAATGTGAATACCTAGTAAAAATAATATAGAGTATAAAAAAACTACGGTCTTAAATGTCATAAGAATTCGTAACAATTTTTTTAAAGTATTTTACAAGAAGAATACATTATAATATGAAATTAATAATTTTCTAACTTAATCAGAATAAATTTAAATAAAAAATAAACTGTTAATATAATTTGAAAATAAAGAAAACATTATTGACAAATATAAAATTATAATATAACCAAAAGGGTGTAGAACTTAAGAATAATTCTAAAATATATTCTTTAGATATAATAATATAAACATGTATTTGTAGTTACAATACTTTTTTAGTGCGAGTCCTACTCAAATCTCATTTCTGACACCCTAGAGACAGTCGTTCCTTATTTTATGTTGTAAATTCGGACAAACAAAATATATATAAAGCAAAAATCCAATAAATATTTTATATCTTTGTCGAATTTTTATTTTAGATTCTGAGCGGAGTGATAAATGTATTGGTTTTGAAATGTGCGTTTTTTTTTTTTTTTGTCAGTCGTCACCTTGATGACCAGTACAAAGTGAGTATATATTGTTTCAATTTTTAGGTAGATGAAGAACAACTTATGAATAATCTCATTTTAAATTTTCAAGTTTTTAGATCGAGCATAAAATCTAAACATTTATTTTTTATTAACATTAATGGAAAAAAATATTTCAAATTCTAAAATTTTAAATGCATAAAAATAAATTAAAATATAGTAACAAATTGTTTTGAAGAGAAATCGGTTATATATCGTGAATATCCAACGTCCACGTCATTCATAAGAAATGTATGTGGCTTAATGCTCTACTTTTTTTATGAGCATTTTAAAATCAAATTTTAATGTAACTAGATATTTATATATATTTATATTGATTTTAGTTTTAATTTTTTTTTTATTAATACAAAGCTTATCGTTTTCATCATTACGTAGGTATAAAAATGTATATTATTATTTTCTATGTGTACATAGTATATAATGCAGTTTTCAAAATATTTAGACTTACTTTAAGTCAGTGGCTTATTCTGATTTTCCGGACTGAACACTTGTATTTGAATTTGATTGCTAAATATTAATGATTATGCAAGTAGGTGAGAGTGCAAATTTAATTTTCTTATACTATATCTTATATTATTTTCTTACGATAATGTTTATTACATGAAAAACACTTTAAAATTGTTTTTTAACACTTACTTGCTTAATAGGTACCAGATAATATTAACAAGAGCTACCTACCCTCAACCCCGTAGTAAAATATCAAAAAATCATTTGCCTTGGTTATAAGTAGACTTTATAACTGAAAAACATATGAAAAATTGAAAAGTTATTTTTGACTGCATTTTTGGTTGGTTATTATAGACTTCATCTTTGTCGGAATCAGGAAAAACACTTCGAAAAAATTTTTTTGTATAGTGGCTTAGTTTTGGATGTATCTAATAATGTCGATTTCTTTTACCTGCAAGTCATAATTCTGTTGCTGGTAGTGGATCAAAATTACTTAAAGTTGATTTTTTAACTAATGTAAGGAGCTTCTTTAAAAGTATCTGCAAATATCAGCTATTCTACTAGTTTTAATATCAAGTTAAATCTTCAGACAGTTTTTATAATGTACGGAACTATGAAATCAGGCATTCTACATCAACACTGTGGGATTTAGCTGATAAAATACGAGCCTGAAACTTACAACATATTTTGGATTTTCTTTAAATAAAAACCGTTGTAGTTATATTATATCCTATTTTATTTTATTTTTATAATACTATACATTTTTGTATATACTCAATAATAATAGTTATAAACTATAATAGTAAAAATTATATCAGCACTCAGTACTCATAAACAATAGTATTTAAATACCTACACTATCGCTTTACCCACAACTAAAAAATTATAATCTCTTGGTATCTTGTTATCCTGTTTAGTGTTTTATATGAATATTGAAGAAGTACATGCAGTAGCAAATATGATGTATATTATTTAACTATACATTACACCTAAAGAACACAATATTTCTAAATTGTTTAGTTCAAAAACTTTATCTGAAAAATAACAATATCATCTTATACCTAGAGTACACGTGGAATCTTGCCATAACTGACTTAACTATATAAACCCTTTGGGGACTGGTGCACATTTTTATTTTTAGTAGTGCACTTTTGAGATCTTATAGTGTATAACACTTCGTAGTACACACAAAAATAGCCACTGATTTCAGCATTGCTGTCTATTCACACTATTCTTATATTTACTTATAACTTAGAACTTTATTAACGTTATAGTATAATATGATGTAATATTATAATAAATATTAAATAAATATAATATAAGGGAGGGTTTTGGAAAAAATAAAATCAAACTGTCTCATTGCTAACAGAAAAATTACTGATAATATAAATTAATAATTATTAATAAATCATTAAATATAAAATATTTTTAGAAATAGAGGATAACACATCTGCTTTGCTCAAAATCGTTTTTCGTATGCAATGGTTGATAAATTTAATACGACTTTTGACCATTACTTCAGTGACCAACCCAATGACGAGGTACACACGACCTACAGCAGAGTGGTTACTTAATTTTCCCATTTTGAAAATTTTGGACTAATCTAAAAATATATATATACCTAGAAGCAGCGGTTTTTTTTAAAAATTATTTTATTGGTAATTTCTATTCTGTAATAACAAACCAATAATTATATATGAAAATATATTTTTATAAAAATAAGCAATTTATGCTACATTAACAAAATCATTTATCGAGTTCTTTCTAAAAATATTCATTTGTGTTTTTAAACTTTATGTATCTAGGGACATTGTGGCCAATAAAATGTAAAATGAAAAATACTCATAATATTTTTCATAACTGTTTTTCATCGTTGTTGAAACAAATACCATATAATCATAATATTAATAATATTATTGAAGCTATAGGTATAATATATTATAATATTTAATTTAAATATTTGTGAACATAAAAATGAAATACATTTCGGATGGTTAGATAAAGTAACTTAAAACAATTTAATTCAATATTTTATATTTATAAGTAATTTTACCAAGAAAAATATTGAATTCAAATTATTTAACATTAAAAATGATCATATTAAACTTAGTTTACTTAATTAATAAATATCAAAAACGAGAAAACTAATAGAATCAGTGTATTAGGTATAAAATGTAATAATAATATAATATTTATGTACTATAACTATATAGATATTACTTAAAAAATATAAATTACTGAGTGTAAATTAATATTTGATTAAATGTGTAAGATTATGAAATCATTGATACTATAATATGATTACGTATGATAAATAAATATTTAATTTTTATTTGAATTCTTATTTTTATAAAGCAATTTTAAAGTTTTTTTTTTTAAACCAAGCACTTCCTATTAATTTGTCATAGTGTATTTATACTACCGAATACCTAGTATTTAAAAGAACCCAATTAGCTCTTAAGGTTGAAGAAACAAAAATATACGTAATATGCCCTTAGTGCTTTATCTAATTTGAAATTAAAAATACTAAAAGTTTTAAAAATCAATTACCTTATTTCTAAATAATTTCTTTCATAAAGGGAAACGAGGAGTCGGATAATATTATAGCAGCCAGAAATGCAATACATAACACTAACAGTAAATTACAGTGGAACCTCGATGAGTCAAACACCTTAATAAGTCGAAATAAATTCCGTTCCCTTGGGGAAACCTAACCTAAGCTAACATAACCTTACTAAGTCAAAAACCTCGACAAGTCAACATTTAATTTCCCTTGAATTTTGACTTATCGAGGTTTATTACTGTTCGTAATTTTTGCTTATTTTGTCAATATTTGAACTTAAAATGCTTATAAAAAAAATTGTGACAATGGAATTTATTTGTTTTCATCTGCTTTTGAAATAATATACTAGGAGCCTTCTATTAAATTTTCAAGCTTTTGTACATAACAGATAATATTTTATTGCTATTTATAGAAAAAAAAAACTAAAAAAAATAGAAACTGAAAATGTCCGTAAACAATTCAAAATAAGTCAAAATATTTGTAAAATGTTATGGTGTATAGAAAATGATTATATAAACATTAAGTCAAAATGTCATCATGTGCCTACGGTAATTTGTTTAAGAGTTACACCAAAAACCAAAATCGATTTTTTCGAAAACAGATTTTGTGTAAAAATTCTCTTTTTTTCTTAATTTTTCTTTTGTTTTTCACTGTGCTTTTGAAAACTACTAGGAAATTTTTACTTTTGACCCCCTAAAGTCCCAACTAGATTCACTTATCTATCAGAAAAGATACTGTTGAAGAAAATCCAAGCACTTTTACTGTCCTAAAAGGTGACGGCAGACACAACAAAAAAAAAAAATTAAAAATTAAAAAAACACACATCTTTGTAAAATCAATACATTCATCGTTTCACTCAGAATCTAAAAATTAATATTGAAAAAGTATTTTATTATTTTGTGCAAGAATTCAAGCAATGTTGTATTCAATTTTTAGCGAATCAAACTTTGATTTCTATAGTTAGCTTATTAATAATTGCGTATACCTAATTTATAAATGATTACTTAATTGTTGTCACTTTCAAGCCAACTTCTCATTTTAGATTCTGAGCGGAGAAAAAGAACGTATTAGTTTTACAATGATCTGTGTTGCTTTTTTTTTCTGTCTGTCAGCAACATTTTGGATAGTAAGCATGCTTTGATTTTTGAGATCAGCATCTTTTCTGATAGAAATTTTCTTTTAAGAGGTAAAAATTGAAAATTCCAAGTAGTTATAGAAACTAGAAAGCGTTGAGAAAAATAGCTAAAATTGGCATTTTAATTTCTAACACTTCGTTTATCACCATAGCAACGAATAAAAAATAATAATAGGATTACGCTAACTGGTCAGAACCGTTTTTCGTACACAATGGTTTATCATTGTATTCAAATATATAACACATCCAACATCCATTACAACTACTGTGCAGCAGAGTGGTACCCACTTGTCCACCTTTTTATTCTTAAAAGAGTTGAATTTGAGTGAATAATATTACGATCATACTATATTATATACTGTATGGCGTATGCAATAATTAAAATGTATATATCGGTACCTAGTACAATATTATATTTTACAATTACTTCAATGTTATCAAATTTATATCTTGGTTTATACCCTTCTACAAGTTATGACCTACTTGAATTTAAATATAACATATTTTAAAATACAATATAATTCCTGATATTTTATTTCAATATTTAAATCCTAATAGAATATAGAAATTAATTTGATGAACCATCTATATCGGTTTATTACTTTTTTTTATATTAAATATTTACAATTTCTCAACACTTTTTGGAGTTATGGCTTGGACATTGGAATAAATATTATATACCTACCTACGTTGGAATGTGTAGATAATTGGAAACTATCGATATTGGTGTACATAATTTGAATTTAAAATGAATTGATTTGTAAACCAATTTTAAACCTGACAAGTAAGTTTTCAGGTATAGTATTTGAAGTCATATTTAGATTTGTAATAATAATCAGTCGAGGGAACAATTTTTGTAATGGAGTTATGCAAAATTCTTCATTGACTTCTTTTTTAGGCATTTCTGTCAACATTTTGTATTCATTCGTGATTTAAAAAGAAACAGCTGTTTTGAAAATAAAATACAGATCGATTAAATTTGAAAATTAAATTATTTTTATAGTTTATAATGTAACTATAAGTATCTATAGTCTTAAACTCTTAAATCACATTAATATTTTAAAAATGTTCTTATAGGTATGTACCTACTTTATATATCAAATTTAAAAATTAGATAGTAATAAATAATAATACAAAGTGGAATGAATTTCTTATGCAGCTCTCATAAAAAGAAAAGGTAAACATGTGAAAATGATTGATGTCTTCAAAAGAACAGATTATTGTGACTGGTAAAAATACTACAAATCTCTTTGTTGAAATCATCTATAGGTTCACTTTAAAACCACGCAAAAAGAGTTATTTCACCGAGTTTCCGGTGCTTATCCGTCTAGTACAGTGGATATTTATCATGTCGAGATGTTTTTATACTTTAAATACATTATGACATTACCTAAGGCAAGCCTCGTATAAGAAAATGTTTCACTATTAACAACACTACATGCGCTGCTCTCTATCTCAACAAAATGTATTATCTACACATATTGTAACATGGCTAAAATATATTATTATGTATGAATGTACTGTTTGGTTAAATTTAAAACGTTTAAATATATATTTAAGATTCTGAGCGGAGCAAAAGAATGTATTGGTTTTACAATGATGTGTGTTATTTTTTTTTTTCTGTCTGTCAGCAACATTTTGGATAGTAAACATGTTTGAGTTCAGCATCTTTTCTGATAGAATAGTGAACCTAGTTGGTACTTTTGAAAGGTCAAAATTGAAAATTCGGAGTGTTTTTAGAAAGCGTCAAGAAAAACTACCGACAAATTACAAAAAACCGCTAAATATGGGATTTTAATTTCTAAGGATTTGTTTATCACCATAGCAACAAATAAAAAATAATAATATTTTAATGACAAAAATAATAATATTATAATGACTACGCTAATCGCTCAGAATATTTTTTAATAATATTATATGTTATTCAGGTAATTTCATTGTTTGACTGTTGTGGAAAAAAAGTCACCTACTTACTTTAAAATACTGGGATAGTACTTAAGTACTTAACAATAACAATAATAACAGCAGCATTACGTGTACATCGTGATTTCGTGCCTAAAAAGCGTATATGGAATGTTAAATTGAAAATGTACACTTATAGAACGGCAGTGGACCAAAAACAATATCCTGGTGACAATAATACGTCGTGGCTGCAGTGTGGTTGGAGTTGTCGGAGGGTAAAGGGTAGAGAAATTCCGCTCGTGTAAAATAAAGCGCTTGGGCGTGATTATTATTCTCGTGTGCTTATTTACGACAAACCCGAATGGTTCCTATATATTGTGCTGTATTATATAATGTACGGGGTGCGTGAGTTAAGTCGAAATACGTATATACCTATATTTAATAATATTATGGCGTATAGTCAGATTGCGTATAGCCGTGTGGCGAGAAAACACAAATGTTCACTCACACACACGTCATGTTATATTATTCGATTTGACAAAATTCACGGGCAGTGGGCACACGTGGGCGTGACGGTGTCATAATGGAGTATATACTGCAGCAGTATTCTTCGTTATAGTGCCATTTTAAGAGGGGTGTAGTTAACCTGGTAGGCAGATTTTTGGGTGTACTCTCATTTTTTAGGTTTATTTTTCTAGCAGTGCTTTTCTATGTTTTACGAAATGATTAGAAAACAGAATTCCTCAAAGGAAAAGAAATATATTTTCAAATTTTATTTATTTACTGTTATATTATGTAATACAATTAGGCCGCAGGATAAAATCCCACCAAGATAAAAATATAGATTTATATCCTAATATTAGTTAGGTATATTGATATTGATATTTAAAGTCCATGCAGTTGAAAACTCACATGGTTTCCCTCGACCCCTCCTCGTGGGCTCCCTATTGTGACAAATATAGTGGATAGTTATTTAAGTTTGTATAAAATATTATTTGTTTCAATTTTCAACTCCCTTCAATAATATAAATGCATGTTTGTAAAAGAGTGCGATTATTATTAGGTATTTGAATTTTGCGGTAATTAAGTCATATTATTTGTTAGTGCCCGTTAGAGTCAAGATATTTTAGGGGCGTCAAATTTGGTAATATGGCAGGATGGCACTATGTGACATGCTTGCAATCATTTTCACGCGGTATTCCGTTAATATTGTCTAAACACCGTGTGCGCGTACTGAGTATAGGGACTGAGTACTCACTGATTAAAAATGTATTAATAATTTAAAAAATGTTCAAATATATCAATAAACGCATCACTGTACAATCAAGTTTAGATATTAAGTCTCCTATAATAATGAAAATATTATTTTCATTAACTCTTCTTCACCAGACTTGACATTTCTATACGGAATCATTGTATACACGATCTCAAAAATGTAATTTTAAGTATAGTTTTAAATTAAAGGTGAGTGGTACCTATAGTAGATAGTATTTTATTCGTACAAATGAGTAATGACTATAATTAGCAAATAGCAAGTGAAATAATGAGTTGTTCATTCATTGGAATAAGATAGAAAAATATGTTACCTTTAAATGAATGGCAACTACCTTAAATGTATAATTTTTTGATACATTCTAACATTGTTTCCTAATTAAGTATTCTATTCTTATACATTTAGAATACATTTTCCTTGTATCTCATCTAAACAATTTTATATTATTGGTTAGGAAATTTAAAGTGACTCAACCGTTTTGAATCTATAATAATATAGTTGTGTCTATGATCACTGTCGTTTTGCACAAGGATTGTCTCGATGCATTATTATTTCGCGGTAAACAATATCATAAAACTATAAAAGACAACGTCGTGAAGTTCAAACGAAAAAAAAATAATAACAACAAAATCAAAACGGTTATAGTATGTCCTACTCATACACACGCCCTGAAGCGACTCAATAATAATAATAATAATGATAACAATAATAGTATACCTTATACCTATATATTATTATATAGTATAGTATAATATACACATACAATATAAATCGAATTGGAAATAAATTCGAACGCGGTCGTTTACAGCCACGGCGTCGAAGGCGTAGAGAATTCATCCACACACACGTACATAATATATTATATTATATATTATGTAATATATAAGTATTATATATTTATATGTATTGTAATGTGAAAGTGGATACGCAACCTATACCACAAGTGTCGATTTTAAAAGGCAATTTCCTCAGCCACCGATATGATGATCTCCTTTATCGAATTTATCATTTGGTTTTGTACATGTAAGTTACCTATATAATCATATATCTATTATTACACCTACTTGTGAAGTTATATATATATATAAATAAACGTTCATAATATACATTTTCGTCTCTCGATAAACGGATAAATATACCAATTTCTAATGTGCGTGCGAAAGAATAACAACGACAAGCGCTCGGTTCATCGAACGAATAAACTTTGTTTTCCGCACGGAAATACATTAAATCGATTTTAAAACGCTCACCCGGGAGCCCTCTGTCAACTCGACAAGTGTTAATTCGGATAAGTACATCAATAATAATTTTAATATGTTGTAACACGAATCTAATTCTTATAGTTATAAATTATAATCATTGTACGTCTGTTACGATTATGGTAGACAATTCCACCGAGATTTTCCTAAAGTTTTATTTTTTTTTTAATAAAATCAAAAAATAAAACATTGAAATGGTAAACAAAACCGATTAAGAAAAGTACCTATCTACTGATAGACAGATTTTTTAGGAACATTTTTTTTTTAGATTTTTTTTTAATTGGTGTTGAAAAGTAAACGAATATCTTCAATAAATGACTTGATTATTAAGTCTCATATAAACATTAAACATATAACAATCTTCGAAATGTACCTAAAGTATTCTATAAAATAATACTAAACAGTGTTTTTTTGAATTACTTACTTGTAATAAATTTAGTAATTATTGCGATTAGTTTTTATTACTATTATTTTTTATTTGAGAAATATTAAATTATCATCTAAAAATTGACACTTGGTAAACCACTATTAACTTGATTTTATTGTCTGCAGTTATATTATATTAAGAATATATTTTTTTTTTTATAGAATCAACTCTTTGCTCTGATTCTATAATTCATAATATTAATATTTTTTCTATTTTTTGAAATCTAAGAAAGAATATATTATACCTATCGGAATTTCAAAAATATTTACTCAATTGAAATATCTTTTGAATTCATCGATATTTCTTAAATATTTTTATAAAAATTTCTTTTGGTTTTTAAGTTGTTATTAATTATTTGTTTGAATACATGTATTAAAAATAAAAACTTATTTCTAGTTGATAAATATTTAAACTATACCATAGGTACAACAAAATAATATTCTGAAGTGTACTATATAAATTATTAACTAAATTAACTTTTAGTATTGGTGAAAAATGTTTATTATAAGGAATTTAAATTGCCTATAATCTAGAATGATTTTTTATGTACTTCATGATATTATTATTTAATTATTATAAATGTATAATATTTTAGTTTTCATAGTTTTAATAAAGCTATAAAAACATTAAATCTAAGATTCCATAATAAATTGTAATTTAGGTGCATTACATTTGATTCGATTCTAAAAAATAAAATATAAGGAAAAAGGTTAAAGTATAAATCAATATTTATACAGTTTATACTCGCCAATTAGAATATTAGAAAGCCAAATAAATTTTGGACGTTTACTTATGATTTAATGTTACTTTGAAGCATTAAACATACCTACACAAAGCTTGTGGTGCTTAAGGAATTATACTTTATAAGTCGTATCCGTCTGCAGTTGCGCGAATTAACATCGTAACTTGTATAATTAATGGTACAAATTCAAAATCAAAAGGATTCGAACACTTTCGTTGGTTTGTGTTTGATATAATCAGATATACGCATAATCATTAAACCTATATAGTTGTATGACAAAATGGTACCCTATCAGTTTTTGCAATATATTATATATATTGAAAATTCTGATATCGATTGAAGGCCATCTGTTGCTTACGTCCCAGGTCCCCACGGATTTTGGACTACAGCGGGTTTCAGTGGGTGTGTAAAATACAACAATGCCGTCCTAACTCGGTATATAGTTATTAGTTTCAAACATATACACACACACACACACACACACACAAATTATCGTTTCTGATTTCAAAAAACGCTCTCGTCCATCGTAATAATTTACCGGCCAACTGGTGCAAGCGCGACGGTTGGTGATAGACACACTATTTTATTTGTCTACCCTTTTTACCTACCCCTCTCGGTGGGCAGTTAACAATTTCGATTTTTCCTACAACAAGACTTCATACGGAGCAATGCAATTAGGATTAGAAACAATAAAATAATATACCAATAGCTGGACTTCACCCGCGACCGTCGTCGTTGCGTATTATCGTGCGAATTAGTACGAGACCCGGGTGCTGTACTGATGATGTGCACACACCACGACAACCCGCACACCGTCCACTAGATCGTGTATTTATCCGCAGCACTTGCCCTCATGTCCAAAGCCCTCATCGGACTTTATCGATTGAGTGGTGGGGACAGAGAGAATCCGTCGGGACCAACGTTGGAAACTCTCCAGTCAGCAGATCGTCCACCGTAGTGGTGAGACGGAAAGGCTCATTTGATGGTGGTAAGGGCGGAGGAGAAGTGAAACGATAAACATGACGGACAAGGTATACTTATAATGCCCTCAAACGGTGTTCCAGTTCTGGTCCGCAACCCACTATGACGTATTGGCAATTTCGAAACACTCGACCACTAAATTTTAGTGTTCGCCTTTGAAAATACGTAAAATTACCCTATTCTGGCTTCCACGAACTTTCTACTGAAACTTATTATTATTTCCACTGGTATGATATAATAGTATATTATGATATACATATAATATGTATATATTCCCCTCGCAATTATTACACTCATATTATTATTAAAACATTCATTGGAATAACTAATATATAATAGTACCTATATTATATTTAGTGTTATGAATAGACATAGGAAAACTTTAACGTTTTAGTATTTTATTTTGTATATTGTCCAACACCTGAGTTTATCGTCAACAACGATCATAATCATATAATATTTATATTTTGAATATTTCTTTTTAGATTCATACATTCGTAGTATTTTTCTACTTAGTTATAATATTGACTAGGTATATTTATATGCAACGTGTTAGTAACAGAAAGACCTGACAAATTAAATAACTTTTGTTCTAATCATTATTTTAACACAATTTTTTATATACATATATACAATTTATAGATGCTGAGAGCTACAACACAGTATAACATTTTTTACTTTAATACCGAAAATCAAATTTTATTTTATATTATTAAATTATTTTTGAAAAAAATCAAAATAGGCAATATGTAAATATATTTCTTAGAAAAATTTTGATGGTGAAAAATGTGTTTAAGTCAATCTAAGTAGATCTTAGTAGAATCTAAGTCAATCATATCTAAGAAGCTTATTTTTTTAATTTTTGTGTTGCTAGCTCCCGGATGGGTGACCACCTGGGATTTTTAGCAATAAATCCTTGCCATACATACAAAATACGTGTTCCAAACACAACCGTTCCTCCCCTCCTACAAACAAAAACAGCCAATGGCCATAGTTGCCAAGCTTAACTCAATAAAAAAATAAATAAATATTTTAAAACATAAGTAAAAGTATGTAATTTATAAATAACATTATTTTATGAGTTTCTCTGCAAATGAATAACAAAATTGTATATTAAAATAATAAATCATTTTTTTTTTTTAATATTAAAATAGTAGGTACACAGTTTAACAATTAATATTTCATTATATTTTGATAAACAATATAAAATATATTTCCTTTATAATACAATTATAAATTTTAATTGATAACTTAATAATTTGATAGTTTAGTTTTTTTTGCTAGTTATGATGGTTGATGAATAGTGAATATCTTATGTCCTTATGCATTGAATATTAATATGATATTGTATTATTATCTTTCTTTTACAAAGGAAAAATATAATGGACAACTGATTCAATAGTTTGAAATATTGTTTTAAGCTCTTGGTACTCAAACAATAGCCAACATAAAATACAAAAATAAACTCTTAAAAACAATGTAATAATAATATTATGTTTTATTGTTTTATCATGAAAAATCAGAAATATATTTTAATTAACACGATACTTATTATGATTAATACTTCGTGGGAGTCCATGATAACTTGATTTGATGCCACCAGTTTTGAAATTCAAAGTTTGGATGACCCCGCGTGCAGTATACCTAAAGCGTTATATAGCAGTTATTCTATATATTAAACGAAACACGTATCTACGAGTATTTAATCAAAATAATTAATTAGGTATCCAACTAAAGACACATACCTATATGTACTTGTACAAAAATACATTTACAATTATACGTGAGACCATGGCTTACAGTCCTTTCATATGACTGTGCCACTTGGGCAACCACGAAAGGTGACCAAGAAAAGCATCTAATATTCGAAAGTAAGATACCTACTAAGGAAAATTCATGGCCCAATTTACAGAAATGACCAATTTACCAATGACCAGAAATTGGAAATTATATAAAAATAATAATCAATTAGGTACTTTATGAATGGGAAAATGTGGTTCTGATCGTTAAGAGCACAAGACTAGAATGGATAAGACACGTTTGGAGAGCAGATGGTAGACTAATGAAGAGAATCATAAGCGAAGAAATGGAAGGCACAAGACCACGGGGAAGACCGACCTGAATATGAATGGACAGTGTAAGAGAAGCCGTTATTGAACTTACGCAGTCACGAGAAGTTGATTGGAACGTATCAAAGAACAGAGAAGAATAGAAAAACTTAGTTTCAGCATCTAAAAAAAAATATATATATACATACATATAAGATTATTGCAACTAACGGTACCTACAATTTCCGTGAACACATATTATATATTATATTATATTATTAATAGGTAGTTAATATTATATTAATTTAAAACAAATGTAATAGTTTTTATAAAAATGTAATGTAATTTTATGTAAGATTGTAATTAAATCTAAATATAGGCATAGGTACCATAAAATTAGTGATGACACTCAAATTTATTTTTGGTTTGAATATGATATAATACTTTAAATCATTAACGCAGATCAATAAGACAATAGGTATTTAAATGAATATATCTTTACCACGATTTAAGATATCTTTACCAACCAAAATAATATAATTGATAACCAGTAAGGTAGGTACTTAAGTTTTTAATTTATTCTATATCAATATTATTCATGTTTTGATATACTAAAATGTACCTACTGAAATAATGTATTTAAAAAAAGTTTTGTCTTATCTTTATTGCCTATTAAACTTTAAACGATTACAAATCAACTACAACCAATAAAAAATTTAATCGCCAAAAATTGTACATAACAGCGTGGACTTATGCTGAGTTGCATAAACAATTTCTATAAACATAAAAACATTTAAAGAATCAATAGTGACCTAATGGTCCCTAAACATGATTTAATGGACCATGATTAGTTTATTAAGTTTTAGTGAACCATTAAATTAATCAATTTTTCATGCAATCCAAAGTTAATGTGTTGTAAAAATAAAATAACAATTCAACGTTTTCAAATTGATTATGTTTTCTTAAAATTCTGTACCGAAAAATTATAAACATTTTATTAAGATAAACATTTACATCATCGTCGTACTATATGGTATACACTTATCACTCCTAATCCAGAGCTTGACTAATGCCTTATTCAACAATCCGTTGGGTAGACTAATGGGGCTGATCAGGACGTGATAATTAACCAGTAAAAGAGGAACATATATATTTGAACCGTGTCTTACACGTACGAGCTTGTAGACGTGGCATTGATAAATGGTGTTTGTGGGGTTTGTGTTTTAGGGCGTTTGTCATGGTTTTTCACTTTCAACAATATTTCTTCACTTGCGACGCGCTAAGGTGTAAAGACTTTTGATAAGCTATTTGATGTTAGAATATTCCGAGAGTAAAACTTTCGTATTATAATATTATTCTGTATTCACTAGGTAGTTAGGTCAGTGGCGGCTATCCTATACTGAAGGTGTATCCGTTGATACACCTTATAGTTGGGTGGGTGGTCATGGACCTCGGTGTGTATAGGGGGTAATGACTTATGACCCTAAATGAATGAAAACAATATATTTAATAATCCAACCGGTGTCTATACAAATAGAAATACTAGGTAGTAAATATATTGGAATATTTAATGTAGAAATGGTTGCATTTTCAATGTTTCAATTTCAAATAAACTATAAACAGTACAATAAAATTAGCTCAGAACATTATATTATGAATTATAAATATTGTATATTAATAAGTAATCATTAATTAATGTTTATACCTACCTAGTGGAGATAAGATAATTTTTATATTTTATTCGATTCATTTATTCTGTTGCTATACAGTAGGTAGGTAGGTAAACAATATAGCTGAGTAGTAATAAAAAAAAAATCACTAAAATATTATTAGTTGTTTGTCGTGCTGCAGTTAATCGTTATTAATTATTACTTATTAGTTATTATATTGAGTACGAAGTATGAACTACGCATAAATATTTTAATTTAAAAATACAAAGCTATGTCTGATTGACCATTCTTACATGCAATTATAGTATAAAATAGATAGTAAATTGAATAAAAAAATCTTAATTTATTTTAGATTCTGAGTGGAATAATGTGTTCTTTTTTTATTAATAATTTTTTATTTTGTGTCTTTAGTCACTAAAAGGTATAATAAAGGCACAGTAAAAATCCTTCAGTTTTCTTCTACAGCATCTTTTTTGGGTGGAAAGTGAATCTAGTTCTGTACTTCGGGGGATCAAAAGTAATCAGAAATAGTTAGGAAAAACAGACACCAAATTAAGGAAAACTGAGATTTTTACACAATAGGTACCAGTTTTTAACAAAATTTAAAATAAAAAAACCGTATTAGCATCAAATTTTCACAGAAGTTTTTATATTACCAATTTTCATGCCCCATAACATTTTCGAAATATTGTGATGGTTTTTGATCTTTTTATAAATTATAACCATAAGAAAATTTCGAGTTTTACTAGTTTTTTAATTTTTTTTTAATTTATTGTTGTCGGTAAAAAGTTTTTCATTCAGTTGAAAAACTTAAAATTGTAATACATGGGTCCTCATAAATCAATTTTTGTTACCTAGTGGAAATTAAAAAAAAATTGAGAGTAAATACGCAATAGTTTTAATGAAAGTCTGAAGTTAAATTGTTGACAAAATTCATCAAAATCACGAAAATTGTCAAATTAGTTGAAAAATTATAAAATGTTTAAATTTTATAGCTGTAAGGATACAAAATTAAAAAAAAAAGATTCTCATTAATAGTTCATCTTATAACCAAAAAATATAAAAACAAAAACTCAGTTATTTATTTTTTAGAAGAAATTACATTTTAAAACCGAAATTAACGATTTTAGTTATTTTATTGTAATTTAAAAATGTTATTTGTGGGTAGATGACACTTATAGAGTATATAATTATATTTCATACAAACAATAATATTTTCAAATGCAATTTTGTTGTAAAATTAATTTAACCTAGGTACTGTTGTACTAATTCCTAATAGTAAAACAAATTACTTAATCCAAAATAATATTAGGTATCATCAAATATACCTACTTAGTAATAAATCATAGGCTGACTCATAGGTCTTCGCTCAGAATCGTTTTTTGTAGGTATACAATAATTTTATATCCTATAATTCAAATTTAACACCATCTATTACAGTGACCCACTTGTAAACAGCTACTGCCTACTGGACAGCAGAGTGACACCCACTTAAACGCTTTTTTTTCTTGTATTTGTACATGTGTAATTGGGTTAGCGGGTGGGTAGTTAAATTCAAAATTGTATACACCTTTATTTTGTTTGATA